>CAUJRU010000933.1:0-257400 GCA_963277665.1 Viscum album
CCCACCTTATTTTTTAATTAAATCAATTTTTAGCTATTTTAAAACGTATTTGGATTTATAATAAAATAATATTTTTTGTTATTCCAAAGGTGCCCCTCTCCTCCCTTATAAAAGGGCACCCCCTCCCTCTCTTCCTCACAACACTTTGAGCCTTCAATCTCGGCCAAACCCTTACAAATTCTCTTCTAAACTTCCCTAGATACATCCTAGAGTTTCTGGTCTTCCTCAAAGACCTATTTTAGTGCCCTAAAAGGAGGTCTCAAAGAGGCGCTTCAAAGAAGAGATAGTTTCTGTTACCAATTCTTTCATCTTTATTTCTTCTTCCGCTTCTTCTTCTTTAGTTGTTTCATTGTGAAGTAATAACATCAGAATCACTCATATACTGATATTTTAGTATAAGTATGAAACAACACTATTTCACCATCTATCCATCCTACGGAAAACGAAATCACCGCGTGTGCGTACGTACAGAATACCGTCTCCACGCCGTGGTGAAATCTATTTTCCACCACCACATTACATGGATGGGTATAATGGTGTAAATAATAACTATATATTATTAAATTAAAGTGATATTGATTCTGAAAAAGTATACATACACTCCATTACAGTCCCATGATCATGAGAACAATATCATCGCTCGTACGTACGTACGGACTACCGTCTCCACGACGCGATGAGATTCATTCTCCACTTTACCATTCATGAGTGATTATAAAGTATATATAATAAGTAATCATGAAATATATGACATAATAATGATACTGTATTTATGTTTATATATATGTATGTCATCTACTTATTTCCATTCAACTCAATAAGGAAACGAAAACAACGTTCATGCGTACGTACGACCTACCGTCTCCATGAACGGTGTATTTCATTTCATTTACTGATTTTTTATATATATGTATATTCTTAATATATATTATATATAAATAATGTTTTATATTCTATAATTAAGTAATCATGATCTACGTAATCATATGAATAATTACAAGTCAAAACATGGATGACAAATGAAACAATTTTACCCAAAACGCTCTTTAAAATGGAATTTACAAAAGAACGGGTAATATAAAGTCATAAGTGAACCATATATGATATAATAACAATGAGTATGATTCTGGAATAAGTAAATGAAATTATTTAAATCATTATACAGGAGTTTCAGACACTTATGAAGAAAATTGGACCTAAGTTAAGGGAAATATTACAATCTCATTTTTATCCTAGATTGTTTATACTTTGGTATTTACTGGGGTGTATTTTATCATCCACATCCATGTTTCCTCAATATAAAATATTATTTCCATCCACCTTCAATTTTTTAAATCCAATTTTACCTTTCAGTGAGTTTTTGGTAAAAGATATGAAAGGAATCTTTTGTCGTTTTTCATACGAGGTACTTTTTGACTTTTCCGACAAAAGTACGAGAAGAATGTTTTTTTTAACTTATACGACATGAAAGGATTTGTACGGTTTCATAAAGACTTATTTTCATGAATCATCCTCCAAAATATTTCATTACTGTTTTTAACAAAATCTCTTTCTTTTAAATTGCATGACGTTTTATGAAAAGAAATTGATTTTGAAGAAGAAGGGATATTTTCCTCAAGAATTCGTTTCAAGTATTTTATCAAAACCATTTTTCATCTAAGATGACATTATTTAATATTTTTATGTTTCAAGTATCATGTCTCTATGATTTAAATTGTCTCACTTTTCTTATTATTAAATGATATCCATTTCTTTTATATGGATTATGTGATGATGGAATGATGTTTATGAAACCCATTTTTTTATTGGGTTATTATGAATGATGTATGTTTTTGTGTGGAAAAAGTAAGAATTATTTCATTATGAGATGGGTGGGACCTATATCTCCCTCCAATGCATTGGGTAATGATTTTATATCTCAGGAGATAGACATGGCTGGACGGTAGGTTATACCGGTTCAGTGAAACAGGACTGAAACGAGGAGTGAACTCGATTCAGAAAGGGACTTTATCCACTAAGATAGTCTTGGAAATGAGTCTTGACTAATAAGAAATGATTATCTATGATTATGTGTGTATTCCAGAAAGTTTCTTGTTTTACGTTATGATTATTGGGATTACATTTCACTACTATGATTTATCCCATGTTATGAAATTATGATCTCTTTTGCAGGTTATCATTTCCAAAAGATATGTTCTTATGAATATGACGTGATTGATATTTCTTTTGTTTACTTTTACTGAGAATTTGAGCTCACCCTTTTATGTTTTCTTTTCCCCAGGACATAAAGAAAGGATTTAGGTTTTAAAAAAAAGATCTTTATGGGAGATGTTGAAGATCTTTCACCACGATTAGAAGATTATATTCCGAGTTTCCAAAGACACTAAACTATTACGGTCCTTGTGTGTGTGTTTTTGTTACGTACTAAGTATTCCTCAAAAGTAATGTAATGTCTATGTATGTTAAGATTCGGGTCTGTACAGTTGGCATCATAGGAAAGTTTTAGTCAACCATTGGAAACTAGGATGTGAAAACGTTAGTGAAATCCCTAAAGATATTTCTAAGGTATGTCTAGGGATGTCCTTAAGGTTACGTATACATATAGTTTATAGTCCTAGAATTGTTCTAACGATCTTAGAATTAAACCTAAGATGTTAGATGTCGAAGGTACTCCCCCTTGATTATGTTATTTTCCTTGTCTGATTTTTTCCTCTCATATAATTTTTTTTGTGTTTTAGTTAATGGAGGGAACCAGAAGGAATTCGGTTAACATTGAATCCAATGGACAAATTGGTGACTATGAGCAACGAAATTTTGTAATTCCTAGAGAGAAAGATATTGTGATTATGATGAATCAGTCATTGCGATATATGATTAACAAGGTGAAATTCAGTGGTATTCCTAATTCATCAAATAAGAGGAAGATAGACTTTTATGCATGTTCACATGTTGAGGGGAATAAAGAAATGAAGATTGAGATTTCTAAAGAAGGGAAGAAGAACCTTGAGGAATACCTCAAATCGAGGGATAGATGTTATCTGTGTGGAGAAAATGGTCATAGAGTGACAGACTGTTATGTAGTTCAATGTCTTATTTGTGGAGAACATGGGCATTACCCAACTCAATTCCCTGACCTAAAAAGTTACTTCTAAATCAAGGAATGAATTATTCCAGGACAATCAATGAAGAGGATGGATTGAAGTGTTTATGTATTGGTACTCAAGAATAATGTTGTTGAGGTACTTTTATGGTATATTAGAATATTTTTGTATTAGTCTATTGTGGTTTTCAAAAATTTTATGGTACCTGTAACCATGAAAAGTGATTCAAATATTTTTGGAAAGCAGATGAAATTTTCATATGGAAGGGATAAGGAGAAAATAATATGATAGTAATCATGAGATCATGATGAAAATAAGGAAAAAGTGATATCATGGTTTGAGTATATGGAAATTTTGGGATTCTGGTATGTGGAAACAGTTAAATTTTTACAGCATTCATGTTTTTACATAGGTTAAATGGGTATTAATTTTTCAGGATAATACATGATTAAGGTATACACATGTTTGATATCTGACCAAAAAAATATATGTTATGATATATGGGGGATAAATGATGGAATTCACATGATTGTTATGTGACATTTCAAGTAATAATTTTCTTTATACTATGAGCTTAGACCAAAGTATTTTAGATAAGCATAAATATTGGAATGGATTATGTTAGAAATAATATAGTATTGTTTAAGGATATAACATTTTTCGATATTATTGATGGGATGTTATAGTAATTTAGTTTTAGAAAAAGGAAAACCTGCAGGACGGGCGACAACCCGTCGCGTCGGACAAGGTTGCGGGAATCGAACCCACAACCGAAGTGCTACTGGCCTTTATCACCTACCACTAGCCTACAGGAAGTCCCTGTTTACTAGAAACTAGTATTATTATATTAATTAGTATGATATATGAAGTATAAGTCCATTTTAGGAACCATATATGATAAATCTCACTATAGATGGACTTATGTATTTTTGATAACTTTTATAACCTTTTGATTGAAACAGATGGAATGACCCATCATTCTATCACATGATCTGTTACCACTTCACGAATAAAAAATTAAACATCATTTATTTAAGAGATGAAGTGGAAATTGTCCAAAGAACGACCAACGGTGAGACTATACCAAAATCACGAAAGTATTTCTTCTAATTCCAATTTCATCAACTTTAGGGAAATGATCTTGAAAACCAAAAATGTTGTCTTAGTGCTCTTATATCTGATGAATCAGATGCTACTTTAGATCTTCACAAATTTATGGCTTTGTGATTGCTGTCTTTTCCATATCCATGTTCTCTACCACTCTCCATCAGAACATGATGGTTAGATTTCTCTTCCATATCCATATTTTCACCTATGTGGAAACCCAGTAATTAGTTTATTTGGGTAACCGTTATGTTTCATAATTTTGTTTTTAAAGATTGGTTTTGGTATTCTTTTTTACGATGTGGGTTTTTATTAAAGAAACTTTCCAATAGTAAACCATTTATAACCGCGACGAATTTCGAGGGCGAAATTCATTTTTAGGGGGGTAGAATGTAAAACCCCGAGATTTTATGAAAAATATTCATTTAATAATGTCTTGTGTTGTATTCTACTCCAAGATTACATTGTGCTATATGCAACACTGTATTAGCTTATAGTATACGCAACACTATTCTTGGATCGTGTTACACACAATTTTGATAATAGTTATTCTACGCAACATTGAGTATATGTATATATATTTATATATATATATATATTCAATGTATAAATGAAATATGGTTGGATTCTGTTATACGAAACAATGAAGGATTCTTTCACAACACGTAACCCTGACTTGGCTTGCATTACACGCAACCACGACCTTCCTTGATAGCGTGTGTTGTATGCAATACCGGGTTTTACTAAACAACAATATATTATTATAATATTATTATGAACTAGCCGTTATGAATATTATTAACTAAATATTGAATTTTATAACATTATTATTCATCTTACACATTTTCTAGAACATGGTATAAGAAGAAAATAATTTTTTCGGGTAAAATAAGTATATTTCAAAAAATACAGTTTCACCGCCTTTTGATGGCGCACCCACCTTAAATCTAGTTTTTGACATGTTTATAAGTTCAATTTGACAAAATAAAATTCTTATTTGGAGTCAATAAATAACAATTTACATTGGATAAATTTTTCATATTATTCTGGTAACATTCGTATTTTGAGGAATAGTAAAAACACGCTATATTTTAATTAAAAACAACTTTTTTCATCGCAATTATTTATATGGTTAAATTATAATATTGAATGGTCTTAAAGTATAAATAGAATATATTTTTACCATTTAATATAATGTATGCCATTAGCATTGATTCAACCATGAATTTGTAGGATAAATCAATTCAATCTTTTGCAATATTTTAAACAAAAAGCCATTTTCTTTCGACAACGGGATTAATTTTAATTTAATTTCTGCAACTTTATTATATTGAATTTGGAAAAATTGATTCCATATTTGGAATAAGTGGGTCCAAATTATGTTAATAAACTACTTTTTTATTTTTTTGGCATTATGAATAGTAACTACGGTAAATTTTATTTACCATAGTTAAAGGTAAATCGGGTAATTAAGGGTAAATATAATATTATCAAATTACCCTAACACTTGGATAAATCCTATTGAATGACTAAAATTAGACCCATATCACCTAAGGGTCGGATTAGATTCATTTAATGTACTTTTGTCCATGAAAATAAGTTAATTATTATTAAAACCAAAGAATGTGACAACATGTCACTTTCTTAAATATTACAAGTATAATAATTTTAATTAAGTGATACACTTCATGATACTTCAAACATGAATAGTATCCATAAATATAATACAATTATCTACATCATAGGAATTTATTTAAAATTTTTAGGGATTAAATAATTATCATTTATTATGACACAAAGATGATGTAGAAATTGTCTTATTAATGAAATATTGACATAATTGATGTTATAAATACCCAAATAAATGTAATTTTGGACTTTTTATGAATTTCACTAATTTTATATGTTAATATGACATATTAATATTGATTTTAATCACTTTTTTCTAACTAATCAATCTGTTATGAATTTCAAAAAAATCAATCACTAAATAGTGTCAAAATTGACATAAAATAGTTTTTAAAACTAATATAATATTATTAATTGTTATTTTATTCTTAAAATTCTAAGGATCTTCCAAATTACTTATATAAGGTTATATATATTAATAATAAACAACTTTTGGTTCTTTTTCCTTGATATAGTATGTTTATTAACCTTATAGTGTAACAAAAAAAGAAGACACGGTAAAAGTAAAATTATCTAAGTTAAAGTTAAATATAAATGATAAGGTTAAAATAGGAACATAAACTTGCATAAATTCTTTTGGATTAGAGGATTTCGACCCATCCCTACCTTAGCTTAGAAATAAATCAATTCGGAGCTATTTAAAACCGAATTTGGATTTATAATAAAATAATATTTTTAGTTATTCCAAATGTGCCCCTCTCCTCCCTTATAAAAGGGCACCCCTCCCTCTCTTCCTCACAACAATTTGATCCTTCAATATCGGCAAAACCCTTCAAAATTATCTTCTCCACTTCTCTAGAAACATCCTAGAGTTTCTGGTCTTCCTCAGAGACCTATTTTAGTGCCCTAAGAGGAGGTCTCAATGAGGCGCTTCAAAGAAGAGGTAATTTCTGTTACCGATTCTTTCATCTTTATTTCTTCTTCCACTTCTTCTTCATTAGTTGTTTCATTATGAAGTAATAACATCAGCATAACTCATATAATGATATGTTATTATAAGTATGAAACAACCCTATTTCACCATCTATCCATCCTACGGATAACTAAATCACCTGGCGTGTGTACGTACGGAATACCATCTCCATGCCATGGTGAAATCTATTTTCCACCACCACCATACTTGGATGGGTATAATGGTGTAAATAATCACTATATATGATTACTTTAAAGTGATATTAATTCTAAAATAGTATACATACACTCCAATACAGTCCCACGAACATGAGAACGATATCATCACTCGTGCGTACGTACGGACTACCGTCTCCACGACGCGATGAGATTCATTTTTCACATTAAACATTCATGAATGATTATAAAGTATATATAAAAACTAATCATGAAA
This sequence comes from Viscum album, assembly GCA_963277665.1. Taxonomy (NCBI): domain Eukaryota; kingdom Viridiplantae; phylum Streptophyta; class Magnoliopsida; order Santalales; family Viscaceae; genus Viscum; species Viscum album. The sequence goes on from CAUJRU010000933.1 coordinate 7,240, forward strand.
TATATGACATAATAATGATACTGGATTTATGTGTATATATATGTATGTCATCTACTTATTTCTATTCAACTCAATTAGGAAACGAAAACAACGTTCATGCGTACGTACGGCCTACCGTCTCCATGAACGGTGTATTTCTTTCCATTTACTAATTTATTATATTTATATATATATTATGAATATATATTATATATAAATCATGTTTTATATTATGTAATTATGTAATCATGATCTATGTAATCATATGAATAATTACAAGTCAAAACACGGATGACAAATGAAACAATATTACGAAAACACTCTTTAACATGGAATTTACAAAAGAACGGGTAATATAAAGTCATAAGTGAACCATATATGATATAATAACAATGAGTATGATTATGGAATAAGTCAATGAAATTATTTAAATCATTATACAGGAGGTTCGGACACTTACAAAGCAAATCGGACCTAAGGTAAGGGAAATATCACAATCTCATTTTTATCCAAGATTGTTTATACTTTGGTATTTACTTGGGTGTATTTTATCATCCACATCCATGTTTCCTCAATATGTAATATTATTTCCATCCAACTAAAATTGGTTAAATCCAATTTTACCCTTCAGTGAGTTTTTGGTAAAAGATATGAACGGAATCTTTTGTCGTTTTTCATACGAGGTACTTTTTGACTTTTCCGACAAAAGTACGAGAAGAATGTTTTTTTAATTTATACGACATGAAAAGATTTTTACGGTTTCATAAAGCCTTATTTTCATGAATCATCCTCCAAAATATTTCATTAATGTTTTTAACAAAATCTCTTTCTTTTAAATTGCATGACATTTTATGAAAAGAAATTGATTTTGAAGAAGAAGGGATATTTTCCTCAAGAATTCGTTTCAAGTATTTTATCAAAACCATTTTAAATCTAAGATGACATTATTTAATATTTTTATGTTTCAAGTATCATGTATCTATGATTTAAATTGTCTCACTTTTCTTATTATGAAATGATATCCATTTCTTTTATATGGATTATGTGATGATGGAATGATGTTTATGAAACCCATTTTGTTTATTGGGTTATTATGAATGATGTATGTTTTTGTGTGGAAAAAGTAAGAATGATTTAATTATGAGATGGGTGGGACCTATATCTCCCTCCAATGCATTGGGTAAAGATTTTATATCTCATGAGAAAGACATGGCTGGAACGGTAGGTTATACGGGTTCAGTGAAACAGGACTGAAACGAGGAGTGAACTCGATTCAGAAAGGGAATTTGTCCACAAAGATAGTCTTAGAAAAGAGTCGTGACTAATAATAAATGATTATCTATGATTATGTGTGTATTCCACAAAGTTTCATGTTTTATGTTATGATTATTGGGATTACATTTCACTACTATGATTTATCCCATGTTATGAAATTTTGATCTCTTTTGCAGGTTAAGATTTCCAAAAGATATGTTCTTATGAATATGACGTGATTGATATTTCTTTTGTTTACCTTTACTGTGCATTTGAGCTCACCCTTTTATGTTTTCTTTTCCCGAGGACATAAAGAAATGATTTAGGTTTTAAAAAAAGAAGATCTTTATGGGAGATGTTGAAGATCTTTCACCACGATTAGAAGATTATATTCCGAGTTTCCAAAGACACTAAACTATTACGGTCCTTGTGTGTGTGTTTTTGTTATGTACTAAGTTTTCTGAAAAAGTAATGTAATGTCTATGTACGTTATGCTTCGGGTCTCTACAGTCCAGAACCTAGGTATCGGACCTAGGGGTTAAACATGAGTCTTTTGTTGAAAATATGTGGTCTAGTTCTGGATTTATCATGCTTGTGGTGCTGGGGTGGTGCAGTTGATATTTCACACCATATTTTGAGGGATTCGACAATTTTGGTAGGTGATTCCACATGTAACCATTTAATGATGAGTTATTTTTCTTGATTAAAAAAATCATGTTATTTATATGTTGTGCATTATACTAAAACCATTTTTTGGTTGCAATAGTAAATTATTTGGTATTAATGTTACATATTAGTTTGAAGTGTGTATTTTTCAAATGTATTTCATGTGTTATCTCTTGTGGTAGTTCATTAAAATGTGGATGTGATTTATTAGTTGTTTAAAGAGGATGAAAATTTTGGTTGGGTAATGATATAGTGTCAAGTGGGCCTAAATGGGGTGGGGGGGGGGTCATTGAATGGGATTTATGTGTGTATCCTTGTTATACACCATGAAAGTGTTTTATGGATTTGTGTGTTCTCATGGGTATCTTTTGTGATATTGTTCAAGGGGGTTATATAACATTTGAATTTGGATTAATACATGTTTATTGGGATTCCAATTCTATTTTGGTAGTGGCTTGGTGTGCTTTTGGCTAAAAAAACGGTTTTGGAAATGGGTTTTGTTTGCAAAGCTTGGGTATACTCCTTATAAATGTTTTATGAATGTTTTGAATGGTTTATTGAGTTGTTTAAGAGGTGAAACTATATCAGCAAATTATTTTTGTCAGAGAATATTTTTACAAGTTCCATTTCAATTGTTAAAATTATTTTATGTAATATTTATCATCTTGGAAATATTTTGTTAAATTGTTTGAAGGAGATATTGAGGTGTCAAAGAGATGTTAATGTGATGTGCGCTGTTTTGTGTGAGTGTGATGTTAAAAATTAAATTTTTGTCTATTAAAGGAGTGTTATGTGCCATGTTTTTGGTATTTTTTATGAGTTTCAATATATAATAATTGTTTTATAAAATTTTTTAATGGGTTTTTGGAAGTATTGTAGAAATATGAAATGTGTTGTGGGCTATTTTAGTGTTAGTCAGATTTCAAAATCATTTTGAAAAAAAATGGATTTTGTGAGTTGTGTGGTATACATATGGGCTGTTTGGTGGATTTTTGATATGGAAATAATATTTTCATGTTATATGTATATTTCTTGACTTTTTGAACTAGTTTGAGCAAAAGGGGAAAACCTGGGTATCTAGGTGGGTGGACGAGTACTAGTATGCCAGTGAATCCTTGGGGTTTGCCCTCAATTTCACATAGAAATATTGACACTTACAACTCTAACTAAACTATGATGATAATTATTGGAGACCACTAGGTTTTGGGTATGTTCCCTACTAGTGTATTGTGCATGGTAATGGATATTTTTGGTGGTTACTCTCACCGAGATACGAGATACCTGGGACCCACAACTAGCTAGTGCCTAAGGGTTATTTCCTATTTCTTGTGCTCATTAGTTTCTTTATACTTACCTTCGGCGTATGGTACATTTGGATGGAGAATTCAGTAACTTTTGGGGTTATATTAAAAGAGTTAACCCTTTAAAATTTCCTACTTGAAAACTATTTTTATTCAAAGTTTCATCCTTTAGAAATTGTAACTAGCTTTTCATGTTTTTAAAAACTTGCATAATTTTTGTGTTTAGATGTTTATAACATAGAATCTCTTAGTGATTGTATCCTACTAGGATTTGTCTCACACCATACTTAAACCATTGGGTGTAAGTAGACATTCTTATTTTGTGTCACGGTTTTGGGTACATGTTTTATGCCATTGGTTCGGGTTTTTAGCAGTCCATCAGGATGTAGTTTCGTGGAGATGGCTTGAGGGAGGTGCCTCTTTCTATTTCTATGTTCTTGGTTTGTCTTTTCATGGTTTTGTATCATTGTAAGGGTTTTCATACATTGTCTAAGATTGTTTAATTTATTTCTGAATTTTAGTAAAAGATGTTTTGGTTTGAAAAAACCAGCTTTGGTTTCTTGGTTTCGTTTTTCATTTTATTTTTACAAGTTCTTGTAAATAGTTCCCAAATTTCATTTTATGATACTTGGGAACTTGTGCCAGCCCATGGGGATCGGGAACGCCCTTTGGGTCATTCCACGTACTGGGTCGGGTGCCTATTTTGAGGGCGACCAGATTTGGTTCATGACAAAATGGTATCAAAGGGAGGTTTTCCCTATTTGAGTCATGTTATTTGGGAAATAGTCAAGATAGTCTAGAGTTAAGATTGTCGAGACATGAAATTTAGGTTATGGGTAGTGTTCTTGGTCACCAAACATCATGACAAGATTCATGTCACCAAGGTACGTCTGGATTTATCTATGTCTTTTTGTTTTCTTGGTCTGATGATGATTAAGGGAAATGAAAATATAGTGGAGTTAATGGTCTCAATTAGCTCGCAGGGTCTGGAAAGCCATGTGGAGCCAGGGATATTCTCTAGAACACTCTCTGTGATGGTGAAGTGATTTTAATATGGATTCCAACAATATGTCCATGTCACCCACTGAAACTAGTTTCCTCTCGCATTGTTTTGTGCTTTAGTATTGAAATTTTGGAACTTTGGTTTTAAAGTGACTTGGTTTTAAGAGTCGTAAAGTTTTAGTGAAATGATTTTCAAATAAAGAGGGAATGGTTTGATTTATGAAATTGTGGAACTAAATTTTCAGAATTGTTTTGAAATGGAAAATAGTGTGCTTACACCTCTTTTGAAGGCCGGAACCATATTGAAGTTGGTTTTCAATAGTGTTTCCAGTATAGTTTTCTAAACAATTCAATGGTTATTTAATGGGATGGGATGTTTTAAAATTGATGTGAATAAATTGAATGTGATTTATTTTCTAAATGGTTGTGTCCTTGTGGAAATTTTTGTTAGATGTGAATTGGGATTTTGATCTCATTGTTAGTATTTTTTAGGAAATGGAAGTGTTGGTTGACTGTTTTGTTTTTGAAAAATGGAAATAATTTTCATTTTAACCATTGGAATTTCCATGAACGAACACATGCATGGGTTGATGGATGGTTGATTCCATGACTGGATGAGTGCCGGTATGAATATGAGGAGGGTTCCAGGTGTGGCACAGAAACATGCATGTGTGAGGCCCATGGGGTACCATTGGTGGATACGCTAACCACTGAACCATTGGTTTTCCAAAAATGTTTTTAAACAAAAACATGATGTCTTGATGAATTTTTTGGGATGGTGTATATTGGGTGTTTTTGGAAAATGTTGATGTTTTCGGATGTTTTGTGTCTAAGAACCCCTCTTATTCGAACTGTGTTCTGGGTGTCTGTTTTGTCAGTAAGCTAGGTAGAAGGACCGGTTAGTAGTCTTCTATGAGATATGTTTTGGGACACCCTTTTAGAGGTTCCATTAATGTGTTTGGATTTTTTTGTGGCATGTTTTTACCAATTTACCAGCATGGTTTGGACCTTGGGTTCTCCTATTGGATAAGGTACGCCCCCATTAAGGGTTAGTGCACAACTGAAGTGTAACCCAGATTTTTTTCCCCATTGGAAAATCCTCCAGTTGATCAATGTAAGGAATTATTTCTTGATCTTTTTAGAATGATTCTACAGCATTTAAATTCATGGATTTTTGGGATCCTCTTGTTGCATAAGAGTGCTCGTGGATGGTTGAAAGAGACCATAGTTTTTTAAGCTACTAGATTTGTCGAAGGTGGATGTTGTTTGGGGTTATCAGTATGTATAGTGTCTAAGAGGGCCTCTAAGTCCTTAGTAGTCTCTTCAAAGAAGGGGTTTATGTTAAACCACCTGTGTGATAAATCATTCCATGAGAGGCTATTATGGAAACTTTCTTGAATGCTGTGATGTTTGGGGATGTTGTATAAGGCTCCCTCCTTGTACTATTTCTATCAGTCACTTTGGTCATGTTTGGTAACATGTTGTGATTTTGTGTGATCATTTGATTGTAAATGTGAAATTTCAAAATATTTTTTGATTATATTTTTTTCAAAAGTGTTTCTCCTTTCGAGAGATCTTGACACCATCTTTTTTAGAGGAATGTGTTTAAATGTGTCCTTTATTTCTCTTGTTTCTCACCCGAAGAAACAAGGTATGATGTGAGCATCTTCTAAACCCTTATTTTAGTGAAATTCCAAGTTAGGGTAAAGTGATTTCTGGAGTGTGTTATGTCTTGGTGAACACATATGGGATTGTGTGTAGTTTTTTGCAGCATCGAAAGATGAAATTCTACTCTAGGGTTTCCAAATCCTAACTGTGAGGCTGAAGATTCTTCAATCATTACAGCTCCAGCCATAGGTCCTGGACAGAAGCTGGCTTGTAGTCAGGGGAAATCCTAGTGTCTTTCATAACCTTGTAAAAAAAAATATTCTCATTATTAGATATGATAATAGTTTAAATTTGTTTTGTTGTCATCTTTCTTCTATTGTTCTCGTTCGGTGGAAAGAGGTGGAGGGCCTCATCCCCAAGTTATCTCCCAATGACTTTCTTTTCTCCTTGGGATTCCTTTGAGTTTTTGGGAAAGGTTTTAGATTTGTCTAGACATGTTGACTGCACATTTAGTATTAGCCATTACCTATAAAACCATGTAGGTATATGGATCCACAAGGTTAGAGCACAGTTTCCCAAATTGTGCGGGCTAACCGTGCGGCTGTCCCAACTCAATAATTTTTGGGGTCTTTCTGTGTTGGACCATATTGGTCAGTTAAGATGGATGGTTCTTATGGTGGGGAGACCCACTATGAGTCTCATGAATATTATTTTGAAAATTCCTAATGGTATTCTCCCCCTTTTACTGGGAAGTTTTTTTGGGGCTCCCATGTTAGTGTCTTGATTCTGTCTCGGAAAAATTTATGTTTTCTCTTACGGTGGGGAGCCCATTTGTGTATCCTTGTACCAGAACTCACTTTTCTCCATGGTATTGGATTTGAATTGGGTAGTCTCTTTTTTAGATATATAACCACCTACATCTTCCTTGGGTAAACATTGGGATCGACAAGTTCCCAATAATTTAATTATATCAAGGTAAGTGTAACCTTGTTCGACGGTCTTTTTTGTTATGGTAAATTGCTAGAGCCATGTTCAGATAGTTTTTTGAGGACTTTCCTTTTTGGATAAATCACAAATGTTCTTGAAAATTTCAGTAAAGTGTTGTATGTTTTGTTTGTGAGGTATTCATTCCTTAATTGATCACTGGAGGTGTTTTGGCCTTTGGGGGCGAAGCATAACAATGGAGTCCATTTCAGCATTTTGGTTGGGTTTGGTTTTTTCTTTGTCCTTGATGTGGATTTCCGAGGGTAGAATGTTTTATGGTGGGGAGAATTGTCACACACATGTCTTTTTTTAAATTAATTTTTCATTTAATTTCCATTCCTTATTTGTTTGGGGTGGTTAGCACTCATTTTGGCGAAAATGGTGGGTTTTGAAAATTTTGGCCAAACCACGATCCCAATTCCAGATTTAAAAAAAAATTGTTTCTTATCTAAATCCTTTAGTTTCCAACATTTTATACCAATTCCACTTCCCAATTGGAGTACCCTAATATACTAAAATAACCATTTCTTTTTGGACCACATAGAAATCGAAAATCATGATGGATTTGGTTTTTTGAATAAGGTAATGAGCCTGCCCATAACCCCATTTCCTACATTAAATTATTTTTTTGAATTATCAATATCTCATTCATGTTTTACTTTTTTCAGTGACTCTATCTCCCTCGCAAAGACACTATATCCAGGATCACCCCCATTATCTTTTTTTTTTGTATTTTTGGAGCTCATTTAGACCCCTAAGGATGAATATTATTCTCTAAATGTATCAAATCTCCCAAATTTGAAAAGGTAAATTAATTATTTCATATCTCTTTTAATATATACTCTTTTTATCCCATTCTAGTCCCAACATGACCTCCTACTCTTTAGTAGAACCTCACTAGAATGTTTTGTTGCTATGAGATTCAAAATTTGGTTAATTCGAGGTGATTTCGTCAAGCGTTTTCAAGGTTGGTGTTACTCCCTTGCACTTCTTCCATTTCATTAGGGTTTCATCCCTCTTTCTTGATGATACAAAGTGTCCAGAACCTAGGCTTCGTACCTAGGGTTTAACCATGAGCCTTTTTGGTGAAAATTTGTTGTCTAGGGCTGGATTTATCATCCTTGTGGTGCCGGGGTGGTGCATTTGATATTTTGAACCATATTTTGAGGGATTCGACAATTTCGGTATGTGATTCCATGGGTAACAATTTAATGATGAGTTATTTTGATTTATTAAATAAATTTTCATGTTCATTATATTCTGTGCATTATGAAAAAACCATATTTTTTTCAATAGTAAATCATTTGGTATCAAAGTTACATTTTTGTTTGAAGTGTTCATTTTTCAAATGTATTTCATGTGTTATCACTTGTGGTAGAGTTGTAAAATGTGAAAGTGATTTATTAGTTGTTAAAAGGGGATGAAAATTTTGTCTGGGTAATGATATAGTGTCATGTGGGCCTAAAAGGGGGGTATTTGAATGGTTTTTATGTTTGTAACCTTGTTATACTCCTTGAATGTTTTTTATGTATTTGTGTGTTCTCTGGGGTATCTTTTGTTATATTGTTCTAGGTGATGATACAACATTTCAAAGTGGATTATTACTTGTTTATTGGGCTGAAAATTATATTTTGGTAGGGTATTTGTGTGATTTTGGATTAAAAGAGGTTTTTGAAATTGGTTTTACGTTCAAAGATAGGGTATACTCCTTATAATTGTTTTATGAAAGTTTTGAATGGTTTATTGAGTTTTCTAAGAGGTGAAACTATATAAGCCAACTGTTTTGGTAAGAGTATATTTTAAATGGTCAATTTCATTTTTGAAAAGGCTGTTATGTGATATGTATCATCTTGGAAATATTTTTTTAAATTGTTTGATGGAGATATTGAGGTGTGAAAGAGATGTGAATGTGATGTGGACTGTTTAGTGTGAGCGTGATGTGAAAAATTGAATTTTTTATTATGAAATGAGTGTTATGTGCCATGTGTGTGGGGTGTTATATGAGCTGCAATATCTTATAATTGTTTTATAAAATTGTTTAATGGTTTTTTGGAACTATTGAAGAAATGTGAAATGTGTTGTGGGCTATTTTTGTGTGAGTCAAATTTCAATATCATTTTGAATGAAAAATGGACTTTTGTGACTTTTGTGTAATAAATATGAGATGTTTGGTAAATTTTTGATGTCGAAATAATATTTTCATGTTCAATGTATATTTCTTGACTTGTTGAAATTGTTTGAGAAGAAGGGGAAAACCTAGGTGTCTAGGTGGGTGGACGAGTACTAGTATGCTAGTGAATCCGTGGGGTTTGGCCTCAATTTCACTTAGCAAGATTGATGCTTACAACTCTAAATAAACTATGATGATGATGATTGGGGACCACTAGGTTATGGTTAGGCTCCCTACTTGTGGCTCATTCATGTGAATGGATATTTTTTATGGTTACTCTCACCGAGATTCGAGGTACCTGGGACACACATCTAGCTAGTGCCTAGGGGTTATTTCATATTACATGTACTCATTAGTTACTTTATACTTATCGTCGGAATACGGTACATTTGGATGGATAATTCAGTAACATTTTTGGTTATTTAAGAAGTATTATCCCTTTAAAATAACCTACTTGAAAACTATTTTTATTCAAATTTTCATCCTTTAGAAATTGTAACAAGCATTTCTTGTTTTTGAAAAAATTCATGCTTTTCTTATTTAGATTTTTATCACATGGAATCTCTTAGTGGTGGTATCCTACGGGGATTTGTCTCACACCCTACTTACACCATTGTGTGTAATTAGACTATCTTATTTTTTGTCATAGGTTTGGGTACATGTTTTATGCCATTGGTTTGGGTTTTTACCGGTCTATCATGATGCAGTGTCGTGGATACAGCTTGAGGGAGGTTCCTCTTTCCTTGTGGATTTTCTTGGGATGTCTTTTAATGGATTTTTATCTTTGTAATGGTATTTAAGCATTGAGTATTATTGTGTAATTCAGTTCTTAATTTTAGTAAAAGATGTTTTGGTTTGAAAAATCCAGTTTTGTTTTCTTGGTTTTGTATGTCATTTTATGTTTACAAATTTAGGTAAATTGTTCCCAAACATTATTTTTTGATACCTGGGCACTTTTTTTATAGAGCTGAAGCTTGACGTACATGGAAATTACATTACTTTTTCGGAATACTTAGTACATTACAAAAACACACACACAAGGACCGTAATAGTTTAGTGTCTTTGGAAACTCGGAATATAATCTTCTAATTGTGGTGAAAGATCTTCAACATCTCCCATTGAGATCTTACTTTTTTTCTTACCTAAAACCATTCTTTATATCCTGGGGAAAAGAAAACATAAAAGGGTGAGCTCAAATGCTCAGTAAGGGTAAAAAAAAGAAATATCAATCACATTATATTCATAAGAACATAACATTTTGGAAATATTAACCTGCAAAACAGATCATAATATCATAACATGGGATAAATCATAGTAGTGAAATGTAATCCCAATAATCATAACATAAAACATGAAACTTTGTGGCATAAACACATAATCATAGAGAATCATTTCTTATTAGTCAAGACTCATTGCCAAGCCGATCTTAGTGGACAAAGTCCATTTCTGAACCGAGTTCACTCCTCATTTCAGTCCTGCTTCACTGAACCGGTTTAACCTTCCGTTCCAGCCATGTCTATCTCATGAGATATAAAATCGTTACCCAATTCATTTTATGGAGATATAGGTCCCACCCATCTCTTAATGATACCATTCTGATGTGTGCCACAAAATCATAAATCATACATCATTGCATAACCCATGTAATAAAAATGGGAATCTTAAACATCGTGACATCATAAAACAATTTATATAAGATAAAGGAATTCATAAACATAATCACAACATAATAAAATCAATTTAATAATAGGGATATAAACAGAACCCTTTATTATCTTTGATGGAAAATAATTTTGATAAAACACTTGAACTCTATTCTTGAGAAAAATATCCTCTCTACTTCAAAAACACTTTTCCTTTCTCAACATGTCATACAATTCTAGACTAAAATAAGTTGATTAAAAATAAACTTGAAACTTGTAATTGAAGCTTCTTGGAAATAATTTTTTAAAAATCCATTCATGTCGTATACGTTAAAAAAACATTCTTCTCGTACTTTTGTCGGAATAGTCAAAAAGTACCTCATACGAAAAACGACAAAAGATTCTTTTCATATCTTTTACTAAAAACTCGCCGAAGGGTAAAATTTGATTTAAACAATTGTATGTGGATGGAAATAATATTACATATTGAGGAATCATGGATGTGGATGATAAAATACACCCCAGTAAATACCAAAGTATAAACAATCTCGGATAAAAATGAGATTGTGATATTTCCCGTGCCTTAGGTCTGATTTGCTTCGTAAGTGTCTGAAATGCCTGTATAATTATTTAAATAATGTCATTGACTTATTCCAGAATCATACTCATTGTTATGGTATCATATATGGTTCACTTATGTCTTTACTTCACCCGTTCTTTTGTAAATTCCATGTTTTTGAGCGTTTTGGGTAAAATCGTTTTATTTGTTGTCCGTGTTTTGACTTGTAATTATTCATATGGTTACTTAGATAATGATTAAATAAATCAAGAATGTAAAACATTATTTATATATAATATATATTCAGAATATACATATATATAATGGATCGATAAATGTAAAGAAATACACCATTAATGGAGACGGTAGGCCGTAAGTACGCATGAATGTTGTTTTCGTTTCCTTATTGAATTGAGTGGAATTAAGTAGATGACATAAATATATATATACATAAATACAGTAGTATTATTATGTCATATATTTCATGATTACTTATTATATATACTTTATAATCATTCAGGAACGGTTAACGTGGAGAATTAACCTCATCGCGTCGTGGAGACGGTAGTCCATACGTACGCGCGAGCGATGATATCATTCTCATGATCGTTGAATTGTATTGGAGTTTATGTATACTATTTCAGAATCAATATCACTTTACAATAGTCATATATAGTCATTATTTACATCATTATTCCCATCCAAGTAAGGTGGTGGTTGAAAATAGATTACACCACGGCGTGGAGACAGTATTCCGTACATACGCACGTGCGGTGATTTTGTTTTCCGTAGGATTGATAGATTGTGAAATAGGGTTGTTTCATCCATATAATAAAATATAAGTATATGAGTGATACGGATGTTATTACTTAATAATTAAACAACCTAAGAAGAATAAGTGGAAGAAGAAATAAAGTTGAAAGAATCGGTAACAGACATTACCTCTTCTTTGAAACGCCTCTTTGAGATCTCCTTTTAGGGCACTAAAATTGGTATTTGAGGAAGAACATAACCTCTAGGATGTTTCTAGTGAATTTAAGAAGAGAAGTTTTCAGGGGTTTTCTGAGCTTGAAGGCTCAATGTGGTGTGAGGAAGAGAGGTAGGAGGTGCCCTTTTATAAGGGAGGAGAGGGGCACCATTGGAATAACTAAAAATATTATTTTATTATAAAGAAAAATTAGTTTCTAAATAGCTCAAAATTGAATTATTTAGAATCTAAGGTGGGTATGGGTCTAAATTCTCTCATCCAATAGAATTTAGACATGTTTAGGTTCCTATTTTATCCTTATCAGTTAGATTTAACATTAAGTTAATTAATTTTACTTTTACCGTGTCTTCTAGTGTTCTTATACTATAAGGTTATTAAACATACTATAATCAGCCAAAAGTATCCCAAGTTGTTTATTATTAATATATATAACCTTATCTAAGTCATTTTTCCAAACATTAGATTTTTAGGAATAATATAACAATTAATAATATAATATTTGTTTTAAAAACAATTTTATGTCAATTTTGACACTATTTAGGTATTGATTTTTTTGAAAATCATAACAGAATTATTAGTTAAAAAAAGTTTATTAAATCAATACTAACATGTCATATTAACCTATAAAATTATTTTAATTCATAAAAAGTCTCAAATTATATTTATTTGGGTATTTATAACATCAATTATGTAAATATTGTATTAATATGATAATTACTACTTCATCATTGTGTCATAAATAAATTAACTTATTTAAAGTCTAAAAATTAAAAATAAACTATCATTATGTAGGAAATAGTTTTATATTTCTAATGAATATTTATAGTCGAATTTATCTTATTTATAACCCTATATTAATAATGATATACTTATTAAACATTGATTTTAACTATTTTAACCCTTCTTTAAATAAATTTATAATAAATGTCATAATCTAATCCATGTTGGCCTAAATGGTCATATGCTATTCCTAAGGCTTTTTTTTGGTCTAATTAAACTTATCCAATATAATTAGGACATGAGTTAGGGTAATAATAATATCGTTTTTACCCTTAATTACCATATTTACTTTTAATCGTGGTAAAAAAAGTTAAAAGTTACTATTCACCAAAAATTTAATTCATCTCATTGAACCAAATTTTACTTACTGAAATGAACCGTGTCTCTAGGGTTTTTGAAATTCCATTCACAGAAGCGGTAAAATTAAGTTTTATGAAAAATTCAATTTTTTAACTACCACTTAGTGGTTTCACTATTCATCAAAAAATGAAAGTTTCCAGAAAAAATCCAAAAATTAGGACAAAGATATATTTGATATTATGAACTCAAAAATGATGTATATTTTAACAAATTCAAAACATATTAGTTGCATTAATTAATTAAAAAATCAATTCCCGTCGTCAAAACAAATAGCGTGTTCTTAAGAGATAATAACTATCAAAAGATTGACACTTGTTTATGTCTAGTTTAAATGTGAAATTACATCCAATGACCAATATTGTATTAAATTATAATAATATATTCTAAATATACTTTAAAAACACTCAAATTAATAATTTATCACTATTAATTATTTCGATTAAAATGGTTGTTTTTAATTAAAATTTAGTAATTTTCACTATTCATCATAAAATGAAAGTTATCCGAAAAGTACCAAAATTTCACCCTAAGCTAATTTCGATATTACAAATCCAAAAATTAACCCCACTTTGAAAAATAAAATTTACAAAATTTCAAAAAGTGGTTATTACTATTCATAACTGCTAGTTTTAATAATATTTTAATAGCATATCGTTGTTTAGTGAAACTCGGTATTGCGTACTACACACGCTATCGAGGAAGGTTGTGATTGCGTGTAATGCAAGGCAAGTAAAGGATGTGTGTTGTGAAAGCTCCATTTGGTGTAGCGTACAACACAAGACATTAATGAAAATAAAAATAATATTTTTCATAAAATCTCGGGGTGTTACATTCTACCCCCCTTAAAATGACTTTCGCCCTTTAAATTCGTCGGGGTTATAAATGGTTTACTACTAGAAATTTTATTTAATAGAAACCCACATCTTAAAAAGGAATACCAAAACCAATCTTTAGAAACAAAGGTATGAAACATAACGGTTTCCCAAATAAACTAATCACTAGGTTTCCACATAGGTGAAAATATGGATATGGAAGAGAAATCTAACCATCATGTTCTGATGGAGAGTGGTAGATAACATGGCTATGGAAAATCCAGAAATCACAAAGCCGTAAATTTGTGATGATATAAGGTACCATCTGATTCATCATATTTAAGAGCACTAGGAAAACATTTTTGGTTTTCAAGATCATTTCCCTAAATTTGATGAAATTTGAATTAGAAGAAATACTTTCGTGATTTTGGTATAGTCTCACTGTTGGTCGTTCTTTGGACAATTTCCACTTCATCTCTTAAATAAATGACGTTGAATTTGTTATTCATTATTTGTTATCAGATCATGTGATAGAATGATGGGTCATTCCATTTGTCTTAATCAAAAGGTTCGAAAATTTATCAAAAAAATACATAAGTCCATCTATAGTGAGATTAATCATATAGGGTTCCTAAAATAGACTTATAATTCTTATATGATACTTTATAATATAATAAAACTAGTTTCTACTAAATAGGGAATTCATGTAGGCCAATGGTAGGTGATAAAGGCCAGTCGCACTTCGGTTGTGGGTTCGATTCCCACAGCCTTGTCCGATGCGATGGACTGTCGCCCATCCTGCATGTTATCCTTTTTCTAAAGCTATATTACTATAACATCCCATAAATAATATCAAAAAAAAATTCTATCCCAATATATGTCCAACATAATCCATTCCAATCTTTAGGCTTATCTAAAATACTTTGGTCCAATCTCTTAGTATAATGAAAATGATTACTCTAAATGTCACATAACAATCACGTGAATGCCATCATTTATCCCCCATATATCATATGATATATCTTGTTGGTCAAATTACAAACATGTGAATACCTTAATCATGTATTCTCTTGAAGAATGAATACCCATTGAACCTTAGTGAAAACATGTATGCAGTCAAAAGTTAAGTCTTTCCACATACCAAAATCCAAAAATTCTATATAATAAAACCATGATATAACCTTCTCCTTATATCAGTCATGAGCTCATGAACACGGTCAAACATTTCATTTTCTCCTTATCCCTTCATTATGCACATATCATCTTTTTCCCCAAAAATATCTTAATCACTTTCCATGGTAACCGGTACCATAAAATTATTGAAAACCACAATAGACCAATATATAAATATTCAAATATTCCACGATACTATATACAACATTATTATGGAATCCCATTACATAAACACTTAATCATTCAACCACATCGTTGTCATATTCAACATCACCAATAGTGATCGCATGTGACTTCCCTTTGTCCTTTCCTTAAGTGGTTTCTCATGTCGATCATCACTAACCCTTGGATTAGGGAATTTATTAGCATAATGCCCCATTTCCTTTCACTTGTAGCATTGAAGTGTTGGTGGTGCATTCTCCGCAATCTTTTCTTTATTCACATAATTAGAAACCCGTTTTCCATTACATCGACACTCATCTGCTCGATGACATACTTTTCCACACTTAAAACATTTTCTAGTCCCTTTAAGACAATCTCCACCATGCTTCTTTCCACACTTTGAGCATAAGGAAACATTCATCTTCTTATCAACATTATTTTGAGATTTCTCCTTGAACTCCATCTTTCGTTTCTTTTCAAAACCATGAGATGGATATGTGACACCAACTTCTATTTCTACCTTGATAGAACAACACACAATTTCTTCATAGCTAATAAAGTCTCTTATAGCTAATGCCCTTTGAAGATTTGGTTTTAAGCCACTGAAGAATCGATGAACTTTACTTTCAGGTTGGATGATAAATCCAGATGCATACCTTAAAAGCCTTGTAAAATTCACTTCGTATAAACCAACACATTCATCATCCTTTTGCTTTAGTTCATGAAATGCATTCTCCATCTTTGTTCTAAGAATACGAGGGAACTACTTATTGAAAAATGCTTTCTTGAACTCTTCCCATTCCATGGACTCAATTTCATCTCTTGGACTCGTATTCTTGATAATATTCCTCCATTGATCTGCATCACCTTCCAAAAGATACACTGCTAAGATGACTTTATCATGTTCAGAACATTAATGAACTGAAAATATCTTTTCATTAGTATTGATCCATTGTTCAACAACAAGTGGATCAGAAGACCCACTGAAAGATGGTGGATGTTGCCTCATGAAGAACTCAATAGAATATTGTTCCCTTTATCTGCTCATTTGGAAGTACAAAATGATTCATAGCTTGTGTAAGTATAGAAATAATATTTTTCACTCCATCTCCCATAACATTTGTTTGTTCAGGAGGACAATCATTGCATTTTCCATTTCATTGATCAACACGGTTGCTTCGGGTTCCAGCCATCCTCTAAAACCCAAAAATAATAGTGTGAGAGGGAAAAATCATGCTAGGGAAAACAACAAAATAATGGGGGATTACCTTCAATATCAAACATTTTAGGTTACCGTAATTCTAGTACTATAACCTATACGTATACTTAACCTTAGGGACATCCCTAGACATACCTTAGAAATATTTCTAGGGATCTCACTAAAGTTCTCGCATCCTAGTGTCCAAAGGTTGACTAAAACATTCCTCTGATACCAACTGTAGAGACCTGAAGCTTGACATACATGGACATTACATTACTTTTCCAGAATACTTAGTACATTACAAAAACACACACACAAGGACCGTAAAAGTTTAGTGTCTTTGGAAACACTCAATATAATCTTCTAATCGTGGTGAAAGATCTTGAACATATCCCATAAAGATATTCCCTTTTTTTCTTACCTAAAACCTTTGTTTATATCCTGGGAAAAATAAGACATAAAAGGGTGAGCTCAAATGCTCAGTAAGGGTAAACAAAAGAAATATCAATCACATCATATTCATAAGAACATAAATTTTTTGAAATCTTAACCTGCAAAACAGATCATAATATCATAACATGGGATAAATCATAGTAGTGAAATGTAATCCCAATAATCATAAAGTAAAACATGGAACATTGTGGAATACACACATAATCATAGAGAATCATTTATTATTAGTCAAGACTCATTGCCAAGACTATCTTAGTGGACAATGTCCAATTCTGAACCGAGTTCACTCCTCGTTTCAGTCCTTCTTCACTGAACCGGTTTAACCTGCCATTCCAGCCATGTCTATCTCATGAGATATAAAATCTTTACCCAATTCATTGGAGGGAGATATAGGTCCCACCCATCTCATAATGATACCATTATTATGTGTTCCACAAAATAATATATCATAAATCATTGCATAACCCATGTAATAAAAATGGGAATCTTAAACATCGTGACATCATAAAACAATTCATATAAGATAAAGGAATTCATAAACATAATCACAAAATAATAAAATCAATGTAATAATAGGGATAGAAACATAACCCTTTATTATCTTATATGGAAAATAATTTTGATAAAACACTTGAACTCCAATATTGAGGAAAATATCCTTTCTACTTCAAAAACACTTTTCCTTTCTTAACATGTCATACAATTATAAACTAAAAGAAGTTGATTAAAAATAAACTTAAAAGCGTGTAATGTATGCTTCTTGGAAGTAATGTTTTAAAAATCCATTCATGTCGTATAAGTTAAAAAAACATTCTTCTCATACTTTTGTCAGAAAAGTCAAAAAGTACCTCATACTAAAAATGACAAAAGAATGCTTTCATATCTTTTACTAAAAACTCACCGAAGGGTAAAATTTGATTTAAAAAATTGTAGGTGGATGGAAATAATATTAAATATTTAAGAATCATAGATGTGGATGATAAAATACACCACAGTAAATACCAAAGTATAAACAATCTCGGATAAAAATGAGATTGTGATATTTCCCTTACATTAGGTCTGATTTTCTTCGTAAGTGTCCGAACCTCCTGTATAATGATTTAAATAATGTAATTGACTTATTGCAGAATCATAATCATTGTTATGATATCATATATGGTTCACTTATGACTTTATTTAACCCGTTCTTTTGTAAATTCCATGTTAAAGTGCGTTTTGGGTAAAATCGTTTTATTTGTCGTCCGTGTTTTGACTTGTAATTATTCATATGGTTACTTAGATCATGATTACTTAAATCCAGAATGTAAAAAATTATTTATATATAATATATATTCAGAATATACATATATATAATGGATCGATAAATGGAAAGAAGTACACCGTTCATGGAGACGGTAGGTCGTACGTATGCATGAACGCTTTTTTCGTTTTCTTATTGAATTGAGTGGAATTAAGTAAATGAAATAAATATATATATACATAAATCCAGTAGTATTATTATGTCATATATTTAATTGAACCACATTTTATTTACTGACACCAACCATGTCTCTCAGATTTTTTAAATTCCATTCACAGAAGGGGTAAAATTAAGTTTTATGAAAAAATCATTTTTTTAACTACCACTTAGTGGTTTCACTATTCATCAAAAAATGAATGTTTCCAGAAAAGTACCAAAAATTAGGCCTAAGATATATTTGATATTATGAACTCAAAAATGATGTCTAGTTTACCAAAATCATAAAATATCAGTTGCAATAATTAATTTAAAAATTAATTCCCGTCGTCAAAACAAATAGCATGTTCTTAAGAGATAATAACTATCAAAAGATTGACACTTGTTTATGTCTGGATTAAATGTGAAATTACATCCAATGACCAAAATTGTATTAAATTGTAAAAATATATTATAAGTATACTTTAAAACCACTCAAATTAATAATTTATCACAATTAATTATTTCGATTAAAAAGGTTGTTTTTAATTAAAATTTAGTAATTTTCACTATTAATCAGAAACTAAAAGTTATCCGAAAAGTACCAAAATTTCACCCTAAGCTAATATCGATATTATGAATCCAAAAATGAAGTCCATTTTGAAAAATGAAATTTACAAAATTTCAAAAATTGGTTATTACTATTTATAATGGGTAGTTTTAATAATATTTTAATAGCATATCGTTGTTTAGTAAAACTCGGTATTGCGTACTACACACGCTATCAAGGAAGGTAACGATTGAGTGTAATACAAGACAAGTCAAGGATGTGTTTTGTGAAAGCCTCTTTTAGTGTATCGTACAACACAAGACATTAATGAAATTAAAAAGAATATTTTTCACAAAATCGTGGGGTGTTACACTTTGTCCAGCCTGTGGGGATTGAGAACGCCCTTCGGGTCTTTCCACGGTCCTAGTCAGGTGCCGATTTTGAAGGCTACCAGATTCAGATCATGACAAGCCTCCTTTTTAGTTACATAATTATCTCTTAACATTCATCATACCATGAAAACGTGATTCCCTTACACTTAAAAATGGATAGAGGGTTTTAAAATCATCTGAAATTATTCAAAATCTACAATAATTCCCATATTATCCGAAGAATCTATGGATACATATCACATATTTTTTTCTTCATCCATCCATAAATTTCTTATATCTTTTAATGACACATGATATCCCATTTATAATGATTATATTATCAATTAATGATACTTCCTTCAATTAAAACATAAATTTTTTGTACAAAGAATAAATCTTCTCCTTTCACAAGGACTTTAGCATAGTGCTTAGATGCTCCTCATGCTCCTCCTTGGTTTATAGTATATTATAATATCATCTTTAAATAATACCACAATTTTTTCAATGTAATCTATAAAGACACTATTTATCAAGTCCATGATGATTTCTATAGTAGTATTGAGCCTGAATTCAATTATTATGAACTAATACGGCACATACCTTGTAAAATGATTAGTCCTAGGGATAAACTATTTCTTCACCCTGTCATGGCAATATCCTAATTGTAGATTCACATTGGAGAACTATTTCACTCCACATATATTTTTAAACAAGTCATAAATCTATAAAAATGGAAAAATTTTAATTTGGATTTTGTTAATCTCGTTAAAATCAATAAAAATTTACATTTAACAATACTTCATCTAATGAAGATGAATGATTTACCCTAAGGTGAAGCACTTTAGTGTATGAACCATTTATCTGGATTCTTCTATAGTAGTTTATTCAGCTATTCATGCTCTAAAACATCTATTCTATATTTTTTCTTTGGTAATGATAATTAGTTAGGTATAATATCAATTGAAAAGTAAACCTCTCTAATAGGATGAAAAACAAGAGATTCATCAGGAAACGCATCAATATATTCCCTCACAATAGGCATGTCTTCAAGGATGATTATTTCCTTCACCTCAATAATTTAATATTGAAATTATTTCTCATAGGGAAATAATATTCATTCTTATGATGTTTTTTATAAATAACATTAATCTATCTCTTTGAACTTGTATAGAATCAGACGATGATTTGAGATACAAAAAATAATTTTCTTCTCCCAAAAAATTGTGTTTGATCAACATAGGGAAAGACAATCCATGCTTAAAATTACATCAATTTACACTAAAGAGATTTTTATAGAGTTTATTGAGAAGTTCAACCCACAAAACTTGATAGGGGATAATTCATATACTTGGGATGAAATAATTTCCCCATTTTCCTTTTCCACTAATCGCTCTACTAACATGATTTGTGGTTTTTATTGGATAATTCTAATAAAATTTCATGATCTAAAAAAATGTGTAGAACCAGAATCAAAATGTATGTTTATTAATCTAGAATTAATAAATAGTGTACATTTCACCAAAACATTTTATGTATCCACCATAGCAGTTGTGATGAAAAAATATCTTCCTTGTTTCCTTAGAGGATGCTGGTTTTCTCTGAAACTCCGAGAATGTCAAATTTGTTTGAAAAGATCCCTAGTACCTTAGAGTTGATGTAATGAACTATACATTGGGTGTTGAATGGATAATTCCTTTCCTCCGTCGCATTAGTTGGTTTCTTCTATCAGAAATTGTTAGCAAGGCCCCCTTCCTTCCTTCACCTAAATCATATATTGACTCCCCTTTGTAAATTTTTTGGCTGATTCTTTCGTCACATCTATCAAGTTGGATGCTAAATTTTTTTGGAAATATTTGATATATACATTATAAAAACCAATTTTAAAACCAATTTTTTTTCTTATTCCCATGATACCCTTGGGATTCATCGATCTCTATTTCGACTTTGGGGAACATCGGACAATTTCCTCATAACTACCAAAGTCATGGATCGTCTAGGGTTTTTGTAGACTATGTTTTATCCCTACAAAGAAGTGGTAATACTGTAATTCATGGGAAACAAAAAATATAGAGGCATATCATTCAGGTCTTGTAAAATCATCCTCTTACATCCCAATAGAATCATCATATTGTTTCTTGAGCGAAATTAAATCCCTTTGCATTTTAAGTACAAGAGTGTGAGGAAGATATTCATTAAAAAATATTTTCTAGAATAACTTACACTCCAGTGAATCAATATCTTCATCTAGGATAATATTCTTGATCAATGTCCTCCACTGATCATCTTCTACCCCCATACAATAAAAATCCAGTGGAACCATCTCTTATTCAAAACATTGAAGCATGGAGAAGAAATTGTCAATGGAGTTGGTCAATTATTCTTTGATTAAGGGGTCAAATTATCCATTGTAATTAAATTTACTTTAACACATAATGTTACCAATAATGGCTTTTTCTCTATTATGGGTATTCATATGATATTTTGTATCTAGGTTTATATTTTGAGTCTTTCCCAGTTAATAGATTATCATCTTGATGTTTGTAATTTCTAATCCTATCCGGATAGGAATTTCATTGAAGGTAATCATCACATTACTCATTGGATGGATTGTTTAGATTTGTCCTTATATAAACAACCATGGACTATTATAAAGGGAAATTTATTGATTATTATTTTTTAATAATTAAAAACATAAATGGGGGAATCCAATGACATTAATGGGATAACATATAAATTACATCAATTTTCTTAACTTATGAATTTCAAGGATTTAATCTATGTTATTAATGATTTATTTGGTATCATATACTTGTATAGGTATTTTTTCGTTCCCTTAATAATAGTTCAAATTGAAATTATGAACACACTAAAGAATATCCCCTATATTATCAGACTATGTGAATAGTAAGTCTTTTTTTGTGTACTCAGTTACATGGAGTCAAACCTGACACCCCTTATCTGAGTTGTTACCGATAATTTCATATGTTCCTGAACCACATCCACATATAGAATCCAAAAAGAGATTTATTTTATTGAAAACCCACTCACAATATACTTACGAATATTTAGTTGGGTTTTCATATAATTAGTCTTATCCCTAAGGCTTTCACAATAGTTTTCTAATCCAAATCCCAAAAATAACTATACTTTTCCTTTGATACAAAATTTAGTAACACTTCTCTTTATTATACATTAATACATGACTTATTTCATAATATAATACAAAATAAAACCCAAAATATCAAGAAGTATAGTGTTATTTTAAATGAGGTATATATTATATCATATTGAAAATGAGAAAAATCAACATTTTTTAAAATTTCCTTAATAAGATTTTCAAATTCCATGGCTTTTTTAACTGCATGGGATAACTACGGGAAAAACATAAGAAAATAATGATCTATATTTCCCAATAAAAGAATATACATTGTATAATTTGATACAAGATAGACAATAGTAATTTCAATGGGTCGTGAAAAGAGTAAGAATCATAAACATGAACAATGAGACATTATATAGAATCAAAATCATTATTTGGAAAATATTGCATTAACATATAATACATCATCATAAAAATTGGTAAAGACAAATATTCAAATAAATAATGATGGGAAAATTCCCATAAATTAATATGTTTCAATCCATATCCAAACATGAAATCTCATGAGACTAAGCATTACCTAATTCATTCGATCTCTACATAATTATGGACACACAGATCACATTCATTTCATTCTAATTCATATGTGTTCCACATAAGGCAGAAAACATGGATTCATTAATCATCATAATTTATTACATGATCAAGTAGTGTCGAAAACATATATGTATGTCCCCAATAAAAAATTATATGTTTATAAATCTGAACACCCTTGATAAGAAATGTGTATGGTATTCACTACAAAATTGTATTACAATGTAATGCCACGGTGAAATTTTGATAACATAATAGTGTCACTTAAGGATTAATAATAATGGGTAGATAATAGAAAAAGGGGTATCTCATCACATATATATTTGATGATCAGTAATAGGTACATTGACAAACAAATCCAAATATTATAAATTTTAAATAGAAGGCATTATTTAATGAATAAACTTGAATAATAAAAATTATCCTAACTATATATCGACATGGTAATAGGTTTACATAAAAGATCATGAGAAGATTGATGATAGTGAAAGGTGGATCTCATAATTTATATATTATATGTATATTATGGGTAATGTGTAATAAATTATCCCAATATAACTATATTTAATTAAGATGCACAACATAAAAGAAGTTATTGAAAGGAAATAAGAATAGAGAAATACCTTACATGAGTGTGGGACTCCAAATGTTTGGGAGGTGATTCTTGAGATCATGGGGTTTTATGGGGGACTCTAGTGAGTGGGGGTAAAAAGTTTCACATGATATAATGAATTTTACTGAATAAAAATTGAATATTGGGTGAGTTTATATAGGAAAAGAGGATAATTTATTTGTTATTTAGGTTTTGGACTCTACATAATAATATAACAAAAAAAACTATCAACTAGTTTTTGTCGATGGGTTTTTCCAAATGGAAGTGGTTCAAATTATTTTATATTTCTAGGGTCCAAAATTAATAAAAGAATTATCTTTCTTATGTGGAGGTGATTCATACTCTAAAAGAAGTGATTTTAATACCCTAAAATATAATAATTGTATTAGTGGATTCACAAATGCTTTATAATATTAATCCAATAAACCTAAAATAACATTTTTTAAATGGAAACACAGATTTGTTCATGTATTCCAATTATATTATATGTTACATTACTTTTTTTCCATTATTATGTCATAAAACCCAATGTATATTTATACGGTATTTAATTTTTAGCCAAAAATTTGTCTTCCTAATAAAAATATGTAAAATTCATTAATATATAATTTGGAATTTTGGTTTATAAATTAATATTAATTTTAGAAAATAGTTTTTAAAATATTTTAATTTTCACTTTTAAAATAAAATAAAAATTTATTGAGAAATAATTTTTTTTACATTAACAAATTTCAAGCCCTTATACAAATTACATTTGACTTCATAAAAATTATATGATCATTTATATTTAATAGAAATTATTTAATAACAATATTTTACTAAAATATTATTTATTTCAGGAATACATTAATTCATATAAATATATTATTTGATTGAATTTTAATATTTCTCGAGAATGATGTATGCGTTTTACAGTATCAAAATAAAAAACATTTATAATGTAACAATAATAACATGAAGAAACATTTTTTATTCTATGAAAAATAATGTACAGAATCATATTTATAGGTTCTTGATACATATACCTTTAATACAAAAAAAAAATCCCTATGATTAAGGTGCAAGATTTTGGGACCTTCAATGGGTTGTTTGATAAACATGGTTTGGTTTGTGATCTCGAAGATCTTGAACTTCTCTCATTTACAATTTCACTCATGATTATGATATTGGATCTAATCTTGGAATTGGTCAAGGGAAATACGATAAATTCTATCTCCCATAGAACCTCTGATAAATGGGTTTCATAGGGTACAATCCTATTTGTTGAGTCGGTCACATCCTTTGTCTCTGTCAATTGGATTTGTTGAAACCATATATTTATACTAATCCTATGACCACTATTCAATGTATATATTATCAATGGTAATGATACATAAAAGTATTTTAAATACAATTGTATGTACTTGTAAAAAGTTCAGGTGTTTTCAATAACTATATTATACATTTGATTAAATCAAAAGGTGAATATTATTTATAATAGTTTGGGTCATTAGAGGGGTAGGGTAGTTATTCACATGAGGATATAATTAGAAAGACACATTATCCACCACATATTTTTCAAGAATTAAGGAACACCCCAATAACATACCTAAAGAAAAATTTAAAGAAACATAACCCATCTCTGGTTCTAGAAGAATCATAACTAGAGATAAATTCATCATCAACATCAATTCCTATAAATATCTTTAAAATTTTCCATTCCTTTTAAACATAACACCCCTAAGAGTCAAAGATATCATTAGAGATGAAATCATAGAGAATAAGTTAAAAATCACCAGTTATAACTATCCAAAACGATGAATATATAGATCTAAAATATATTTTCATTCAACTTATAATCCATTACTACAAATATATATTTATGATCCAATGATATTTCCCTATCAAATATAAATTACCATATAAAAATAATTTATCATATCCAAATTTCATAGCTGGTAATCTTACCATACAAGTGATGGTCTTTCAAAACACTAACATTGATATCCAAATGATCCATTGCTACTATTTTGACCTAAACTATATAATATATAATCCACAAACAAAACTATGAACGATTCAAATAACTAATGAAATATTTAGTTCATCTGTTCCATAAATACAATAGGATAGTTATTGATTCCAAATTGAAAAACTAGAAACTAAAAATGCATATATCTCATAATAAATGATATCTTAAATATATCCTCTTCTCATAATCTCAACCAATGGAACACTGACTGAAAGACATTATTGAAAAACCAAGGATCCCCTCTAAGTTAATCAAAGAGATCATCAATTCTACCTTAGGTATACCTGTTCTGAAAGGTCACCTTATTTAACCTTCTATAATAAAATATAATTGTTGAATTCAATATACCTACATTGAAAAAAGTAAAGGTGAATCCCATGGTGACATTATGGGAGGAATAACTCCATTTTATTCAAGATCCACCAGTTGGAAATGAAGTTATATTATCTCAGTAGATGAAATGTGATGTGGTTTCATAGAAATGGGAATTGAACCAAGGAGTCGGTCAATAGTAAAAATATCTCTCTCTATGGTGGAATCCTAGAAAAAAATATTGAATGAGGTTTGGGTATTCACTCACCATTATAATTGGTTTACTACTCAAATAAGGATTAAATATTAAAGGAACAACTCTGATAACAAGAATGAGATTACTCAATAAAAAGGAACAAAAAGCCCTACTCTCCCAAATGTAGAATCTCAATCATCATTAAAGACATGATAGAATCCAGAAGTATATAGAAACTAGACACAATGATGATAATAGTCAATCTGAGTGTTAACACTAATCATCAAATCCCCTCAAATAAAATATTAAAAGGTATTAAGATAAATAACGATAAGGTCCTACACTAATTCAATTTTGGTTATCATAACCCAAAACATGGGACATCCAAATCCTTATTTGGACCACTTTTCGAAAGGATTGTAAATATCCAAAAAAACTTCTGTTTTGAATGAAATTACATCATTTCAATTAAAATTGAAAATATAAAATTATTAGTACATGTATCAAAAACATATCATACCATATAAGATGAAATAAACATCATACCTCTAACAATGGTCATTCTTACATCAAATTCCTCTAGGACATACTCCACTGAATAAATATTTCTTTTCTCAAATCATAAACGAGCCTTATTTAGTGCATGAAAATACCACTTAGCATGATGATAAGAACCACTACTTTTGGATGAATTAGTATGAACTTTTTAACACTTGGTGAGAGTTGATCTACCCTTACGACCAATGAGAATACTATCAAAAAACATCTCAACTGACCAAAATTTCCACAATGGATACATGTTTAGAGAGGTAACATATAGTAGGGTTGGTTTAACTAAAAATTTTACACTAAATTTAAACTACTGACTATTTTCTTATTAAATCCCATTAAATTTGTCTTGAAGAAAACTAAACACCAATATGTTTCCATTTCTCTCTAGAAGACACACCATAACCAACAACTATAGTATCCAAAACTCCACCTAAACCCATTTCCCAAACAGTGCCTTCCTTGAAAATAACATCATGTTAGACCACCCCTACGAAGGTTAGAAATAATTCTAAAATTAACATAAACCACATATCAACCCTTAGACCTATCTCAATCCTCTGATCCTTAATGTTATAATTAGAGACATGCTCAGGTGATAGGTGAAACAACTAAATGAAATGGGTGGAAAAATCGAAAATTTTATTATACCCTTACTATTTGGAAACAAATCCCTAGGTATTCCCCACATGAAAATGTTATAGATAAGACTTTTGGATGAGTATTTTTTAAAAATATGTGAATATATGATTCTCATGTAACATTGATTTCATGATAGTGTCCCACAAAATCATTCTCGATTGCTCAAGTATTTAAGTTAATAAACCCATGTTATATTCCTTATTAGTTTTTTGAACATTTAATATCCTCTTAATCTACTTAATCCATTCCCTATATTCCTGGGGTCCTTTTTTCCATTGAAGATGGTTATATTCTGTTAATAAAATTCTAATACATGATCCACCAATCATCTCTAGTGGTCAAATCCAACCTATCCTAGATTATCAATAGTGAGGATTATATATTCTTCCACGTATGGGTTCAAGATGATTATTTTTCTACAAAGAAATGATCACATATTCGCCACAAAAAATCGTAAGACATATTATATGATGCATTTTCTAATAATAACATGATAATAACCACTCAACTTAAGATAAAATTCTCAAATCAAAAGGCCAAAGTCATGAATCCATGTTGATGATTAAAAAAAAAGAATTTAAATAAATCAGGGATTATATGAATGGAATAAAATACCTTAACAAGGATTAGGTTTATTTAAATGAACCCTAAATATATTTCATTTAACTAATTCATTCCCATAGTCTCAATATTGGTAAATATCCTTGACCACCCATGGTAACATGAGTTCAAACATAGACATGAGCTTCCCAAGAACCCTCTTATACTTACTAAACACATTTTTACAATCCTAACCCTTACCTACCCCAAACATTGAACCATACCTAGGTAATTTCTTAACACATTAGGCTGGGTATTCCTTCTATTTCCATTTTGTAATCAACCAACCAAGGTCAACTAAAAAATTTACCAATGTTGGTCTACCACAAGGTTAAGTGAAAAAACATTCAAGAAGTATAATATATAACTAAAATAAAATAAAAACATAGATTAAAAATGAGAAGAAGAGTACTTATCCATAATACATACAACTTCAAGTCCAAATAGATAATCATGAACATAAAATAAGATAATCCATAAGATAACACTCCATGTGACCATCTATCATTTAAATCATGGATAAAAAGAAATTTTTTATTAAGATTCTGTTTTTGGGTTTTTATAGTTTTGATGATGGTTTTGGATTTTTCTAAAAATCCTAGAATAAATTTTTCTTTCATGAAACATTCACACCATGAATATGTTTTACAATGTGAATACGTAACTGGTTGGAATCCATGAAAATGTAATAGAGCATGAAAAATATAAAATTCTTGAAACATGCTAATATCATGAAAATTTCAATCGCAATAATTTAAACCACCGAAATTCATTATTTAGTGTATTTTAAAATTATAGGATTACTATTGTGAATATATATTTCACATCATTAATCACGTCTG
Source organism: Viscum album (assembly GCA_963277665.1). NCBI lineage: Eukaryota > Viridiplantae > Streptophyta > Magnoliopsida > Santalales > Viscaceae > Viscum > Viscum album. The sequence goes on from CAUJRU010000933.1 coordinate 36,150, forward strand.
ACCTATCGGTTTTATGCACTATCCACATTAATTTCTTCCATTATTTTGATTTGAAGGACTCCCCATCAAATCGTACATAGTTCTAGGAAATTTTTATGATCTTCACTCATTATGGATCAAATTTTTCACCATTCAATCTCAGTGGTGGTTGCATCTCTTCTTCTATGTAAGATTCCTTTTTTCATCTTCATTTCCATTGGTTATAATCATGGGGTTGATACATGTTTTGAATTTTTCAATCCTATGTTGATTTTTTATTCTATATTTTTCAGATATATTGTGTAATAATCTTTTAGAGTCTAACCCTCATGTCGTTTGTGGTGTGTCATGTGGGTTCATTAAGGTATGTGTTGTTCTATTTTCTCCCCTTACTACTTTTTATAGTTAAATTTATCTAATTACATGGGAATAAATTATTGGTATTGTGTTATTATCCTTTCATTCCTTCATTTTGATTGGATCTTTTTTTGGGTCTATGAAATCTTATTTTGAAGTAAGTGGTTTTTTATCGGTCATTTGATGAATTAATCAAGATTGATTATGTTTTATTAATTGTTTTATTAATGAAATGGCTTGAATGTTTTATGTGTTTAAATGGATTTGAAGTAAAATATGGGGTTTCCCATAGTTTTTTGGTAATTTAAAATTATTTTTTTCAAATAATTGTATATCATCTATTTTTTAATAATTTTTATTAAAGGAGAAGGGTTTTTTGAAATTGATTGTGACAATCTATTTTCAAAATGATTTGATAATTTCAACACATGGGAAGACATTGATACTTGGGTGGAAGGCCTAGCATAAGGACATAGTCAATGTATTATTAAGGGATAACACATAATGTGTTCTTATGCAACCTAGGCCCATTTATATAGGGAAATGATATTGAAATTGTTGTGGGGTTCACTCATGGGGTGTTCCTCTACTATATAGGTCTTTATTCAAAGGACTTGAGTGTGCATTAGTCATTGATTATGGTATGAGTAATCTGCTAGAATGACTTTTTTAATCCTCTATAATAATTTACTTGTGTTTTCTATTTTTATTGTTCTATATTTGAGATACCTTATTTTAATATAATAAATATTTATTGAATGTATTCTATGAAAACATTTTTGCGGACATTTTTTTGAACTGTATAAAAAAGTAAATTATTTATAATTTTTTTTATATAAAATAATTTATTTTTTATCATTCCATGTTTAATTTAATATGGGTATATTTTTATTGATTATATATAGACATGATATGGATCACCTGGTTGAGATCCTATTGGTAATGTTAAGCTTACACCAAGTACACCCCTTGGAAGATGTACAATCGTGGTTATGTATTTTGATGCTGGAAAATGCATGGAACTATAGTGAGGATAAAAAGTTTCTATCAGCTAGGTATTGGTAGATACTTGGGATATTATGGTATTTTTACCACATTATTACTTAAATTAATACATTTATTCTAGTTTTCCATTATTTTTGGTATTTTACGTTGTATTTTCAGGACTTTTTCACGTTATATCACTTATTCTATTTTCATTCAATGATGGAATATCTATTTCTAGTTCTTATTTCCTTATTTATTTCCTCCTTTTTTATGTATATGTATATATATACACTCAATTTCATCAACTTCATTTTGTATTGAATAGTACCCTATGACAGTTTTTGATGACCAGGTTCTAGTTACCAACTCACGGGGATTTGTAACACACTTTGAGTATGTGGTAGATCAGGCTGGGTACCAATATGTGAGGGTATCCTACTTTGGTTTGTTAAAAATATTGTATCAAATAATGGTAATGTTCAGTCTTGTGATGTTTTTTGGTGATTCGTAATTTTTCAGATACTAGATAGTTTGGATTTAGTGAGTGTTTGTTCAGCTCTTAACAAGAATAGAGTCATGTAACCATGGGATATAGGGATATGTGACTCTTTTGTTGAGTTATTGATATTAATCTTAGTTTTTCATTATGGTTTTCTAGTTTGAAAGTATATTATAAAATTATATAATCATATATTATGTTTTCATTATATAGTGGTACTCCTCTGAGATGACTTCCATAGGATCCACATGAGGGTGAAATGGATTCTCCCTATGGAATCCACCATTAGGATAGAGTTTTGTAGAGTCCATCATGTGATTAGTTCATGTTGTGAAACAAAATGTACCTTAAGTACAAAACCCATTTCGTGATGTTTAGCATGAAGATAGAGGATAATGATATTGAAATATAGAGTTCATATAAGAGAAATCACTATCTTATAAAGATAAAAAAGTGGCCCAAAAGGGAGAGGGTAGACTATACATGATTGATCATAACATAAACTTCTAGGATAAACCTATGAATATCAAGGTAAAGTGTGTGGCTTTCAGACTAGAGGGTCCCCCAAAATGGTGGTGAGATTCCTTGGTAGATATATATAGGTGCATGGATTTGTATAGTAAGGGTTTAAATACCATTTTATTGATGTATTTTTTAGACTATATGATGATAGTGAAGTCTTTTTATTTTATCTAGTTATACTAGGGAAGTGTTTTGTGTTAGAATACAGTAATCGGTTTGTATAGATTCTCCATTTTTCTGTGAATGTGGTAAACAAAAATTATCTAAATGATTAGAAGTACCTGTAGGGTTTGAAACAAGAAGTTATATCACATGTATTTATGATAAATATTTCAAACTATTTAGATATAGTAGATAGAGCTATTATTTGAGATATGAACCCAGTAGGCATGATTGGATTTTTTTCTCCTTCTCTTCCACCAAGTAGATGCTTCAATTGAAAATAGGGAAATAATATAATGTGGTATGAGAATCATTGGAGTGGTGGAGATGTTTCTCAGTAGTGGGACTCTTATAAGCCATCATTTACATCTAGTAGTGTTCCCCTGAATTGTTTTCAATGATTCATGGTCAGCCAGACCTAATGTTCTATTTACTTGTCTTTCACGATGTTCAATAGTTGTGTTGGTTATGTCCATCTAAAATTATTCATCAAGGAAATTTTTATTCAATTTTATGTTAAGTAATCATTGTCTCTAAAGTAAACTACTATTTATTCAAAATCATCAAATTCCTAGGGATCCATCTAGAAGACTCAAGAGTTTATAACCCTCGTATGTTGGAAGAGTTTCCCGACAAGGATGACATGGGTCTAGTGACAGTGAGAGGTACCATTTTTGTTGAATCCTATATAGAGATTACATTATTTAATAGATGTTCCTTCCAACCATTCATTCTTTCAGTTTTTTATTAGTTTAAAATTACAATTGATATCAAGACCATTTTTCTGGAGGTAGTATAAACACATGGACAGTGGAAATAGTAGGGGTTTTGGTGTCCTTTTTCTCTATAAATATTTGATGCAAAGTTAGACTAGAATTTCCATATTTATGATCTGTATCTATTTGAAATAATCTACATGATGGATTTTCATGTCACTCACCATGATAATGTTGATTGATAATTTCAGAGTTTCTCTATCCCCACTATCGATGGGATCTCTCTGGTGTTTTAGGGAGACTGGGATCTGAGATCTAGTGATTTTGGGCCATTCCTCCTAGATATAAAGATTTTTCTAGACACTGTTTTAGTTTGTCTAAATGTTGTATCTTTAGGTAGTAATATTCCCATGTTTTTTAAGGAATTCGTCATTGTTTTTCATATGACTACTCTAGTCTTCCTCCATAGAAGAAGGTGGATTTCTTGATCGATTCAGTGATGAGTATTCATTCTATCTAAATATAATCATATTTTATGGCTCAATTAAATCTGAGATAACATGATATTCAGTTGGACGATCTAAAAAAAAAGGTTTTGTTTACCATACTGATTGATCATGGGAATTCCTATTTTTATTTTCCAAGAAGTCTGATGGTTCACTAAAATTTTGTATGAACTATAGGAAGTTGAACATGGTAATTGTTAAGAATAAGTATCATTTTTCAGGTTTTAATGACTTTTGTGATTAATTAAAGGGGGAAATGGTTTTTATATATTGATCTTATATTGGGTTGTCATCATATTATGGTTCAGGATTCTAGTATGCTAATGATGTTATTCAGGATCATGTAAGGACATTATGAATATCTGGTTATGAAATTCATTCTAACTAACATTTCTTCAATATCTATGTATATAATGAATAGGATATTCTTTTCATATATTGAATCATTGTTGTGTTCATAAATGATATTTTATTTACTCATGTATTGATTGTATGTGTGGGAAAAAATATAAATTTAGTTATGTAAAGGCTATAGATTATTCATTTTTATGGAAATCTATAAAAGTGAAAATTTTAAATCCCAGAAGTGATGTTCTTGGGAAAAGCTATTTCATGACATGTCTTATTTGTTTATCCTCTTATTTTAAACATTTTATTGTCATTGAAGGATCCATAGATCATAATTTAAATTCATTGATTCCTTAGCCTTTATAGGTTTTTATTGGTAGTTTATCAAGGATTTTGTAATCTAGTTTTAACCCTGACTAATATTACTAGGAAGAGAGTGAGGTTTCCATGAGAAATGAAGTGTCAGTACTCTTTTTATGAGCCAAAACAGATTCTGATATCGACATTTATTCTGATCTTACACGATCTGGATATGGGGTATGTTGTATTTGTTGATTCTTATAGTGCTCGTATGGGTTTCATTCATATTTAGGATGATCGTGTCGTGGCTATGGGTCTCATAATATTTGGATGCATGACAATAATTACAATTCATAGGATCTAGACCTTTTCATGGTTATGTATGTTCTTAAATATTGGTGGTATTATCTTTTTTTAAGATATTCATAGTCTTTTATGATCATTAGAGTTTAAACTATATAATCCTTTAGAAATTCTTGAATATAAGATCAGTATAGTTGGTATAATACCTTGAAATTATTAATTTCAACATTGACTACACCATGGGGAATGGGAATGTCGTCCCAAAAACTCCCATAAAAATATACCATCATAATTTGTCTTGGAATCACAAAAGTATTGGAACATTTTGTGAATCTTCACTCAACTACATCTATATAGTCCGGAGTGTGTTTTGGGTATGGATCTGTCTAGAATTTAGTTAACAACATATCTTCCTATGTATATTCTACAGGTTCAAAAGTAGTATGTTGAGTTCAATTTAATTAATGTAACCCATTATAGTGGGGATACCATTTTTTTCACTCTCCTTTCATATGGTATTCAATTTTTATGGTATCTATTTTTCGTCACATTATCCATGTGGACTCCAATTTTTTTTCTATAATAGTTCTTTATGGTCCATCCATTTGAGTAACATAAAGATTTATTATGACATGAGATGAAATTTTGGATGGTTGGGTTTGAATTGAAACATTTCATATTATGTGACCCGTTGTTACAGCTTCTAGAAAATAGATATAGAGAATTTGAATCCATTTAGTTTTATCTAGCCTCTTCCGGTGCTATTTAAGAAATGGGATGAGGTGTCCGTGGAATCAATTGTTTTACTAACATAGACTCACCAAGGGGAATATCATATCAGGGTTTTGATTGGTAATTTGAAAAATTCATACCATTTTATTTTTATTAGGGACACCACATTGGTTAAAAATTTGGGCATGTTTTTTACTCATGGGGTTGTGAGGTTATATAGGGTTCCCTAAGACATTGTTTTAGATAGGGATCACATGTTTACCTCCCTAATTTGGAAGTGTCTCCAAGAGTTTGTGGGGACTAAGTTTCATATCAGTTCATCATACAATCTATAGATGGATCGGTAGATATAGTATGTTATTCAGATATTGAATGATATGATCAATTCCTATGTTATTTAATTTTTTAGATTTTGGTATATTTACCTAGGATAGGTCCAGTATTTATGTAACAATATTTATCAGTCAACCATCCTAATAAATACCATCAATGATTTTTATGGTCACCGATAAAAATAACATTTTTACTGGGAAGAGGTTGGTGAGTCCTCTATTGTGGGACTAAGTCTCATTTAACGGTCATTAGTGAGAATTTAGGAGATATTTTAGTGTCCGTTAATAGAATAGAGTCAAAATAAATCTATTTTGGATCATTGAAACTTACCTTTTGTGTTTTCCAAAGGTGAATGGCTTTTTATAAATTTTTTTCCTTATATGGATCACAATCATCTTGGAAAATATGAAAATTGTGATCTAAGATATATTTGACCATTTCAGAACACTAAGAATCATGGGAGGGTTGGGTGTTTATTGTAATTATTTTCATAGTTAATAGTTATTCATGATTTATTTCACATATCTCAATGAAGAAACTATCATCTTGAACCCTATCATGTTTTGAGTTGGGAAGTTATTAAATTAGATCTTGTCATTTTAGATGTAGATCAATTAGTGGAGATATGTTATTCTCAGGTGATATCCCAGCATGGGAAGTCTGTATCATTATTCAGAGTGTTATGGGGACAAAAATCAGATTCTCACAAGACTTGGGAGCGATAATCATTAATGGGGGAGTAGTGGCATAAAATGTTTCTAGACCACCCTTCGTCCAAATGATTTTTCCGGGATGGAATGTCTTATGGTGGGGATACTATAACATCCTCAAAAAAAGTTATGGACTTTTTCTTGATTATGAGTGTGTTTTTTGGAGGGTGTTGGAGTTAGTATGGGATGCTTATATAGAACCTGGAATTAATGTTTTCTACCGGACACTTTCACACAATGAATATGACTGACAATGTGATAATATTGTTTAGAGAAATTTATGAAGCAAGTTTGGAGTATGATAATCTTACAAGCCATTAAGTATTTTCATGTCATGAAAATGTAGATCGAGATAATTTTCCATGAGTTTATTCATTTCTTTGCATACATGAATATCATAGGATTCACATCAACAATATGTATTCCCCATAATAAATCATGAAGTATATATAGGTTTCATACAATAAAAATGTATCATTATTTCATTATTTCAATGTTTATGTCTCCCCTCAAACCTAAGGTAGTTCCATGTGATTTAAGCAATCTATGCTTCTTTTGGATATTTTTATTTGTCAATCTATATCTATGGAAATTGCATCAATTTTTTTGGTATGTTGATTTTGTACTTCTTCATTTCCATTGGACGTGGTAGTAGAATTATAATGAATATTATATTTTTCTATCCTATGGTGATGTTTTTTTCAATAATTTTTATATCCAACATGTGATCATCTTTCAAAGGATGACCCTAATGTTTTTTGTGGTGCATTGTATGCATTATTTGAAGAATTTTTTCTTCTATCTTCTATATCATCCACTTTTATTATTAAATCGATTCTATAATGAGAGAATCAATTTTATGTTTTCTATTTTTATCATAAGGTTCTTCCCTATTTTTTGGATCTCGTTTTGGGCATGTGTGGCCCAATTTTGAGGAAGGTTGTTCTCGCTCTATCCTATTTTGAATGAACTATCATTACTGATTATTTATAAATTGTTTTATAAATTAATTAGAATGATTTTTTATGTTTTTAAATGAATTTGAAGTAAAATTTGAAATTTCGCTTGGTATTTGGTAATGGTAATAAGGGTGTTTTAAAATTGATTATAAAAATTAATTTTCAAATTGATTTGAGAAATACATCCCATGTGAATCATTGGGTACTTTGGTTCAATGTGTAGCTTAGGTATAACATCCTTGTTTTTCAAGGGTTTATTCATGGGGTGTTCTTCTACTCCCTAAGTACATTTTTCTAAGGATGAGATATTTACATTGTTTTGGGGTTCACTAAAGGGGTGTTTGACTAATCCCAATGCGTGTGTTTTAAGGACATGGGTGTGAAATGGTTATTGATTATGATAAAATAAGTCTTTTTTCCAAACCTCATTTGATACTTTAGAATAAATTACCTATAATATTTCTTTTTATTGTCCTGGATTTGATATATATGCATTAAATTTTATAAGTTATTATTGAAACTATTTTTTGAATCTATTTTTTCTCACTTTTTTTAGAACTATGTCAAAAATGTAAAATATTTACTATTCTTTTGATATAATCATATTTTTCATTTATTAGTACATGTTTTATATAAAATGAGTATATTTATTTTATAGAGAAATTAAACGGAATGCATGGGTGGAATTCTACTCGGCATTTTACCCCACACCCTGCAAACCACTTTAGTGGTTTGTAGACCTATTTATATCTTTTGATACAAGAATAAGTAAGCCACCATAGTGAGTTAATGAGGTTTCTATCAACTAGGTATGGGTAGCTAGTGGGGAGGTGATGGTATGCTTCCCAAATTATCACATGGAGTAGTTGGTTTTAGTTAGTTTTCCAACTATTTTAGAATATTACTTATATTTATATATAAAATTTAGTTCTATTACATCTTCTGTTTTCATTCAATTATGGAATATAACAAACGATTTATTCTTCCACTATATATATATAAGTAGATATTCCATGTAATATTCTTCGATTTGGGTGTAATAATTCCCATATATTGTTTTTGGTGCATTTTTTCTACTCCCTATCCAATGGGTATTAGGAATAACCTTCAGGTATGTGGAGGATCAGGTCGGATGAAATTTTTTTAGGGAATCATTGGTTTGTTCATTACAAATAACCACCAAAATATCCCACTACAAATGAAATTACAACAATGAGAACCAAGAGAACTACATGATTACTTTAACTTTTCCTATGTCTTAGAAAAACCAAATTTACAAATTCCAAAAGAAAAAAATCGGGTGTGAGGTCATATACCAGTTGGATTTCAAGAAATAGTCCATAAAATTAATAATACTATGAAAATGTTAGTTATAAATTTAAAAAAAAATTGAGTTTATAAATAATTTCTAAAATTGAAAAAATACATAGACATATAATGAAAACTCTTGCCAGGAATCATGTAAATCCAACTAATATCGAGTACCATCATAGTTAATCGATATCAAAATATCTAGTGGGATTTCAAACAATAAAGAGAAAATTATATTCCCTAATACAACCAAGGTTTCCAAAGTACAACATTTCCTAATATTTATTTTAAAACCATGTTCAGAATTTATAAGAACATTTTCACACAAAATCATTTTATAATTCATTCTTGAAAAAATACATTTTAGATACAAAAAACCCTTTATGGCATTTCATCAAACACATAGTGCATAAAATTGTGTCTTTAAAGAAAACCCCTTTAAAACACACATCTATTGAAAAAACCCACTTTTATATAAAATAAATCTTTCTCATAAAACTAACTCAGTAAATTCACAATAACATAAACCAATTCCTGAAATTTATCATTTTTATTGAGATACATAAATCATGAATAGTGGTAAACTAATCACCCTTGATATAGAGACATGAAATGAGTAGATCGGGTCCTCATGAACCTAGATCCATAAGAAAAAACATAAAAATTATTTAAACCCCCTTATATTATGCATCCATATCCCATTCAGGTTCCAATGATACATGATGAGATGATATTCATTTATGAATAAGGAATAAAGGGGAAAATGAATAAAAAATGGAACATAACTTGAATATATCCATCAAGAATCCGAGAATTCAGTTATGAATACATGGGGAGAAGCCTCTAGATTATGGTGGAAGGTTTAGTTCAATCTAGATGTTTTAATGGGTTATTATAAAAAATCAATAGAAATGAGGTAAGTTGAAACATTTTAGAGGTTTGTACTATGGAACATGGTTAGGTTATACAATTAGAAAAATAGGGTCCTACTATTCATAGAATTATTCATTTGAAAATTGGAGTGCATGATTTTCTAATGATGTAATACATGGTTCGGAAAAACCATTTTCAAGACACGAAACACCCCAAGGAAACCACCCAAACACCTATATAATCTCTTTGGTGAGCCACACAGTTTGATTAGTCATGCCAAAACCATTCAAAATTCAATTGGATGCTCATAGTTCCACACCAAATTGTTATGACATTGTTATTGTTAATTGTGTGCCTACCCCATATGCCCATCCTATCACCTCTAAAAACCAAATTTTCAACCCCCACTTCATGGAACCCTATAAAATGGGACCACATAGAAAAAAAATTCAATCTAAATTATACCTAAGTCATAGAGAGAAAAAAAATGAATTAGTGAAATTATTCCTTGATGGGTCATTCATTATGAATTAGAGAAAATCAAAATTTCTCGACTAATATCTTAAGATATCAAGTGGAGAGATAACAGCTAAGACTGAAAATTGGGCTCAATGCTTAATTATTCCTAAAACACATAATCAAAATCATTAGATTGTTATTATTGGTGTATTGAGACAGTTTTCCAATATGATTTTTCATTCATTATGGGAAAACCTTGTAAAAATTATTTTTTCTTTCACTTTATTTTAATATTTGGATATTGTTATTATTTGAATGAATTTATATGTTTGTGAATTTTTATAAACATTAAAACATGTTCTATACAACATCCTAATTTTATCACCCTAGTTTACCCCCCTGCAATCATATTTTGGGATATTTTGGTTGTTGATTTTTACAATCTAAAACATTGATCAACATTTTATGGTCCCTCTATGACAACATTTAGTAATTCAGTTGTAATCTGCAATCTAGATTCAGAATCACTACTACCTTAACAAACCATAAAATCGACACCAGTTCCAAATTTAAATATCATCATAAACATGCTTATAATAACAATTTTTAATGGGAAATCCCCAACATGACTAATATTGAATTCATGAATATCATAAAATGAAACATGATATAATAACATATGAAAACCCATAAATATTAATAAATAAGAAATCAAAAAACTGAAATTATAAAAGGAATATCCAATTAATTGAATTTTATAAGGCACAAAAAATAATTTCTAAAATGGTAGTAAATGAAATTTAAACCATAAACTCTTTTCTACATCAAGTAATTAAATTCAAAAACATAAATAAAATATTGTTCACTTGGTGATCGAGCTAGAAATTTCAAATAAAAATACTAAATTAATCAATTATGTCTATAAAAATATATATAATATGAATGAGTATAACAATATATATCTATTTTGTAAATAAATATCTAATATAAATATGTAATTTTAGTATACTAATTCATATTTGAATAAAATAGATTAAACAAGACAACCAATCCAATCATCAAAATGTAATTCCAAAAAAGTCCATCACTCATATCAGATAAAATTTAATATCACTAAATATGTCGCAAATAGATTCAATAAAAATCATATATCCATGATCAATTAAAGTATTTATATAATAAATGAAAAAATAAAATATAATGTATGTACTTATAGTATAGTTGGTCAGGAAGCTGTAGGATTGGTGATAATAACCAATAAACAAAAAATGATTATTTACAATCATTTTGGAAGGATCGTTATTTTATCCCATAATAAATTTTTATATATTATTGATTATGGAATAAATAATAAATATGACATATTTTAGAATTATAATTTTCATATAATATCTTTATAAATAAAATCCTGAAGTCCATTTTTTAAATATTTTTATAAATAAAAAGTCATCACGCAATTGATGAATTTCATAAATACATAGATAATTCTTGACATAATATGTTTTATTTTAAAAAAATTCCCTTCTTTAAGACATGTGTTCATTAAAAAATTACTCAACAAAAATTATACATAACACATAAAAAAATACACCATATAATGATATATAAACATTTAAAAATAACAACATTCATGGTATAATTATATCTAAGACGTATGATATCTTATATCAAAATAATATATCATTATGTGATATATTTCAAATAAAGTTATATAATCCATATTATGAAATATTATATAGGATTTTTTAAGATCTCTTAAAGTGACTAGTAATAAAATAACCCTCAACAATAGAGTTGATATTGTTAGAAATGAGATGATATTAACTAATATATAGTCAATATAGTATTGATCTTATATTTAGTGATAATATTCTCCAACACATGACACTATATTCTATGGTGATCATTTTCTTAATGAAATACAAATTTTTTAAATTATATTACGTGATTCTTAATGATATTAATTTATGATTTTGGGATTATGCCTTGTTGTGTTCATTGGAAAATTTAACAAGGATGATTTGTAAGCTCATTGGACTTGAATAGTGATGAAAAATAATTAATGACCTAAAAATCAAATACTAATGAAAAAACAATGATGTGAATGGTGTGATAAAGAAAAAATATGTTATAGTTAATATCATGAGAAAATTGTGTGTATATTACATGATAAAGAATCTGTTTGAGTTAATATTTCATATAAATGAATTTATCTGATATGAGAAGGAATCACATGGCATCAGTTTTCATTATGATCTGATAATAATAGTAAAGGAATGAGTTAATATGACATAAGAGGTTTTTATCATGGAGTTAATATAACATGTGAATGGATTTTCACTTGAGTGATAATGGTCACACCAAAATTATATAGATTTCACCAGTATGGTTCACCTAAATAATTTTAAAGAGTTGAATACACTGTAAATCTCAACCCAAGATATATTGGATTTAGGTTGTTTTTGTTGAAAATTGTAAATTCATTGAAAATAAATGGTTTATATAATATTTTGTGGTTATGTGAAGAATTATAGGACATAATGGATGGAACCATTCCACTACACAAAGGAAAAAAATGATTTTTTAATTGTTTTTGTTCTTGAGATTTATGGATGAAAATTCAACTATGTATTTTAAAAATCATAATATGTTTGAATTGGAATGATTAGAGGATTTTTTATCATGAAATATCATATAATCCATTAAAACCCAATCACTCACCCCATAATGATAGTAAAATATATTATAAGTTGCTATGATATCATTGATATATATCAATCCATATTTTCTTATCTGAGAATAACAGCAATGAAAAAAGAATCACACCAAAATGAATGTCAGATCTATAAATATGTGATTCCCCTTCAAGAGGTACATGTTTTTGATCAATAGATGAGACTCCAAGAGACATAACCAGCATTTAAAAAGGTATTTTATAGAGAGTATCAGAATAATGGTGAAAACCAAGTCAAAATTCCATTGGAATTTATCTAATATAAGTGAATATAATTCAACATGTTTTTTTATATTTTTACTGAGATATCAATATAATCTAAATTTTTTATTACTGATTCCATTCATAATCAATGTGAACATGGGTAGTAGGATTGCAACTACAACACACAACGTATTAACCCAATAATAATTAGTGTGATTAGAACATGTTAACATCCTTGTATTTATGAGTGTTAGAATATCCTAAAACTCTATACATCATATTATCTCCATAAATATCTAGTTCAAAGTAACCATAACTCAGAAAAATATTGATGATTAGTTGGTGTTTTGGTAGCCACTGATTCACATCCCCCAGTGGCGGGAAACTATATCATAATCCTTTCCCATAATATATGGGCAATACTAATTAATGATTATTCTCATTGTTTTGATCACATAATACCATGTACTGATATTATATCATTTATTTCATTTATTATAGTTACATTATCTATGATTCATGTTTTCTTTGAATTGATTATATTTTTCATTGATGAGATCCATGTAGTTAATAGATATCCACTACAGTAAGGAAATCCACATTCTCTATGATAAGGGATTCCATATATAGAGATATAGCGTGGCTGTCATGACATGTCCCATGAGACCCGTGTCGTGACTACCCCAAGCCTGCCTTCCTTAGGCCAGTGGCTGGTGGCTAGCACGGAAAGGCGTATCCCCTAAAACTACGAAATCATTTCCTTTATATCCTATAAAAACACTCAACCAAGCACACAACAAAATACAAATAGAAGAAAACTACCTAAAAAATATTTCTAAAAGTAATAGATGACAAAATACATTCCAAATAGTAAATGTACAAGTAAAACTATAAATAAAATACAACTGGAGAAAGAAAAAGATAGCTACTGGGTCATCCTCTGAGGTTCCTACATGAAGGGTAGGTACATATTTCCTCTTGAGCACTCTGTGTTCGCCCATCTCCTCTACGTACTGACAAGCCGTATGGTTCACCTCTGGGCACCGTCCAGTCCTGGTACCCTCAGCCTCAATAAACGATGTATGTCATCTGCACCAAACACAACATATTGCGGGCAAGGCCCATGCATGGGTGAGTATAATGATACTCAGTAGGGACCCCGAGACCATCAAGGTCTCACAGAATCCACAATGGATAAACCACAAGTCATGTAAACTAGTGAAAACCCTACTTAGGTATATGCCAAAACATATACCTAAGTTATCAAATATTACTCATCTCATTCATGAGGAAACACAAAGCCCAACTCCTTAGCCAAAGTACAATTGTTCCGCGAATAAAATATTAACATGAAGGCAAGTACCACACTGGTACACCACACAAAATAATACCACAAAGGTATCACCACAAACGTAAGAAACACGTAGGTATGCCACATAGAATAATACTAAAAAGGTATCACTATGATGGTAACTACCACATAGGTACGCCACACAAAAATTACCACAAAGGTAAAGACTCAGCTCACACCAGGTATAACATAGGTACAGTAGTATAAATGATTATATGTAATTACTAAATCATCTTACTCTATAAAGAGGCAGACCAATGTAGGATCCTAAATCATCTGACCCACATAGGACCCTAGTACATTATCAGACCCACACAAGATCCTACTACAATAGACCCACACATGATCCTAGTACAACATCAGACCCACACAGGATCCCAATACAATAGTCCCACAAAGTATCCTAGAGTAATCTCATATGGATTCCTAGAGTGGATCCAAGTGAGACTCTCTAACACAGACCCACAAAGGATCCCAAGAACAGACCCTCAAAGGATCCCTTTCTCATGTTTCATCCAGGTACATGGTTCCCACACTATTCTCACTTTATTCTGGGAGGATCCACTCCTTAAGCCACAGGTCGATACTCCAACATCCCTGAATTCCCATGAAGAAGTAAACCAATGGACTGCCACGTAAAAGGGGTCTCAACACAATTGATGGTGCATCAATCAGATTTCTAGTCTATAAGTTATAGGCCTTTTAGTCCTGAGGTCCTGGTTGGATTCGTGTTCAATCTAACCCATCCATACCACAGATTTTTCCAAAACTCATGTGGGTTATACCAAAAGGTTCGTCTCGCTCCAGGATTTCTGGATCCACTGACGTTTCATCCAATAGATTCCAGTAGCTCAAGATATATCTCAAAGAGCGAAAATGGGTTGATGTTGGTCCATGTTCAGTCTGACCCAGTCGGACACACCCGGCCTCGGACGACCTGACTCGGTTCGGGTTGATCTAGCCCAATGAGACCGGCATGGCCGTTAGCATGGCCTGACCCATGTCACGACAGCCCACCATGGCTGGTCGGACGACCAACTACCTTCTCCACATGACATGTCTTGCGTTGCTCCTTCACCGGTGGTCAGCTCGTCTAGCTACCCTTCCATAACCGTCAGGGAAGACGGTCGTAGATCTCACTCTTCAGGTGTTGTGGATGTTCCATATCGGCAGCTGCCCTTACACCTACATGACCGATGAACCGCCGCCCTTCTCTAATGGCATGGTCATGCCGCCACCTTCGTCGCAGCATGCCGAGGTGCTGGCTGCCATTCTCAAGCCATGCTAGTGTCGGTTTCCATCTTCCTCCATCACGGAAAACACATCAAGAATCACAAAAAAAATTGTGGAGAGGTCTGGCCATGTTCGTTTAGCCAAAAACCATTGAGTTAGGTAAGTAGCGAGAGGATTAATAATTCCTAAATTATAAAGAACAACAAGAATAAGTAAGGGGAAAATGAATAAACAACAAACCCTACACCGTGAACAATAAAAAAATTCCCATAGTTGGGGAAGTGGGTCGGTGTTCGTCATTCCTGTAGAAGACTCCAATGAAGTCTCTTGATCATCGATCCTCATTTGGGGTTTTGGTGTTGATTTCCACCACTCACTAGAACCGGCTCCATCCTCCAAGTGTTGGTCATCCCAACACATTACCCGATCATTGTTTCTTGGAGAAGTCGTGCCAAATCCATCCCCCCAATACCCATATAAATAATATAAGGGGAGGGTATGTAATGATCGTGGAATTTATGAAGGTTCATTTAATATGAACCTTCCTGAATTACATCAATTATGTTACTTAGAATTTTATAGGTTCAATCAATTAAATGGGGAGTTGAAAGGTTTTCTCCCAATAATAAGGGTTCGAGTGCTCCTCACCACCATAAAAAATGTAGAAAGTTTCCAATAAAAAATTAAATAAAGTTTTATTTTATTTTTATTTCCACGTAAAATATGAAAACTACCAATCACCCTCGACCTACTAGAGTGGAGGTGAAGATATCTTAAAGCGAATATCGACACTGTGAGTTCAACGGTGTCCATGTATTTCAATTCCAAGCACCAGTTCATAAGTTACAAAAACCTGCTCGCACATTTACTGAATGTACCTGAAAAAAGTTTATAAATTCACTCTGGGAAAACCGGGCCTCGAAAACGCGCACTGTAAATTTTCATGGACTCAAAATATTCTCATATAATAAAAAAATTACTTGTAATTTCTGGGTCTTTACCACGATTCTTTATCTTCTGTAACTGATTTTTAAAATTCTTAATATCAACCTTAAAACGGTTTTAATATACTATACCTTTATACAGAATAATAATGTAAGAGACAATAGAATATCTTGAAATGGGATACACTCATCACTCTTAAATAAATTGTTAACATGAGTAATGGGAATTAAGATAGAAAATATAATCTATAGAAAATTCTATGATATCAATGAAGTACAGAATATAGTTAAAGGGTATTAATTAAAAAAAATATTAGTTTATATATATTTTAATTTTATAATAGAAAATATTGATTTATTTTTTCCTTGAATGAAAAAAATTATTCACTCAATTCAAATCTAGTGTAAAATTCTATAAAAATCATCCATTGGGAATAATCTGATGATAATATTATTAGATAGATTCAACATGATAATTTTAACCCATGGGTATCAAATCATAGAATATTAGAATATTGATAAAATCAATAATTTTTTGTCCACTTATAATATGAGAAAAGTTACAACCTTAAATATAATTGAAAAATAATGTAACTGAATTCAATAATATATAAGGAAAAAAATATTTTATCTAATAATCATCATGAGGAATTAACTGATGTTGAATATGATGCCTTAGATTTTGAATAATTTATCTATTTATTATAAAAATTCTTGTAATAAATAAATGGATAATATTTAATCAAGATACTATTTAAATGATTTCAATCTTGTAATACTGGTCATTTTTTATGTTTTCCCTAAGATTCAATTATACAAGGAGAATGACGATATATAAAAATATCATCTTGGAAGATAAAGTTCTTGATTTCTTTCACTAGAGCATGATTATATAATGTTAATGTAAAATTAAATAAAAAAATTAAGAAAAATTCTTTCTCATAACATGATTCTATATATTTTGATAAAAATCTAAAAGAGAAGAAGACAACTCAAAGGGTAAAGGGTTGATATTTTTTTGTAAAAAATAAAAATTCCCAAAATATTTCTCAATTAGATGAGAATAATAAGATATCATTAAATAATAAAGTAATGATGGGAAGACACCCAAAGAGTTATAAATAATCATTCATATCATGGTGTTCTTATAATAAAATAGAAGACTCTAAATAAAAATAATTCATTATAGATAGAGAAAGATCCATCAATGAAATACATTGATGAGACATAATATAAATACATTATAGATATATAAATTTAATTTTAAAAAATATATATCAATGAAATTCTTAAATTAATAGAAAAAATAATACACATTACCAATAAAAAACAAAATTTTGATAATGTGTATGAGAATAATTATGAGGCAAATCTACTAGACGATAAAAAATACTCAAGTAAATACAACATTATAGAGTTCAAAATGTACTAAATAATGTTTATAGAGTATATAAAATGGAAAATAATTCTTCTAATGATATTTTTAATCCTTTATATTATTCATATCTCCCATGAAAAAAATATTTTCAGATACATAGGATTCCAATATCTGTGGTGGTTACTATGATAATAAAAACAATATTATGATTATATCACAAAAATAGAAAGACACATCCACATCCATGTTTTATGGTTATTATATAAATTACAATGGAAAAAAGAGTTAAAAATAATATTTATCACAATACCAATTAAAAAATTAATGGTTATTTAAATTGATCTTAAGTATGGTATGGTTATAAAACAATGATAGTTATCAAATCAGAAGGGAACATGGTTTTATATTTTTTATGAATTTATTTTTTACCAATGTAAATTTATCATTTAATAAGAATATTATTATTATATATTATTTTTATGGAATTAATACATGTGACAGTTCAATCATTCACTACCTCAGTTTAAGAGATATGTTAAATTAAGGGAGATTAAACTTTAAAATCGAAAAGGAAATTGAAGAAAACACTAATGAGATAATTTATTAATGAAAAAAATACTTTTATTATATTTAAGATACATTTAGATGGTGTTATCAACCATGAAACACCTCTTACAATTGTGTTACCATGATATCGAAGGAATTGAATCAAAATTAATGTTTCAAATATTTTATTATAATTAATAATTAAGATTATGTAATAGTGGATGAGGATTCCCATAGGGAAAAACGAGATAGAGAATATATAAATATATGAGAGTGGTTTTTAATTAAATTTGACTAGAAACAAATATCTAATTAAAATATAATAATAAGGTGTAGGATCAGTAAAATTAAAAAATGATGTAAACCGACTTGGATTCACCATGATTTGTAATAATAAATCATTTAATGTTCTATTTATTTATTTCTAAAAGAATAATTTTATTATAGATTCTCAAATTTGTGATAAATGGAATGAGGATACAATTTAAAAGAATAAATGTGTCACAAATGTTGTTGTTTACCAACCATAGTGGTCCATCTATTAGATCCTCTAGTTGATCCAACTCATACTAGAGGTTCACTCCCAATCTCCACGAGATCATGACCTGGACTATATAATAAAAATAATCCTTATGGGTTGGTTTATAACTTGGTAAACTGTCATTACGCATCCATGAACTTGTATGACCACACCAACTTACCATCAGATCCAACAAAAAAAATTGTAGTAGAATAATGAAAAAATGACTAAATTTTTATATCATAAACAATATCAAAGACATACATACAATTTTCAAATGATATTAATTGTAATACAATAGAAAATATATAAATAGAAAAAATAAATACCATAAATTCTAGTAGATTACATTCCAACCAAAATAATTCAAAAACAACCCCTCTTGATCTAAACCCCATGAGACCATGTCTCCTCCAACAGGACAACTTCGTAAAATGGTATTCAAAAAAATCCACATAATGTAGCTTCCTTTGAATATACCTTGCTCCAATAATATAGAATATTCATACACCTAATGGAATATATAGAGTGTGAGTCACAAATCATAGTAGGATTCTAGCATGAATATATATAAGTCATTTACCCATCCAAAGCAATAAGTGTAGATCCAAAACTAATTTTTCAATACCAACTTCACTTTTTAAAATAATATCACTGTAAAAATCAATTATAACTCCCTTTGTTTTCTATTTTAAATAAATAATGTCTTTTAAAAAATAATCATCATGTCACAGATAAATAAATAAATAAGGATATACAAAAATGCTTTCTCAATACACCCAAACATTGTATAAAAACTATCATAATAAAAAATATATTAAATAATCAGGTAATAGATATGGAAAAAGTCATGAACATAGGATAAAAATTTTCAAAAAATGTTTTTAATATAAATGTTTGGGTATGATATCATCTTATAACTCATAATAATAAAGAGGGAAAGATAACAAAACATATCATCATCACTCATATCACTAACATCATGAAACTGTAAAATAAACTCTGAACAAGTAATGTGCACTATGGGATCTAATAATAAGGAACTAGTATGACATAGCATAAATCAATGTTTTATATTTTTATAGACATACATAATAATTTTGGTATCTCTCATGGTGTTCCCTAGGCTAAACTCCCAAGATCTATCTCATTCTCTTAAAAAAATTGGATCCTTACTCATCAATCGTTCTCAAAGCCTCTCATGATCCCTTGAACAAAATTTGGAAGACCACTCGGTCTTCCACATTAAAGGCTCACATGGTTCACTGAACCTAATTTGATGATTGTTCATTATTCCACCCTAAATTATCTCAAGGTTCCTTTAACAACACACATGTATTACTCCTCAATTGAATTGAAGGCTTCTTGAATAACATACACTAGCTAGTACCCGACATAAACTAAGGTCCAAGGGCCTAAGTCATGATATTCAGAGAAATTTTTTTCCTTGTGGTACAAAATTTAAAACACATCATATATTATAAGTTCCATCACATAAAGACATTTCAAAAGCTAGTTTTATTAATCAACTTTCATAATTTTAAATAACACATTTCCCAATGATAAAACCTTACCATTTGAATTGAAAATTCGTCCTTATGAAAAAATAAATTTTCAAAACCCCCTTTAAAATAAATATAATTTCATAACAAACAATATTTAATTTCTATTTTAAAATATTATTTTTGAACCATTTATTCCCAAGACATACCCATTATTAGACACCATAAATGGCCCATTTTAGAACCCCTTCCAAAATATAACGTAAAAAAACCAAACCTATTTGATCTATTTTATGAAACACTTGGGATGTAGTAAACCAACACATCCCCCTGGGAAAACATCCTTAACCATTAAATTACAAATAAAATCATGAATCAAATAAAACATGGAAGGAGATAAATCCATAAATCATTTTAAATGAAATTTGATAAATGAATACCATTTGAAACTAGTAATCAATAATTATCCCTTGAAAAAGACCTTAAATAGAAAAATATACCACATAATCATTGTTAAACATGTAAAAATTGGGAAAAAAATATTTTAGGTAGAGAGGTCCTTACATACCTGAATCTCAATGAAAAAAATAGAACCCCCATTTAAACATCCAAAATTAGCCATGGGGAATTATAGGGTTTCAATCTTCCTAGAAAGAGGAGATAAAAAGGTAGAAGAGGGTTATTTTATGAGATATCATGAATACAAAGGATTCCTTCAAGATAAACAAGAATAGAATAAATGATAAGTCCACCAATGAGAATGGGTAGAATTTTATTGTCTATGGTGAGATGGTTGTGCGTGCATGGGAGGATAAATAGAGTAATTGGTGTTAAAATATTCGATAGAAAAATGTTCCATTAATAAATTTATAATGAAATTGAAATCATGCTTGGTTTGGCTTCA
Organism: Viscum album; assembly: GCA_963277665.1. Lineage (NCBI taxonomy): Eukaryota > Viridiplantae > Streptophyta > Magnoliopsida > Santalales > Viscaceae > Viscum > Viscum album. The sequence continues at coordinate 57,522 of CAUJRU010000933.1, forward strand.
CAATTATACAATATATGCGCCAAATGTGTCAGAGTCACTATCCCCACAAACTCAATGTCATATAGTTACTCCTAATGCTCACATGGTTTGAAAACCCCTGGTGAATATGTGAGAAATAGAACTGCAACCTAACCATCAATCTCATGTAGTTATTCTCCCGGTTATTCTCATTATTATACATATTATGTTCTAACTATGCTCATATATATTATTTCCAAAAAAAAACATATTTTTAAACCAACAATACCCTAAAAACTATGATACATTAAAACCCAAATTAGTAATACCAGTAACCAAGAGGGTGTCACAAACCTCCCTAACATGACACATTATTCACCCAAAATGTTCCAATAAATATGGAATAAAAATGAATGAGTAACAACCAATACCTCATGAAACGCCATCTTTTTCACTTACACCAAAATAGGGGAACCTAGTATAAATCTCTTGGACATCTAGGATTTCTCTATACTAAAATATGATGTACATAAAACAACCAAATTTATCTAAGTATAATGTTGCAATGATCACTTATATAAGAACCAAAAATGATATAGAAACCATGAATTGGTCTAAAAATCATTTCTTACATCTATAACTAGTGTAAAAAAGGGTAAATTTAAAATAATGGCATAAAATATAGTAAATAAACTACAAAATGTTTCATGGAAAACATAATAACCAATAAGGAACATATAGTTACTTCCATAATGGGAACCTATCCTCAAGAATTTCAACACCCACATGGTCAAACAATCATTGAACATATCACTCACTTATATAATGGATAACTTATAATCATCCCCAAACAAGAAATGAAACAATATTCTATTCAAAGGCTTCATACTATATGGGTAAACTAAGACCCAACTAAGAACTCGATCTCATGAAAACCCCAAAAATTCTTCACTAATTACTATTAAATGGACCATAGAAAAAATCTAACCTAATTACCCATCTACCTACCCAAATCTCCATTATGTGGACATCAATATGAAAAAGACCTAAAAAATGTCACACGACAAGATAAAAAATAGAATCTCTAAAAGATGACAATTGAAATAGTGATGCATGAACACAAGCTTAAAATCAAAAAGGAGTCTCTTAGAAACTGAACCATATGAATTAAAAATCCAAATCTTACTAGTTCATTTCACACATAAAAAATATTATATTTCAATTAAAATAATTAAATTGATTTGGGAACCATTCATTTTGACCATATCCTCTTTAATAAAATAATCTCTCCCTTCATATTCAAGAATCTTGCGTAGAGTTCAATAATTTTCTCCAAACACTAAAAAACTCTATAATAAGATAATTTTTGTAAAAAAATCCATAATAAAACATGAATAATTTGTTACTCTTAGAAAAATAATCATCAAAATCTCATTTAAAAGAACAATGCATTTATTTTTAAAAACACTTTACAAATTTTTTCCATGAAAAAATTAAAGTAAATAAATTAGTAACCAAATGATAGTAAACAACATGAAACATAAAATAGAACAAACATTCTAAAAAATGGGCCAATAAAAACAATGGTTTCATAAAAAAACAACAATAGTGTAAAAAAGGCATGGCTAATGAAATCCACTAAAAACCCAATAAATGACATCAAATCATCAAAGGAAACCTTCTATTTCTCAAGAGGTTTCACCATTATCCACTATATTTTGGAAAAAACCAAAAGAACATATTGTTTGTTTAAATGAAAAATTGAAAAACCAATATTCTCCTGAATGGTTGAAGTCCCAGTCCAAAATACAATTTAAAAGTGATATCTTGAAATATGTTTATAAAATATCATCTTAAAAATCCACAAAGCCATTAGAAGAACAATTTCAAGAACAAACATATTTCCCTCCAAAACTCTCGATATACTTATAAAACCATTTTAAATTCTTAAAATCACCCATTTAATGTAAAATTATTTTAAAACATCAATCTTTATTAAACTAGTTTTTCCAAATATTGTCAAATCACTTGAAATTTTAAATTACCACATGAATCACCAATAAAAAAATTTATTATGGTGAAAACCACACTTCCAATTTTATTTTATGAACAATACAAGTACCAATACCATTTAAAATGACACATTTAACATTCAAAATTTATTTTAATACATATTACTAATTTACATTTCAAATCCCACATGAAATGAAAAGTGAAAACCAACATTCAAGAGAAAAAAATTCAATATTTGTACATTTTAAGATAATATAAATTCATATTAAAAGGTTAAAAAGTGAGTATTCATTAATTTTGAAACTTTTTATATCTCAAAATAATGAAGAAATAAATAAAAGGGCACCAAAACACCTACCCGTAGTTCAACAACAACCTGGAATAGAAGTTGTAACCTAACATGAATGAGAAACCCAACAAACCTCATGATATACTTTAAATCCATTTGAGTATAAAATAATTGAGAATAAAAATATTACTTCCATAAATAGGAATAATTCAAACATAGTGTAGTCATTATAACATCACTCTAACATTTATCAGGGTTTTTTTGGGTAGCACAAAGAAACTACATCAAGACATGAGCCTAACCACCCACAGTATTCAAAAAAAATAAGTGGTCCGATATAAAAGCTGCAAGATCAATGTATTATTTTAAAAAAATACATTTAAAACATATTATCAAATGAATTTGAAAATATCATTAGGAAACTCAACCATTTTCTATGCTCCCAAAATCATGTATTGCAAACCACCATTGTGATCCAATAGTATCAAAATTAATTCATATAATGAAGAAATACATTATTTTCCCAATTATCCCCTCATATTTACAAATAATGGATATTTCACACTCCTTTCCAAAAAAATGTATGATTCATTTCAAAACTAAAAACTCATAAAAAATTTCACTTCCCTTAAAATAGATCCAAAAATACCTTATGAATTATTCCCTATTTTCTATACAATGAAATTCAAAACTATGTTTTAAAATGAAAAATATTAAGGATGAAACATTCATATACCAATTCATAAAACATCCCACTCATAGGATTTTAAATCCATTATAAAAACTCCTCTTTTTAAATTAGGTATTTTCATTGAAAATATTATTTTAGTTATAATTTTTTGAAAAAAATGGTTTTTGTTAACAAAATAAATCATCCCTTCCAAAACCACAATAAAAAAATAAAAAACATCTCACCTCCTATAATTACTCTCTTACATTCTAAAAAACATTATTTCATAAAGTAACATTTCCATGGTAAAAAAATAGAGAACATCATCACACATCTCAAATCAAACCACATTTAACTACATCAAATACAATGAAAATGCAAATAAACCTCCCCTATTAGAAAGAAAGCCATAAGTAATCTCTATTATAACCAATCTAGGAATTAACCGAGGTATTTACAAAACAAAATTAGGATAAATTTCACTATGAATTTTATAGATTCATGAGCTAGTAAACCATGCTCCAACCATATATCTAGAACATAAATTTTTGCTGAGCAATACTGCATGGGAACTACATGGGCTACCATAATGTGCATGCTAACCATAAAACCCTAGTCCATTAACCATTTTCACCTATGGCACTGCAAATAATCCTATAAATTATTTATACACACAATTGGGATAAAAAAATATTCTCAAAATACCAAAACGCATCAAAATCATCCAAATATTAAATCAAGATGAAGACTCTTGTGTAATGATCTCATATAATCTTATGTTTTGATACAATAAAGGGTTATAAAATACCATTTTCATACACTCCACCAAAGTTATGGTTATTATTCTAGTATCTATAATATCCATACACATTATAAATAACACCTAGACCATATTTGGTACTATTTTGTTATAACCAACCTAGGACATCCAACCATTTGACTACTGAGTCATTCCAGCACATAGATAATGTGTGTTTCTAATCACCATTTTCTGGAAAAAATCATTAGGTCATAAGAAAAAATTATTGGGGAATGGTTTCACCCTTTTTAAATAAGCATGGCCCATAAATTAATATATAGGGCAACAATAATATATAATAATAGTCTAGAAAGATAAATAAAAGTGTTAATGACTAAATAAGGATATGATAAAAAAATAACTTTTCATACAATGGACCTAAACTTAATATATATACCCATGAAATACAAAATATATAAATAATAAAATGACCTAAAGGTATAATACAAAAAATTATTTAAAAAATATTAAAAAACAAATACTCATGAGCTAAATATTATGAGACCATGTCTCATCTAACATGAAAAACCCAAAAAAAGGTATTCTAGAAGAGTCACCATAATTATGTTCCCTTGTATTTACATGTTACCTGCAATATTAAGTCATTATACACATAAAGGCATATCTTGGGTGAGAGGAATATATACCAATAGGATACCACCATTAATCTATATAAGGTAGTCACATATGTAAACTAATAATCCTCATATGATAGCCTATTTTTCAAAAAAAGTTCATTTTTAATATAATATCACTTTAAAACAATCAATTTTTATTACCTTCAGTTTTTATTAAAAAAAAATTAGAATCATTTATCAACATGGATTAAATATGGAATTAATTATATATGTAAAAGCATGCCCAATACACAAAAAAAGAAAATAAACAATAGCATAAGGACAATCATCATTGCACTATCAAGTAATGTATTATGGGAATAATCATAAACATGGGTCACATAATTTAAAACAAAAATGGTTTTAAAATAATCAAATGATAATGATAAAATCATATAATATTTAATAATATAGAGATATTGAGAAAAACATGGCATAATCAATCATGTAAATAAAATCATGCATAATTAAAATCAATAATTCATAAGTAATGTGCACTATGGAGTACTAAAGTATATCATATCAAATAGTTATCTTCCATTTACATTGAGATTATAGAGAGTAATTTATAATTCATTATGGAAATATTTGAAGATAATAATTACATATTGTCTATTGATGAATGGGAAGATGAATTGTATATTTCAAATTTATAATGATATTATTTGTCTAAATGTTCATTATTTCAGTGGATATTCATAGGAACATTTTTATCAAATAATTTTTTATATTATAATAGTTATTGTAAAGACCCATAAATTTCAGGGAATTTTTTTCTTAATTTCTATGTAATTTTACGAGTAAGTAATTTTTGACGGCACCTGATTCCAAGGCCCGATGTACCCAGAATCAATTTCTGAAGTTTAGCTCGAGTATATTCAGTGAACAAACGAGTGGTTTTTTTATAACATAATAGTTATTATAAAGAACCATAAATTTCAGGGAATTTTTTTTCTTAATTTCTATGTAATTTTACGAGTAACCAATTTCTGACGGCACCTGATTCCAAGGCCCGGTGTACCCAGAATAAATTTCTGAAGTTTAGCTCGAGTATATTCAGTGAACAAACGAGTGGTTTTTTCTAACATCTGAACCGGTGCTCGGAATCAAAATACGAGGGCACCGATGAACTCACAGTGCCGATAATTTCTTAAGGGGATCTTAAGCACAGTTGCGTTTTGTCGCCTGAGGTGGTTATTTTTTTTGGAGTTTAGTATAATTAAATAAAATTTTTCAGGCCGAAATTTTATTCAGGGAAAGTGGTTATTTTCAACAAAGGGGGAGTTAGATGTGGTTCCCACACCCACCTAACCTCCCATGGGAGAGTTTAGTGTGGTAGGGCCCACAATAGACACTAAATCCTCACCCCCCCCCATAACCACCATGACTTCCCCATAACTCACCCCCCTTGTTTAAATGCATGGAAACTCCACACATTTATTATGGTGGAGCCTCTCCACCTCCCAAGATTAATGAGGCCAACTAGGATAATTAATAACATTATTAATTTCATTGTCTCACCTATTTACTCATTTTTAATTGATTGGAGATATTTTAAAAGAGGGAAGCTTTATTATATTTTGGGGTTGGCTAATACTTTGGGAGGATTTCAGGAGAGTTCCCTTAATCCACGAAGAAATGACTTCCTCCCTCGGCGAAGAACGGTTCTCCATTCTCTTCATCCTTCACAAAAAGAGAGGAGACGTCACTTCCTTAGGTGCACACCGATGATGACAGAAGCGACAAATGCCAGTGACGATCATCATCTTTATCTCCACCCTTGGGATGACGTCGACGAGCCGACGTCCACCCTCTTGCGATATCGTCAAAAAACAACGAACGACACAAGGTACGTAATTAATTTGAGAGTGATATCTTTTCCAATGGATGTTTCCTTTAAAAACAAAGAATGCAGATCAAATCAATATTAAGTTGATCCGCGAAAGAATATGTTTTCAGGTTGGGAATATTTGATTGCGGGGGAAAACATAGGGTAATTTTGTAAATTCTATTTTGAGCGATTTTTATCTCACGTGCTTGAGCATTTGATAGTATGATGTTAGTATAATTTATACTTGAATAAATTATACCGTCATCAATATTAAAAGCATGTGTTTTAAATGACTACCAATTGATAACACTTAACGCGGTGGTCGTGGGCCGAACAAACACGGCCCGATAACACTAAGCATATTGTTGTTGGTACGCGGATTGACGACGATGGTGAGAGGGGACCGCAACGTCGTTTGAAAGCCGTCACAGTGAAGAGTAAGTCCCAGGAGGACTGCTAGTGAAGACTGCAGGTGAAACAGACCACCAGAGCACGTCTGGTGGTCCACAGAATGCGGCAGAGGTGCGCCATCGGAGAAAACAGCAGCGGCTGAGCCGCGACGGCGGAGGGAGAACCGGAACGGCAGAAGTCGTTCCGGATTGGGCGGTGCGGCATTAAGCCGCACCAGTTTCGTTCAAACGGGGGTTGAAACACCCTGCTCTGCGCTGGCCACATGGGCCGTGCCCGTGCCAGGCTAACCGGCTGCGTCGGTCAAACCGGCGGCGCCGGGTCGGATCGCCCGCGTCGGGCCAGGTCGCCCGCGCAGGGCAGGGACCCCGCGCCGGGCCAGGCCGTGCCGGCTGGGCCGGGCCGCACCGGTTGGGCTGGGCCGCACCGGCTGGGCCGGGCCAGGCCAGCCGGGCCAGGCTGCACCATAATGGGCGGACCTGAACCCAGGTCGGGTCGACCCCGTTCGGGCCGACCCAGGGGGTATCGGGCCGGGTCGGACCGGGCCCGAACCCCCTATTCTCAGGCAGTTTCATTCAAACACCCATAACATGGGCTACAGACTTCTGATCGATGCACCGTTAGTTGCGATGGGATCCATGGATTGAGCCAGTCGCTTCGGTATATTACACTCAATGCTTTAGAGAACTTTGGGTATGGACGGGTTGGATCGAACACGAAACTAGCTGGGCCCTCAGAGTGAAAACGCCTATAACATGAGCTATGGACGTACGATTGATGTGCCATCGACTTTGTTGGAATACTCTTAGTGAGATGGACCTTTTGGATTACTCTGATCGAGATTTGGACGCAGTTGGAGTATAGCAGGGTTGGATTGTACGCGAAATCCAACTGGGCACCTAGAAAGGAAAAGCCGATAAATTTCAGACCAAAGATCTGTTTGACGAACCGTCAGCGGTGTTGGTGATCACATTGAGAAACGATACCTATGAGTATACCCTATGTGAGTTCGGGGTACCGTTGAGATATGGTTTGGTTGGTTCGTACACGAAACTAACCGGGCCCCTAGGACGAAAAGGCTAATAACTCACAGACTGAGCGTCCGATTGAAGCGCTGTCTTTTGTGTTGAGACCCCTATGACGAGGCGGTCATTTGAGATACTTCTTAGTAAGAATTTGTGTTACATGGAGTATCGACCTATAGATCATGGAGCGGACACTCCCGGAGACGAGCATACAGAGTATGGAGATCGTGTAGCAGGCTAGGACATGATGACTGCTTGTCCGGTTTGATTCTGAGTGACTTTCAGAGCAAAGTGGGTAGAACTACTTTGTTAGGTGGAAGAATCATGGTGGATGAGCACTACTTTGTGAGGTGGCAGACTCGCGGTACTCGACAGGATGAGTACCTTTATTGGCTATGAGGGGGATCACTACTGTGTGAGGTGGCAGACCCATGGTGATGGAGCACTACTTTGTGAGGTGTTTGACCCATGGTACTCGACAAGAGGAGTACCTCAGCAGTCTTAGGTTATTGAGCAGTACCTTGGAGTCATGACAAGATCACTGTACTCGTCAGAGACAGAGCTCTTCAGTAGTTATAGTTTCGATAATGAAAATCCTCGTTTGAGCTGAGTCAATGACCTTGTTTTTTCCTCATTATTGATATGGGTTACTAGATAACATACATATATGTATAGGCATATACCTAAGTAGTGGTTAGCCGTCGACTTCATATCTGTGTGATACCTTGTGGCTGAGATGGGTTACTTGGTAACTGAGGTATAAGTATAGGCTTATACCTGAGTACGGGTTATTTGTTGAGTACTTTATTTGTGATTATCCTTGTTTGAATTTGTGAGACCTTGAGGGTCTCGAGGTCCCTTGTGAGTATCACATACTCACCCCTGCAAGGGCTTTTCCCGCACCTCGTTGTGTTGGTTGCAGACGATGGACATCACTGATTGTAGTTGAGGCTTTTAGAGCTAGACGGTACCCGTAGGTGGATCTCATGATGAGTCGGTACCCAGAGGTGGATCTCACGACGAGTCGGTACCTGGAGGTGGATCTCACGACAAGTCTTTACCTGAAGGAGACGGATGGACGTGGAGTGCTGAGGAGGAAATATGTACCTACCCTTCACGTAGGAACCTGGAGGACGATCTAAGAGCTTCTTGTCACATTTCAGCTCTTGTCCTTGGCGTTTTACTTTATATTCCATTGTAGTTGTACCTTTATTTTGGGCTTGTATTTCTGGACCCTTGTACTTTTAACACGTTTGTTATACTAATTTACTTAGTGTAGCTTCTTCTTGTACTATGTTTGTTTGTGTTTTCGTTTTTTAAAGGAAATTACTTCCCTTTTTATTGGGATTTACGCCTTTCGTGCTAGTCTCCAGCCCCTAGCATATGGAAGGCGGGCTTGGGGTAGTCACGGCACGGGCCCCAAGGAAGTGTCGTGACAATTGGTATTAGAGAAGTCAGTTCAACTGTAGAACTTAAAACTCCAATTTTTTTATTTTTTGTGAAGCAATAGTGTTAAGGGTACCGAGTGTGGTTTTCATTTCAGGGAGTCCAGTGTTAGTCCGGGTGGCCGACGTATCCATACACCAGGACCCTGGCTTCTGATTTTCGACTCAGTGCACGAAAACACTAATTGCGTGTGTGTCTTCAAATGTTTCCCCCTTAAAACAGCTCAAACTAGGTCAGCTCACCAGGTATAATCATTTGACCATGTCACGTATGTTTCATTCATGATGTCTTTCCTTGGACGACCAGCTATAGCCCAGAGGAATGTACGTACTGACAGCCTGCCAAGCGATGAGGCCTCGGTACAGGGCCCTCTTATAGTTGAGGCACCAGCGGAGGCACCAGTGATACTACCATACGTTGGGCCACTGATGCCACCGGCCCCAGCAGCAGGCAATGAACGCCACTTGAGTGCGCTGCATGAGTTCCAGCGCTAGAGGCCACCCAGGTTTCGGGGAGAGACGGACCGACAGGTGGCTGAGGATTGGCTGGAGGCTGTGGTGGGAGTTTTCAGGATAGTTGGTACACCAGCGGACATCATGGTGATCTTTTCTGTAAGCCTCCTTCAGGTAGCAGCAGGCAGGTGGTAGAGCCGGATGCTCTAGTTTTTTTATGATATGAAAATCACATGGGGAGACATCAATACCTTCTTTAGGGTGGAGTTTATTCCAGTGAATCTACACTACGAGTGTGTTCAGGAGCTTTTGACTTTGCCGAAGGATTTTCGATCAGTAGCCGGGTCATCTGTAGGCAGTAGAGATATGATGCATGGGTCCAAGAGGACCAAATCAGTAGATGGGAAACCTCAGGATACATGTTTAGTTGTGAGAGGAACACTATATAGATCCAGCCATACGAGGAGCAGGAAGTGTTATGAAAGTGGCAGGAAGGGTCACCTGGAACGTGACTGTCCGACACCCCGCATTGTAGATCCATAGGCATTGGAGGAGCCACCAAGATAGAAGCAGCGGAAGGTTCTTGAGAAACATCCGAGCAGTGGACAAGGTAGTATAGCTCTGAAAGTAGGTGGACAGGGGTTGAACTAGTGGATTCCTTTTTGTCCCTTGTACTTCTAGTTCCATGATGCTGTTGTATTTGTGTCTTTTTTACTTCGAGTTGCAGTAACAAAGGACACTTATCTTTGTGATGTTTTCTTTCCTATCCAATTGTTTGGTTGATACAGAGAGGTCCCGGTTAAAACTTATTGGCTTGAACCTCACTTTTGAGATTTCTACTGGAGGAGACCCAATGACCTCACACTGATGCCGACAGTGTGACTCGACACTTGGAGGCGAGAGTGATGGTTGGATCTCTTGGTAGTGATGTCGAGGCCTTATGACGTCGTCCATGGAATGAATGCATCATTCATGTCAGTATTGACTTTATTGGGTGATGGGTGTGGTTCATCCATAGGATGAGACTGAGTTTCTTTTTTAGGAAACGGAGAAAATCTTAGAAGCTCTTACAGATCGTAGACAATGAAGGTGCAGATCATCCAGGAGCGGATGAAGACTGCACAGTGCAGAGAGAAACATAAAACCGGCACTAGTCTCAGAGACTCAGGAATGTAAAATTTTTCATGAAGAAGAAGTGTTAGGGATAGATGAGTCTGTAGAGTAGTAGATGTGAAGGCAGAGATAGGAGAACAACATGAGGTGGTGTACATTTCAACATGATACAACCACCCGCCTTTGTTATCCCCACCAGGTACAGGGAGATGGAGGGTAGGGAAAAAGAGTAGTTGCATGCGGTTATGGAGTTTGACCCAGTGGGTCTAAGAATGATTCGAGGGACATTCTATGTCCACTACTAGCTGGATTAACAATAGACATTGATGCGAATCATTCCATCCTCCCGTGAATCTTGTCCCAGACCTAGAGTTTCAGGTAAGTCGTAGACTTGACCCTCACGTCTGGAGATACCTTGGGAGGAGACTCCATAATCACACATATACCGACAGTGTGGTCTGACCCTCGAGGCGAGAGTTTCGGTTGGAATATCTTGGTGGCATCATCGAGGCCTTATGACGTTGGTCTCGGTATGGATTGGATTCACACTTCATGCTCATATTGAACGTATTAGGCATAAATGTTGTGGTTAATATACAATGTTGGGATGGGGTTTCCTTGGTCGGCGAAAAGGAAACCCCAGGAAGCACGGGATAAACTCATGCACAAGAGGGCGCAGTCGATCACTCTTCAGTCAGTCAACCTTACCCTCGTGGCAGCGGGAGTTTTGAGTTTTATTTCTAATCAGGAAATGGAGTCCTATTGAGTTTGAGGATGACGACCACATCCTTATACGGGTCTCACCACAACGAGGTTTATAGAGATGTGGCCAAGGTTTCAAGATATCTTTGTGGTTCAACAGAACTTTCTAGGTCCTTAGCTAGGTAAGCAGGGTGGTTTACCGCTCAACCTTTCCACCTCAGTTGAACCGGGTGCATGAAATCATCCATGTACCTCGGCTGATGAGATATGTGTGTGATCCTTCACAAATCATCAACCTCAGGAAGTTGGACGTCGATGACAGGGAAACATGCACGGAGGTTCTAGTGGAGATTGAGGATCGATAGGAGAAGGTCCTACGTGAATGGTCGATTCCTCAGGTGGGCTTTCACTGGCAGTACGAGAACCTCCAAGAGAGCACATGGGAGCAGAAGGCTCAAATGCATGCTCAGTACCACTTTTGTTTCCCTAGTTTGTGTTCTAGCTTTACGGGGATGTAAAGTCCTGACGTGGGAGTAATGTAAAGACCAGAAAATTTCATGGAATTTTTTTTTCTTAATTTCTTTGGAATTTTTGAGTCCGTAGTTTCTAACGGCACCTGACTCGAAGGCCCGGTGTGCACAGAATCAATTTACGAAGATTAGCTTGGGTACATTCAGTGAACGAACGAGTGGGTTTTTTTAACTTTTTAACTAGTGCTCGGAATCGAAATTTTAGGTCACCGATGAACTCACAACGCCGGTAATTGCTTAAGGGGATCTTAAGCGCAGTTGCATTTTGTCGCATGAGGTGGTTATTTTTTGGGAGTTTAGTTGAATTAAATAAATTCTGTCATGCACAAATTTTATTCATGTAAAGTGGTTATTTTCATCAAAGGGGGAGTTAGATATGAGTCCCACACCCACCTAACCTCCCACGGGAGAGTTTAGTGTGGTTGGGACCACACGAGACCCTAACTCCTCACCTCCACCATAACCCCCATGACCTCCCCATTTCTCACCCCCATGTTTAAATGCATGGAAACTACACACATTTATTGTGGTTGAGCCTCTCCACCTCCCAAAATTTATGAGGCCGACTAGGATAATTAATAACCTTATTAATTTATTTGTCTCAACACTTGACTCCTTTTGAATTTATTGGTGATCTTTTAAAAGTGGAATGCTTTATGATATTTTGGGGTTGGATAATACTTTGGGAGGATTTGAGGAGAGTTCCCGTCATCCACGAAGATACGACTTCCTCCCTCGATGAAGAATGGTTCTCCATCCTCTTCTTCCTTCGCAATAAGAGAGGAGACGTCACTTCCTCGGGTGCACACCGACGATGAAGGATGCAATGAATGCCAGCGGCCATCGTTATCTTCATCTCCTTTCTTGGGACGACGTTGACGAGCTGATGTCCACCCTATTGCGATATCGTCAACAAACGAAGAACGAAACGAGGTAGGGAATTAATTTTGTAGTGATATATTTCCCATGGATGTTTCCTTTTAATACAAAGAATGCGGATCAACTCAATATTATGATGATCCATGAAGGAATATGTTTATGGGTTGGGGATATTTGATTGCTGGGGAAAACGTAGGGGAATTTTGTTAATTCTATTTTGAGCGATTTTTATCTCACGTTCTTGAGGGTTTGATAGTATGATGTTAGTATAATTTACACTTGAATAAATTATACACTAGTCAATATTAAAATCATGTGTTTTAAATAACTTCCAATTTATAACACCTAACGCGGAGGGCGCGGGCTGAAAAAACACGACCTGATAACCCTCCACATAGTGTTGTTGGTGCGCGGATCGACGACGATGGTGAGACGGGACTACAAAGATGTTTGAAATCCGTCACAGTGAAGAGAAGGTCCTGGAGGACCACTGGCGAAGACGGTAGGTGAAACGGACCACCAGAGCGCATCTAGTGGTCCGCCGAAGGCAGCGGCATGCCGCTGGAGAAAACCGTCACGGCTGAGCCGCGGTGGAAGAGGGAGAACCGGAACGGCAGAAGCCGTTCTGGATTGGGTGGCGCGACATTAAGCCGAGACGGTTTCGTTCAAAAAGGAGGGGTTGTAACCCCCTGCTCTGCGCTGGCCACGCAGGCCGTGCCCACGGCGGGCCAACCGGCCACGGTAGCTACACAATCCGCGCCATGTCGGATCGCCTGTGTTGTGTTGGGCTGCCAGCGCTGGGCCGAACCCCTGCGCCAGGCTGGGCCATACCGGCCGGGCCAGACAGCACCGGCTGGGACCGGCCGCACCAGCGTGGCAGGGCCGCCCCAGCCAGACTGTGCCGCACCCTAATGGGCCAGACCTAGACCCTGGTCGGTTGACCCGGTTTGGGCCAACCCAGGGGGTATCGGGCCGGGTTTGACCGGGCCCTAACCCCCTACTCTTAGGCAGTTTCATTCAAATGCCCATAACATGGGCTACGAACCTCCTATTGATGCACCTTCATTTGCGATGGGATTCTTGGATAGAGACGGTTGTTTCGATATATTACAATCAAGGTTTTGGAGAACTTTGGGTATGACCAGGTTGGTTCGAACACAAAACCAACCGGGCCCTCGGAGCGGAAACACCTATAACTTGATCTCCGGACGTCCGATTGACGTGCCATTGACTTTGTTGGATTCTGCTTAGTGAGAAGGAACTTTTGGCATACTCTACTCGAGGTTTGGATGTAGCTGGAGTATGGTCGGGTTGGATTGTACCCGAAATCCAACTGGGCCCCTAGAACAGAAAAGCTGATAACTTTCAGACCAGACTTCCATTTGATGAACCGTCAGTGGCATTGGTGATCCTGTTGAGAAACAGTCCCTATGAGTATACCCTATGTGAGTTCGGGGTACAGTTGAGATACGGTCGGGTTGGATCGTACATGAAACCAACCGGGCCCCTGGGACGAAAAGGCTAATAACTCACAAACCAGGCGTCTGATTAACGAGGCGTCTATTGTGTTGAGACCCCTATGACGAGGCGGTCCTTTGAGATACTTCTTCGTGGGAATTTGTGTTACTTGGCGTATCGAACTGTAGCTCGTGGAGAGGACCCTCCCGGAGACGAGCGTACGGAGTACGAAGACCATGTAGCTGGCTGAGACATGATGACTGGTTGTCCAATTTGATTCTGAGTGACTTGCATAGCCACGTGTGGAGCACTACTTTGTGAGGTGGTTGACCCATGGAGGAGGAGCACTAATTTGTGAGGTGGAAGACCCGTGGTACTCGACAGGAGGAGTACCTCTGTTGTCTATGAGGGGGAGCACTATTGTGTGAGGTAGTGGACCCACGGTGGAGGGGCACTACTTTGTGACGTGGATGACCCATGGTACTTGACAGGAGGAGTACCTCGGCAGTCCTAGGTTAGTGAGCAGTACCTCGAAGTTATGACAGGATCATTATACTCGTCAGAGATAGAGCTCATCATCAGTTATAGTTTCGATAATGAAAATCCTGGTTTGATCTGAGTCAATGACCTTTGTGTTTTACTTATGATTGAGATGGGTTAATAGATAACTTACGTATACGTATGGGAATATACCTAAGTAGTGCTTATCCATCGACTTCATATCTGTGTGATACCTCGTGGCTGAGATGGGATACTTGGTAACTTAGGTATAAGTATAGGCTTATCCTAGAGTAAGGGTTATATGTTGGTAGCTTTCTTTGTGATTATTCTTGTTGGATTTAGTGACACCATGAGGGTAACGGGGTCCCATCTGAGTATCATATACTCACCATTGCACCGGCTTTGCCCGCACCTTATTGTGTTGGTTGCAGATGACAGACATCACTGATCGTGGTTGAGGCTTGTAGAGTTCGACGATACCTGGAGGTGGATCTCACGATGAGTTGGTACCTGGAGGTGGATCTCATGACGAGTCGGTACCCGAAGTTGGATCTCACAATGAGTCAGTACCCGGAGGAGATAAACGGATGTGGAGTGCAGAGGAGGACATATGTACCTACCCTTCAGGTAGGAACCCGTAGGACGATCCACGATCTGCTTGTCACTATTTAGATGTTGTCCTTTGAGTTGTACTTAACATTCAGTTATAGTTGTACCTTTCTTTTGGGCTTGTATTTCCGGCCCCTTGTACTTTCAGCACATTTGTTATACTGCTTTACATAGTGTATATTCTTCTTGTACTCTATTTTTCTGCGTTTTCATTTAGTAAAGGCAATGCCTTCCCTTTTTATTGGGATTTATGCCTTTGGTGCTAGTCACCAGGCCTTGCCCTATGGAAGGAGGGCTTGGGGTAGTCATGGCACGGGCCCTGAGGATGGGTCATGATAGTTATAATTAATTATATACAAGTCATATTTTAAGGAATTTTATGGTTGATCATGTTGGACACCATTTTCATTTGATTGGGGTAGGTGAGAGCTATCATATGGGTCCCAGTTTGGTATATGAAACATTTGAGAAGATTAAGTTAATTCAAAAGAATATTATTTCATAATATAATGAATATAAATATTACATATATCATCAGTGATGATCATTGATATTTTTTATTGGAGATTATATATTTTTTAAATAGTCTCTTAGATTGGGTAACTGATGGATTGGGAAATAAGGTATTTTGAAATCTATGTATATTGGTCACTTTAGTATTATTGAGAATATTGGTGGAGTGGCTTATAAATTTAATTTATCATAATTTTATGTCATGGTTTATAACATTTTACCAAATTCTTGATGAAGAAATACTAACTTAACCCCTCTCATATACTGATATGGGAGTTAGTTCATTAATAACCCGGTACTTTTTATATTGAGGGGCCTATAGAGGTAATAAATTTTTAAGATAATATCCTTGGAAGATGGAAGAGTCTATTAGTATAGGTTTTATGGTAACATAAGATAATCTAGTATAAGACATAGAAAATAAATTTTAATATATAATATAAGTTTCTAGAGTAATTTTTTTATGAGGGCACCCCATGAGTTTTTCAGGATAAAAATTTCTATTGTTGGAGAAATTGTGAAACCCTAGATTTGAGAATTTATTATTTTTATATAGGAATTTATTATTGAATCATGAATAATTCATGAAGTTGTGTTATTAATTATTCTTGAGTAATTTACCCCTTAATTATCTAAAAAGTGATTTTGGACTGCACCATTAGATCTAGAATGGTATGGCTACCATATGAATGTAGTTTCATTTGATTAAATGTTTAGTGATAAATTGGGGGAAGTCACTCAAGGATACATGGCCATTATATTTACCCTATAAGGTCCCATGAGACCATTCATAAACCTAAACTTGGGGAGACTAATTTTCAGGGTTTCAAAATGATCATGGAGACTATTAACTCTCTTTTCAGAGTCGAGAGTTCTATATAGTCATCACACTGTCTCATGAACCCTATATGGTGGATGTAAAAGCCAGTTTAAGTGATCCATACTTTTCATTTGATACTCAAAACACCTCCAAAATTAATGGTTCTATACCCTAAAATTCATTGAAAATTTTATAAGGTGTTTTAGGATAATTTGGATGATCTCGTAGCCTATGTTAAATTGATTAAATGCATAATTTTTGTGTTAGTCAGTGGATCATAGGTAAAAGAATGATATTATCTTTCTATCTAATTATCTCTCATTTTATCTCATTCCCTCTTTTGAATCTATACATCATGATATCATATCTTTATCTATATAATCTTGATTTATGGATTCGAATTCGTCTAGATATGAATTTATGGATTAATTTTATTAGTTTGACTTTTGTATCATGGAATTGGAGAATTTTCTTAAATGATACCACTAGATAGCCCCTGATATATTCTATGAATTGGATAATTTCATATTTTTTTGATCAATTTTAATATGTTGAGGACTTCTTGATTAATTTCCTATGAATATACAGATTTATGAAAAATAGGGACATTTACATAAGTTATTTTGTTGGGGGAATTATGTTTTTATGATTAATTATTTTGGAAGGAATTTTGGAATATAGAAATTTAAAATTTAAAAAAATATTGCATTTAATTTTAATGTTAAAATAATATTTTTCAATGGTAAAATTGATGTCATTGATGAAAATTTATGTCTGGTTTTTAATATGGAGTAAATGGCATTGGTTTTAAATTTAAATGGTGGTTGTAGTAGGAAATTATATATTTGTCTTAAATTAAAAAATTTGGGGATTTATATATTTCTTGTTATTATATTAAATTACAAATTTTTTTTGAATGTATAAATTTATAAAGTTCTTATTTGAACATGGATTTTATGATTTGTTCACACCAGGTCGGCATGTATTTAAAAAATTATTTATTGAAATGTTTTTTTATAAACATATATGTTTTATTCATGGGATGTGTGGATCAGAGAGTGTGTTAGTGCTGAAAAGGGTTTCTCTGATACTTGAGTGAGACAGGTGGTGTAGCATGTGATGACTGGTTTATAAACTAAAAGTTATATAATGATTGATAATGGGTGTGGTATGTTCTCACTTGTAGAAACTAATGAATCCTTAGCATATTGGATAGATTTTAGTCAGAATATAGGTTACCAAATAGATTTAAGAAAATTGGTATTTCCCATTGATGTTTGATAATGTGTATTTTCCATTGGATTTTAGTAAGAGGGGCTTTTCATCAGATTTTGGGACACATGATATTTTCCACTGGATTTGGGAAAAATATGAATTTTTCATCAATGAATGTGGAATTTTAAAAAAAAATTGAAAATAGGGTGTTTTCATAAAAAATTTTGAAAGTGGAGATTCTGTAATATTTTGTGAAATATGTGTTCTATATTATATTAGGGGAAAGAATGTTTTTCTCAAATTCTTATTTTTGAGATGAAAAATTGGATTTTAAAAAATATTAAAAAATTAGTCATATTTTTATAAATTAATGATTTATTTTTAATGAATTTTATTTTATTTTCAGTTCATATAAATAAAAAAAATTTGTTCTAAAACTCTTATTGATATACTATTAATATTTGTTATTTCATTTGGAGTCACCTTTTTATGAATGTAAATTAATGTCTTTGGGAAATATTAATATGTTTGTACTCATACCCTATATTTTCACCCTATAAGACATGTAGATATGATTAGTCATAATTTGTGTAAATGGAAGACAAGATTCATCATCCATGTAATGTTTTAGTTCCACTTTAGAGTTATTTTAGAGGATTTAGTAGCTAATATTTCAAGTATTGTTCTTTGGTATCATGTGTCTTTATCAATTTAGAAATTTCCTTGGATTTAATTTGTTCTATTAAAAAGGGTTTCTATTATTGATGTTAACATTAAAATGATTCTCTAAATGATGTTTTAATACGATCATTCTAGGTTTATTGTTTTAAATTCATTTAAAACTATTCCTTATGGTTCTCATTTGTCCCTATTAATTTTTCAATTGCCTCCGGTTATTAAAGATCACAATTTCGACATTGTATAATATCTGATTATGTCTCTAGATTCTATCTACATTGTTTGGGTGTTATAAAAATATTATAAAAGGATATATATATATATATATATGTGAATGTAATATTATTTTCAATCAATTGAGTTTTGTAAACATTTATATTGTGGGTAAAATATAGGTTTCCCCATGAATTCATTAAATCGTGAATGTTGGTATGTGATTTTCCCAATGGTGGGTAGCTCTTCAAAAACATAAAATCTGAAGATAATAGAGTTTTCTGACATAACAATAATTGAGTAAATATTTGATAGGTAATTAGAAAAAATCATGGGATCCTCTTTGAATAGTGAAGGTGGAGTAAGATCATAAATTCAAATAAAATTAATAGGTATTACAAAACCGATACAATACGATAAGGAGAAATAAAAAAAGAGGGACCTACAAGCTAGTGTTATTGAATTAATGGGTACACGATGAATAAATTTTAGTTAGAGAATTTTTCATTTTGAGATGAATCAATGAAATAACATAATATAAATATATGATTAAACATGTCTGGTTAGTGTTAATAATATCATATTCCTTGATATTGGACTCTATAAATTTAGAGAAAATTTATCTTCTCCATGATAATCAATTTGAAATTTTAGAAAAAAAAATTTTTTATAAAATAAAACTAATGAAATATTTAGAATTTTAATAATGTTAAACACATTAATTTCCTTCTAAATAAATATAATTTTCATAAAAAAATTATATTAATGTAAATTATGAATCATTTTTTAGAGGATATTTGAAAAGACCAAAAAGTGATATGGTTATAAAATGGAATGTGAAAAAATGGACTGTTATAAATTAAATTAGTTTAAAACATATGTTTATATCTAATAATTAAAATATAGGTTCTAAAATATTAAATTTAAGATTGGGTTACATGAGTGATAAGGGAATAATGGTTTTCTCTAAAAATGAATGTTATTATATTTGAATGTGGTGAATAATGGATTCAATTAGGATTGTATTTTAAAAAAAATACAAGAAAGCCAATTTTATTAAAAGAGAAAAAATTCTAAAGGTGGTAAAGCTATAAATTATTAATTTTAATGTTTTGGAATATATACTAGTATATTATATTAGTGAATAAATATATTATATAATATTCATCACTAACTCAACATATATGGTATTAGTATATTTTATAAAAAATAAACAAAATTTTTTCATCTTTCTAAAAAATGAATGTTTTTTTAAATATAAATGGAACTGAAGTGTTTGATATCTAATAATCGTGGTGAGTATGAGAATAAAAAAATCAAATAATTTTTTTACAATTAATATAAATCTCCTAGAGAATATCGTTCATAATAGACCATAAAAAATGGTTTGGATAAATGTATTAAGAAAACACTTAATGAGAATGTTTGGACTGTGAGGTAGAATGTTGGATTCTACAAGATATTTTTATCTGAAGTTGTTAACATGGACTCATACCTAATAAAAAATTCCCTATATTTACCCCTTTAATAGAAAATACATGAGATATATTGGATATAAAAATATATTAGTATATCACACATTATTTTTTTTGTATTGTTTCATACAATCCTATTTAATCAAAGCATAGTTATAAGATGGATGATAAATCCTATAAATTTCTATTTATTTTTCAATTTAATAAATAATTTTGTTATCTCTTATAGAAGGATGTAAATAAAAAATTCATTAATAGACGAAATTTAATATTTAATGATCATGCTCTTTATAAGGATATATGTTCCATTAAATCTTATAACGAAAGATAGAAAATCATGCCTCATGATTAATTTGAAATGGAAGGCATATTAAAAAAGAAATTATATGTGTCTTGATAACCAATTGTAAAACTAATGATCCAAAGAATCAATGAACAACAAATAATTGTTTGTTGTATCAGTTGTTTACATTTTATGATTTTTAAGATATTTAGAAACATTACTTGTGAAACCTATTATGATTAATTTCATTAATATAATTTAGTAAGTACTCATGCTTGGAAAAGTAGGAATGAATGTAAATAACATAATATTTACAAGGGTTTTCCATAGTGTTCCAACCTATATCATTTCTATAGCCATTCCCATGGGTCTACAGAAATTCACTATTAAGAAAAAGTGAATAAAACCTGTTCTAATTACCATTAAACAACTTCTATATCCTGATAGGAATAATTATAAAAACTTTTTTCAATTTTGAAGAATTTTTACAAAAAAAAATTATACCAAAAAATACTATAGACATTGTTAAATCTGTTCCATGAAATTTCATGGATCTGATGACATTGACTCTGATGGAATTTAGTTCGGAGATCCCAGTTCGATTTACTCACCATGATCAATGCAAAACAATATTCCCTTTATCAATCTACACTTCTCAAACTATTATGATAAACACAGTACGATCTTCTCAATACGATGTTTCAAAATCTATTTTACATGACAAAAAATTTCCGACCAACTAATGATATGTCCATCTAAAAGAAAATAATTCTCAAACTCCTCAATAATTTTATGTTTCCTCAATCAGAAAAACATTTAAAAAATTCTAATGAAGTGTGATTCTATTAATAGGCGACTCATAAAAGTAAAAATGATAAATTGAAAAAAAAACTTACCCAAATTTCAAAACTCTGAAAAAAAATCTCATTAAAATGTCAACATTTACTTATTCAAATATTCTCTAAATTTCCTCGAGATTATTCTTCTCTAATAAACTAACTTTTCTTCAGTCTGAAATAAATTTCTCATATTCAGCTTCTTATCCTCATTATGACCATCCTTTATTTAATATCTCATTAAAATATTCCATTAATTCATAGATCATTAAAATATTATTTTATTTCTCAATTCATTTAAATCTGACTATCTTCCTCAGCTCATTATGATGAACTTCCACAGTATATGACTTAATAGTGTAAAAATCATATTCAATTGGAAAATTGAACTCTGCCTTTGTTTCATCTCAATAAAACTCAAATTTATAAGAATCATAACATATTTTAATTACTAATATAACTTTTAATGTATTGGTATTAGAAACATTGATCACACCGATGTTCTAAATCAAATGATTTATCGGTATGAGGCATTCAATTTGAAGAATAAATTCATATTGCTATCATTATTAATCATCCTCCTTTGACATAGTTTTGTTAAAACCCACATAATGATGTAATTCTCATTACGATGGAATTATAATTATTATTTCATGTATCTGATGATATCTTCACTTAGAAACATTAAAAACGTAAAACTTCATCATCGTTACACATTCTGGCTTCTGAGAACTACTCAATATGGCATTTATGGTTCAAATCTTCTGTGTTCTGGACTATAGAACTGTCACTATCTTTACAATTCCTTTATTTATTCAGAATCTTTTATCCTAATAGTTTTCATGATTTTAGAACATAATGACCAGAAACCATTGTTTGATTTGAGGTTAGAAAGTATTAAATATTTTTAACTCCTAACATAACTACACTTTTTCAAAACTATTCAACAAAATTATGATTTCTTCACTCGATAAACCTTTTAATTTATAATAAAATCCATGTATGATGTATCATGAACTATATACCAATGGAACTAAGTCTAATGGAGTATCTGATCATAAAACATCATCTTTCTGACCACATTTTCATCTTATGATACTTGGTCTGATATCTTGAGTCTCTAAACCAGTTTCCAAAAAATGTAAGGATAAATCTCTTATAAACCCTTTATTTGTATCTAGTAACATTAATCATGTTTTATCTTTATTATGAATATTTGTTACATTAGACTAGGTCCAATTTCAGAATAACTAGAACATTATTTTACAAAAAGGTTAATTGCTATCAAATACAAAAACATTATGGAAACAAATCATCACAACAGTTCTTCAAGTGTCATATCCCAACTATACCTTTTATGACACTAGTTTGGATACACATTTTAACACAAATATATTTTTCTTCATTAACCTATTTATTAATTTATATATAATAGAAACACAATGTTTTTTAAATAATGAAATGAATGTGAATTATTATAGAATGTTTGAGCTGATATCTATTGATGAAATTTAATAATTTCACAAAAAATTATATTTTTGAAATAATTCTCGTAACATAGGTTAATAAGGCATTGTAAAAAAGCATATATCTTTTCCACCAATAACATAATGAAGTAAAATTTATAAAGTGAGGCTAATTATGATGGGTTTCCAATAAAAGAGGGATTAAACTCTATTAAAACTAATTCTTATGTCATAAAGTTAAAACTATAATTTTTTTGTTTATAATTTTATCATTAGAGGGAATAAACTAACAATAAACAGATAAAATGATTATTTTCTATCATTGTGACCAAGAGGAGGATCTATATTTGTTTAAAATATAGAGACTCATTAAATTTGGGA
Organism: Viscum album; assembly: GCA_963277665.1. Taxonomy (NCBI): domain Eukaryota; kingdom Viridiplantae; phylum Streptophyta; class Magnoliopsida; order Santalales; family Viscaceae; genus Viscum; species Viscum album. The sequence goes on from CAUJRU010000933.1 coordinate 80,702, forward strand.
ATAAAGAGTTTGTTTATGAATTTAACGAGAGTTTGTATGGACTGATATAATAATCATGGAAATGAATAAAAAAATTTGAGGCATTCACAAAAAATATAAACTATTATAGATGAGGTATGGAAGTTATATTAATGTTTTCATCACCACTATTTTAGAAACTATTATATTATATATTTATTTTTCATGGATGATATTATTATTGTAGGGTCTAGTAAGAAAATGATCAATGAGTTTAAGAGTCAATTGTAAAATAATATTATATAAATAATCTTATAAAGTCAAAGAAATACATAGATTTATAATTATTCAAATAATTTCCATGATAATATTAAAATTACCACAAAAACTTATGTGGATTAGTTTTTTAGAATATGTAAAAATAAAAAACCATCTAGATAATGGACAAAGGGAATGGCCAATAAATTTATTAAAATATAAAATTTATTCATGGAGTAATGATACATGTTCTAGAAAATAAATAAACCCTCACATTAGAATAAAAAATAGACACTCCTCAAGAAACAAAATCATTTAGGTCATGTTTCTTAAATTAACAGATATATTTGAAAGTTTGTTAATAACATGAATAACTATAATATAAATTTTTGAAAATTAAATACAAGAACTATATAATAGATTTAAGTAGCTAATAGATTTATTCATTAAATACCATGGCACTCTATCAGTCTTGCTTTTTTTCAACTGAAAATAAAAAGTGATATAAGAATCAGTATCGAACATGTTCTATCCATAGTTCTTATAATATCTAATATCAGTATTAATATTCCAAATATCATCATTAAATTTGTTACAAATTCAACCCAATTGATAAAAAATACCTTAAAAACACAAAATTCTAATAAACACATTTCATCATTCTTGTCCAATTATAATAGACACTTCTCCATATACATTAACATTAATATATCAATCAATGGGAGGTATCAACCTAATGAATTTATAAGAGATGGATTTCCTCATGAAACCCAAAAAACCAATGGTAAAGATAATGATGCCATGAATTAAGTACGTTTTGTCTATTTTTATGTTTTTAATCACATTTTATAGTATAATGAATATATTTAATGACCGAAATTAAAATAATAGTCTTCTCATAAAACATAAAATATTTCCATTACATCCATATAACATAAAAAGAAACCACATTATAAATGAAAAACATATTATATATTTGATCACTCATACATAATTAGGATATTTTAATAATGAAATTAGTAATATTAACATAACATGAATTAGAGTGGTAAATTTTTATAGACATATATCTAAAAATTTTAGTTTAAAATTATCATTGAAAAAAATTCAAATAATTTTTTAGAAGGTTTAATAATACTAGATGTAAAAATATTTTTAATTACACTTGTGGGCCTTCAAATTTTTTGAATGTGTAGTCACCAATGATTATTAATGAACATATCTACATAGAATTGTTTTTATATTTATAATAGGTATTTATATGTATTCCATGGTTTTCACTCAACCTAACATTGATAGTTAAATGAGAGTGGTCCAAAAAATTACATTGAAAATACAAGTGAGTGGTAATGGGAGGTGGTGAAGTAGATTGTGAGATATATGAAGTGAAATAAGGACATATATATCATTACTTCAATGTTGGAATATATTTATAAGAATATATTGATTTAAATTTAAGATTTGATATTGATATTAAAAGAAAACATGTTATGTTTACACATATAGTGGAGAAACTATTAGTTAGGTATCAAAATTTTATTAAATATTCACATTTTCAACCCCTGAGGATGAATATAATGTTTTTGAAATTTTCTAATGGATTAATTAACAATTAATAAAAGTAGTGTGAGTGATAATAATATATTAAACCCAATAACACCATGACGTTGAAATTTAAATAGAATGTAATCTAAAAATAAAAAACATATACTTCAGAATGTAAAATGATGCTTATATAGTCATCATTTAGTGTTTGATGAAGAACAGTAAGGAAAAACATGATATTTATTCCCTCTAAGGTGTATCTATTGTTTATAACTAATAGCCCAAACACATTGTATTTGATACATTTATATTTTATTATATGATAGTATCTCAGATGAAAAGAATTATGTAAGAAGATAAATTTGGGATGGTGTAAATTTATGGTCAGGGGATATTAGAGTATAAAATATATAGACTCGTAGCCTATAATATTTTATACAATATATGGGTATGTTCCTTGAGCACATTAAATAAATAATTTGTTTCATTAGAATAAGTGTAATTCCTTTTGTTACATACTTTGTAACCCTCATAAATTATATCTCTCAGGACTTTTAATGATAGTTTATATGTTACGTATATTTAAATGTTATCTTATTAACATTCAGATGGATATTTAATTCTTCTAAGTTATACATGAATCAAACCATTTGATTAATTTTACTACAAATAAATTATATAATGAAATATGACATACCAAATATCCAATATATGATATCTCTATGCATGATAATATGTTATACCAAAAATATTAAATATAATCATTTTCATATAAAGGTCATACTATATGATATACTATATCAAACCATATAATGTTATGTGGAATTGAAGAGTATTCCTTTCAATATCCCACTTTCACTAAATCCAAAAAGATATTTGTTCCATTTAACCTTATATCATATAATATATGTTAACATGTAAAAGAAAATGAAAATCCCCTTTTGGAAATATTTCAAAACACATTTATAAAGATATCATTAAAATAACCTTGTATTATGTTACATATAAAATATTGAGAAAACACCATCCAAAATTCCTTTTAGATAAAACTCTAAAACATTTTCATAATATCTCATGGAGTAAAATATAATCCCTATCTGTTCAGCTATATAAGTTTAACCCCATGGGCCTTTGTTATGTTGAAAATAAAAATAAATCAAAAAATATATAAATTTATGCAATGATTCCTACAGTGAAGAGTAAATTATTATGAAGATAAAATTGGATCTAGAAATATCTCCATAAAAACCTGTATTCTTATACTTGTGTACACCATCCACATCAAATTCATGAAATAGATTATGTACATTCTATTTTTTCATGAAATAATTTTTTTCAATCCCATATATGCTCCTCAAATATTCTTCACTAATTTCTTTTTTCATAAATACATCTCATTTCATTCATATAGTAGCTTATCACATCACATGTATGTCATCCATATAGATTAGTAAATAATATTTTCCTTCTAAATTTATCCCTAAAATTCATTTTTCTATTTCAATTATGGGCTCAGATGTCATACTTTTCATATGAGAGAAAACAAATCACATCTTGGTTGAGCTTCAACCGACAACAAGATCAATAACAAAACCAATCACCCCTTGAAAATTAAGTCTCATGGAATGTGTAATAAATGTATAAATATATGCATGTTCTCATTAATGGAATCTCAAAAACCTGAGATATGGAGACTCCAAATATGAATAATTCAACTCTAATATACTAAATATATGGTATATTAAAATCCAAGAAGTATACTTTATGGGTTATCTAGTGAAAAAAATACTTTCATGCCTATTAAAAATATTCGTTATCCAAATAATAGAATCATACTCATGATATCCTTTAAAATTACTAACATAATATAATAATATGTATTTAAAATCAGTTAGGGATAACTCAATAGTTTAATTTCAGAGGTTAATTATCATTAAAATTCATGAAATTAATAACTATATATTCATATATGTATCCATTATTAAATATTGATCATGTATATATACACTTAAATTTTATATAATACATTAACTATTATTAAATACTTTATGAATTGTTTGAAAAACCATACATAATCACTTATCTAATATATAATAAGTCATATATTTGAAAATCATTCTTATGATTGCTGCACTTTTAATGGTTTTTTAACCTCATTACATATCTATGTAATTACGTAGAAATACCTATGTTAGTGTAAAATAAAACCCCCTCACTAAACTATTTACTATGTAACGTCATTTTAGTAATCCATTTTGAATAATAGTGAGATATGGTAATCATATTCATATTTTTCTACTCCATGCGAATATTAAAAATCTGTAACTCTACAAAATTTAGTGTTATGATGTTAATAAATTTTATTGTCTAATTAGAACCCTTTATATGTACACTATCATTATCCTTATAAGCCCTTCCATCCAACATCAACATTTAAAAGTTTTGGTAACTAATGTAAATATTTCATTATATTTTTACCAATAAATACTATGCCTTTTAGGAAATCAAGTGAAATCCACTTTGTTATAGTAACTAATGTAACATTTACATAAATTATTTTCCACAATTTTCTTACAAAATTAGGATAATGGGTGAATTTTACAATGAAAATTAATAGTTAAAACAATTTATTTTTTTGATATTAACTTCTATATGTCAAATAATACTCACACTAGTCTATTCTATATTATATTGTTTTCATAAAATCAAGTTAAGCAACAAAAAATCATTTTCATTTTTAAATAACACTTAATTTATTTTGGTGTAAATACTTAACAAATAAACATTTAATTAAAGATAATAAATATCATTCGATGTTTTTGAATCATTTTTAAAGGATATTATTCATTAAAATATTCTACTTATTTTGTTGGAATATTATGTTCTCATATTTTAACAAAAATCAATATAAACACTTTTATTCTAGATAATTTGTTATCTTTTTTACCCTTCCAAAAATTGGTAGAGAATATAGTGTGTCATAAAATATGAGTATTGAATAAATTATATAAAATTTTCATTATAAAACATTGTAAAAAACAAATCCCTTTATCATATAAGATAAATGAGATAATTATACACATTATTTATTAAACTCCATATATGATTGATATATTTTGTCACATTCAAATTATTTTTGTATAAATCATTGCTTCAACATTTGAATGAAAAAATATATGATTTACAAATTATTCCCTTGATTTTTAACCCTTGTATTTTCAAAACACTTATAATGTATACATTTTCTATTATATACCCTTTAGAACCAAACAATTGATTTCAATAGAACTAATACTTGACATGGAGTTCATAAGTCCCATTATGTATCATGTAAAATTTCAAAAATAAGAAATCATTAATTTTTTAGGATGAATTGATTTTTAAATGACCTTGAATTGATACTTGAGAAAACATTATTGAACTTTCTTTCAACATTTATTCTTCTGGTTCAAAATTTTACCCAAATGTACTACTTTCAATGCACCAGAACACAGAGATCAATTGCCCGGTTCAACTACCCTCAACAATTTGAAAATATATTTTAAACATTTCTAAACATATTCAAATTATCATAACAATTAAATATAATATAACAGAAAGAATTTATTAACCACAATAATCCTTAAACCAAGTCACTGAAAAACTCAATCATACCAAGTAAATTAGTGAAGGATAAAATTCCATAGGTCGTTTTGCACCTAATGCCTTTAAAATGACAGTTGAGTCCATCTATTCTTCTCATAGGAATCTATATTCCATGTATTGAATAACTTAAATAGTTGGAATGTTGGGAAGGATTTACTCTAATATTTAGTATTCCACATACTAATTAAGTATTATTCTTATGTTTTTGCACCAATCAAGAAAATTTACCCCACTTATTTTTACCATATCCAATACAAATCTCAATTTAAATTTTTTTAATAATGATTCCATTATCTATAAAAAGGATTTTATTATATGAGTACCATGACTAATATTAATTTAACCGGGGATTCTATTCAAATTAGTCCAACTAAAAATGATGAATCCTAGAATAATATTCATTTATTGAACCAAGATTCGAAAATCACAAAGAAAAATAACCATGATTTTGGTTAAACCTAGATAATTAGTTTAATGGGTAGGGTATCATCATTGTCATATCATATATGATTCTTGGATTGTTGAGTAGACAACTCTTTTCCCAGTTCATCACATGGATATACTAATCTCTATTGATATGGTATCCAAACCATTAGGTTTTCCCAAAAAAGTGAAACATAATGTTTATTTTGAAGTTTGGATACATATGTCTTAGAGTTATCAATTTACCCCATTCATTTCACTAGATAATCCACGAGCACCTTTCATTAGCATAAACCTACCATGTCGGATGATCAATGTCTTGCCATATTTTTTCTTTAAAATAAATGTAACACATTGTATTTTTATGCCGTTTTAATTTAAAATATAATATATATAATATAAATAATAAAAATATTAAATTAATAACTATTTTATCACATGAAGTCATTATAATCTCACATTTTAATCCTTTTTGTATGAATGATTCTAAATTTTTTTTTTCAGATTATTTATTCCATCAAAAAAATTAAAAATATCACAACATATAATGTATAACTCTTAAAAACACATATGGTTTGTGTTAGATAACAAATATTAGAATCCAAACATATTAATACATAACCAAATGCATCATATGAAAAATGATCCAGGAATATTCTATATAACGGCTTATAGTTTTATAAAATTTGTAATATCCCCAAGAGTAATCTAGGAGCCATAGATAGTTATCCCACCCTTTCTAGAATGAGGCATAAGCCTTCACTCCAATGGAAAGTCTGAACCAAATTCTCTCTACCCAGGGATACATTACTCAATAGATAATTCAATTCAACAAATATCTAACACCTAATATTATAAAACTATAATCAATTACAAAATTCATGATAGTGACATTATTTAGAAAATGAGGTTAGGGATGATGAAAAACTAATCTATTTATTCATGCCTAGAATGTCTTGCAAGGATTGAATTTTTTTAATAAATTTATCTCATATATTAAAACATACACAAAATCATATTTCATTAAAAAATATAATACCTATGAATATTCAAAAATAAATAAATAAATAAATAGTTATTTTATTATTTTCCAAACATGAAATAAAAATTTAGGAATAGTTAATATAATCCCATTAAAACATCTTATAATTTATTATGCACATTCCATTATTAGATAAATATAAACACTTTATATTTATAACATAATATGAACTCATTGGTATTATTCATTATATATAATTTACATAAAATATATTATATTTCAAGAAATATAAACCCTTATCTTTAAATATCAATTAGATAAACTGTTTACACAATCAAAATATTATCTACTAATATTATATAAACCTTTGAAAAAATCATTTATTGAAACATTTTTAATAGATTTTATATATTTTACAAATAATTCTCTTTTGATTTGAACGATTCAAATTAAAAAATATGAATAAATAATAATATTGAAATATAAAAACATTATATTGTTCTTATTTTTTCAATTTATATCAACTTTATTAATTAACCATATAATTTCAGTATAAAAATATTATATTTAAATTATAATTAACACCATTAAATGTTAAAAATATATTCTAATATGTACACTTAAAATTATATAATATTAATTAATAATGTCAAATAAATATATATTTTATTAGTTATTAATACTTATAATTAATTAATTATTAAAAACCATTAATAAGTAATATATATTCAAAAATACCTTTTATTTAAATTTATAAAAAAATTATCAATAATTTAATTCATGATCAATTAAAAAAAATATCCCAAAATTATATTTAATTACTTAAGACTAATCATATGACATGATTTATAAGTTTCAATGTATAAATTTTTAAATAATTTTATCCCCACTTTACAACTAATAATCCAATTTCCAAATATGTTAAATGTAACATGTTGACATAGTTCACTCTCTAGTAACTAGACCCATCCACTATACAAATTCAACAACACCTCATATACCAAATGTCACCGACTATTAGCAAGAGTCTAAGGTCAAACCTCGAATAGAATATACCTACATACCAATGAAATACAATAGTTTAAATATTTTATAATCATTCATTGTAATTTACCAAATAATTATTAAACATCATGTCCAATGCCTTGAAAATAAATAATACACCATATGTTATAATAAATATCAATCAAACATATCACACGATTCCAGAAAATAGTTATAATATATCGTTTGAGAATATAATATAAAACCTAGAATTACATTAAAATACCTAAATTACTATAAATGTAACACCACACATTTTTAGTTTAAAAATAATATTATGTTTGATTGTGTGTTCCATGCACAATATCCGTCTTCAAATGAACTATGATATATTATATAAATATTATTATTTAAATATGACTATTTTTCCTAGCCATTGGATTGTAGGGTGTGAATTATTTTAACGACATTATGAAATATATGTTTAAAATAATTAATCAATATAAATTTATATATTAGTTTTTAGTAAATAAGAAATAAATTTCAAATAATATCATATAAGATTAAAGAGATATTTTTCAGAAAACTAATTTATGCATGTAATGTATTTTTATCAATTTATATATATTTTAATCATGATAGATTAATGATTTTAATGAAATTTATAGATCATATCTTTAAAAATAAAAATTATAATTCATCTAATTGTGGTGACTAAATAGGTAGTGAGAATAAGTTCAATGATAATTTAAAAATACATTTTCTTCAAATATGGTTTTTATGGATTTTGTGTGAAGATATTATGATGTATTTATGAGACATTACAAAATTTTATTTGATAAATTAAACATATTTTTTTAAACCACCATTTCAAAAAAATCATATTGATTTTATATATTATTCTAAAAAGGTTTGGATTTAGGTGAATATTAAAAAATACAGATTTTAAAAAATATCACATTTCTTTTATTATAATAAATATAATTTCTATGTTATATTTAGTTTTAGATATATTTTAAAGTATATTAATATTAATATTTAAAACATATTCTAGTTAATTAAATGGTAATTGATATTGAACAATATTTTGATAAAAAAATCCTTTAATGCTTAAAAATTTTACATTTCTAAACACAGTTTTCGCTGTATTTTTTGCACTTATATAAAAATTATTTTTTACCACTTATAAGTATTTTATATTGTAAATTTTATTTATTATTTAGAATCATAATTTTAAAATTCCAAAAATGGTTCTCTTTTATTTTTGGATATATAAATAATTTTCCCAGGTAAAAAGTATCCACCACGGTAATTGGTAAAATGTGTTAATTAAAGTTAAAAATATGTTATAAAGTCAGAAAATACAATCTCCAAGTGGGTGTATGAGTCTCTATTGTCAAATAAATTATTCCTGGTCCAATTATTACCATATTTAATCCAAATTACATGATTATGACTTCCCATTTTTATATTAAAAATATTATAATCTTGAAAATGTTGTTTTATCTCATTTAATAGTTTAAATATGATTTAATGGTAAGGATAAAATTTAGTAATCATTATGAATGAAAATATATTACTATAGTGATTTAAATTAAATAATATAAATTTTTATAATTTATTTTAGTTTTTAAAAAATTGTATAATTTTCTAAAAACTTTACGTCACGCTAACGCAATGTTTAAAAACACATGAAAAAATTAAAGTTATTCATATTAACAAAATTAAAAATGATAATATTTATATTATTTAAGGAATCCAATAATTTAATTGATAATTTTTATGTGTATATGATTATTTCTGTGAGTGAATTTTAATTCAATTGTTTTATATGTTTAAAGTCACATTTTGTGAAAAGTGCAGAAGATGATGTTAAATAATATTTATTGTTCAATATTTATTTTTAAATAATTAAAAATCATACAAATATTTTCAAAAAATAACTCATTTATATGGGAAATATTTAAGCCCGTATTTTACTTTTTTAATATATCACGTGGAATTTTTAAAATAACATTCATTTCCCATAAAGATTGAAATATGAAAAAATTCCACTGATACATTCCTATGAAAAGGGACTCACTTAAATCTTTTCAATACACTACTAATGTTCATTTTTATTTAAAAACTACCCAAATACATCTCTAAAATTTATTTAGAACATATTCAATCACGATGAGTGACCATAAACATCTCCATTAGAAAATTTAATTTCAATCTAAAGAAGGATATTAATGGTGGGGGAAATTTAGATAACATATTAATATTTAAAATCCCAATGTAAGTGATTTATCATTAAAATTCCCTTCCTTTTAAATTTAAGTAATTACCACCACATGTTTTAATTTTTGTGATATAAATTTCTATTTGGTTCCTTTTATCATTGATTTCTTAAAATTAAAGTGTTTTAAAAAATCCATTTCTGGTTCTATCATTCTATGTTTTCTAAATAAAAAATTATTAATTTTATAAAGTATTTTAATTTGAAATATTGTTTTCAATTTTTTTATTTTATCCTCTTTATCCATGTACTTAATAATATGATAAATTTTATTCTCCAGGTTTCTGTTATCTTTTATTTATATTTTAGATTATCTTATACATTAATCTGAAATTATTTTAAATGAATCTCATAAATATTTTTCAAAATTATATGTTTTTGTATTTCTTTAAAAAATCATGAAAATAATTTTTTAATGTTTAAAAAGTGAATGTAATTTCACATTATCATGACCTTTATTTTATTTGAATATACATTTGTAAATTGACATGGTTTTTTCAAAAGATATATATTTTCCCCACTATTTTAGAATATTAAAAAATATAAGATATAAAAAGACAATTATATATCTCGATAATTTTATAGTAATGAATTTTTTTATTTATGGGATATAATGTGTTTTTAGTGGTTTCATAACAAAATGATACATATTATAAATTTTATTCTTATTTTTTTTCATATACATTATTTATGAGGATGGGTGGGCATGATATGGATCCTGATGATGGGTGAACTATTGTACCTCATAATGACGGGAGATCGATGTTTTTTTCAAGATGATGAGTGTGCCTGATATAGCCCTCCAATTCATTTTTTAATGTGATTATGTTAATTGGATGGATGTTATTTTTAATATATAGAAGAATTTCGTAAATATAAGTCACTCCTTAGACATTCTATATTTATTGGTAAATAAGATGCTCCTAATATAATTTTATAACTATAATTTTTAGGTGATCCAATGATGAATATATGATTCCCCAAGATAAATATATAGTTTTTCTATGTTTCAAAATGGGTTTCTATTTAAATATTTTATATTTCTTGATTTAATAAATGGAGTTAAGATTTAGAGAATGTTTGAGGATCTATTTTATGGGTGGTATTTTTTTAGAAAAAACGTCTCAATAAAATCACATGATTTTCATTTAAATATAATGATTATTTTTATTTTTATTTATGATTTCATAAGAAAATTATATAAAAATACGTTCGGAAATTAAATTTTTTTCATGTATAAATAATGTATTATTTATTCTGAAAATTATTATGTTTCATAGCTAATATTTCATATAAAATTTTATTATTTTTAAATAAACTAATGGGACACCACTAATTTTTATATCCCTAAATAAGTTTGTTATGGTCATACCACATTTTCAAAATTTTTCATAGGTCCTAAGGATTTGGAACTCATAATTTTTCAAGATTTAAATATGGGATTTTTCCCTTGAACCATGAAAATAAATCATTAATTATATGTTCATCGTGTAATCTAAATGGATTTTTAGAGGAAACGTATATGGGTTTTATTAGGTAATATAATTTCATAATTTAATAGAACCCTAATCCTAAAATATATTGGGTATTTATGTGTCTTGATAGTTTTAATAGTTCTTGTAACTAAGAATTTTTAAAATTGGGTCACGCTATTTTGTATCAAAGATAGTATGTATGTTATTATCCCTAGATTTGGTTATACTTGTTTGATGTGTTAAAGGTGGTATTAGACAAAGGGTTTAGATATCTTTAGAGGTTATGATGTTTTCATGTTATATTAACCTAATTGTTATGGTTACCATAATGGGTTAATAAGTTTATGGTTGATCATATGTTCAAAGGAATATACCGAATTTTTAAGGCCTCAATTGATTATAGCATACAGTGATTTGAAATTTTTACTATGTTTTATGAATAGTACACTATTTAGGTTTCAATAACCCTTTTAGTTGGTATATGATTTAACATTGTGGTAATTATGGTCAACTTGGATAATGGATAAATTGATTTTGTGGATATATGTTTGGATATGTAGATAATATTTTGGATTGAAAAGTTATTTTTACTATAAAGTCACATTTTTAGAGGTATTTATTGTCAAAATCATGATCAATCTATGGATAACCTTTAACGTTATAATGTATATAATTACAAGTTAATTTAAGCTATTTTTAGTGAATTTCACTACATTATCTGTGTTTTTAGTGGTTTTATAATGTGATGGTTCATTTTATTTTGGGGAAATAGTATTTTGGAGAAAATTTGATTAGGTTACATTGGTATTTGGTTATATGATAGAAAAAGTGATTATTTTGTAGAGATAAATACTATATTGTTTTTGGAATAATAAATGATCAGATATTTCTAATTTTTGGGTTTCAATATGGTTCAATAATATTTTCAATATTTTAATTGATTATTTAGAAATAGATTGATATAATTTTATTCTTGGGAGTTATTGATTAATTATTACAGATTATTGTTTTACTTCTTTATATGGTAGTATATTGGGTATTTGTTTGTGCAAACGTTTTTTGTTTTAGTAAAAGGATAAAAATGATAGGAACTGCCTGTCATACATTTTAAATCTCATGATCTATTACTATTTTAATTCACTAATTCAAACATAAAAAATTAATATTATATATTCTATTATTTTGTAATATATGAGATGGAATTGGAAATTGAATAATTCATGGATGAATGATGAAATTATACTTATGAAGTGGACAAAAATCAAGTACATATATTTTTATAAAATATCTATATTGGTGGAAAAATAATATCTCAATCTATCATATATTTTTTATAATTTAACAGTAGACTATAAAGTTAAATATTTGGAAAATCATTAAAAATATAATTCTTAAAAATCATGGTTTAAGAAATGTTTATTCCAAAAATGATAATTTTACTACTCTTTACATTGGAATTAAAATTCAAGATAAATTTTATATATGATATTATGAATATGTAAATTCATTTTGATATAAGAAAAATAAAGTTGAGTGGAAGAGAATTATTTATGAGTGGATAATATATCATCCTAACACATTATTTCAAAAATAATACTATGTTTGATTTAAAATACCACACTCAATACATTTTTAAAATGAACTGTAGTATACAATTAAATTATTTTTATTCAAATATGACCAATATAACATTGTTTTTGCATTAGCGGGTATGAATAAGAGTAACCACATTATGAAATACCTGTATAAAATTCATCCTTACAAATAATTTATTGATTGATTCCTTGTTAATAAGAACTCAATTTTAAATTAAATCATATAATATTAATGGAGATATTTTTCTAAAAACAAATTTATTTGAAAAGTATATTCTTATTAAAGTAAATTTTGTTCATTAAAATAGATGAATGATCTTAGTGAAATATATATATTAAATATTTAATGGAATAAATTCACATTCATCTAATTTTTTTACTACAAAATTAATGTCTATAAATTCTTATTATACTTTAAAAAGTATATTTTCTTCAAAATTATTTTTTTTTCATTTTTTGTATTAATTTTATTTATTAAATTATACCAATTTTATAAAAAATTCATAAAATTGAAATTATTTTTTATTTATCATGTCATAATAATCTTAAATTAAATTTATTGGAATTTTCTAAAATGGTTGATTTTTTTGTGAATGGTGAAAAAACCGATTTTACAAAATCATTCCTCCCATTTATTTTTATAAAAGTAATTTAAAATTTTTATTTTGTTTTATATTTACATTAAATTAAAATAAGTATAATTTATTTAAAATTTTCTATCTAATTCCAAGATAATCAATATTATAAATTATTTCTATGTGAATCTTTTCACGCTTAAATTGTATTTTTTAAACTGTTTTTCATTGACTATTTCGCACTTATACTAAAAAGGAAATATATACCATATTTTCTGTTTTAAATTAAAAATATAAAATCCATTTTAAAATATTCAATTTCCAGCTAAACAATTTACCTAGGTAAAAAATCAACATATTATGGGAAAATTGATTTAATTAAGGTAAAACTCCATGATAATATCACAGAATATTATCATAAAATGTATGGATGAGTCTTTATCAAATAATAAATTTTACATGGTCAATTGTTATGAATTTGGGATCTAATATAAATTACTATGAATTTTCATTCTATATTTATAAAATTATATTTAAAAAAATGTCTCTTTCACCCATTAAATATCAATAATATCTTGCCATGGAGTGGATAATAATAAATATACATTATAAATAAGACTAATTGAATATAATTATGGTAAATAATTATTTTATGTTTCAAATTTTTTAATTAATTTTCCCACACAGTATAATTCTCTAAAATTCTTAAACTATATTAAAATAATGTTTAAAAAAAGATTACAATCAGTTATTGATTTTAAGATATTATAAATTATAATATTTAGATGATTTAGGATATTAAAATAATTTTATATATAACTATGAATTATAATTTATTATTTATGTGTTTTAATTTGGGTTCCAATTTTATCATTATATGTTTAAATATATATTTTTTACTAGAATAAAAAATGACAAGAAATTGTATTTGATGATTATAAATTATTTTTAATTCATTATAAAATCTTAAAAATACTATATTATATTATTTATAAAATAAATGGTATATTATATCAAGAAATTTACATATATTAGGCACTTTATATTTTTAAAATTTCATTCATGGCCCTTAAATATTGATTTTTTAAAAAATTTCAATGATCTTTTCTTATAAAAAGGGACTCACTTCAACATTTTCAAAACACAATTAATTATTTGTTTTCTCTAAAAACTGTTTTCAAATCCCTGTAAATATTGTTTTACCTATGTCATTAATCATTTTTATATAATATTAACCAAACCATAAAAATAATTATGCTAAATTGAAAACGAGTATATAAAATGATGAGGGACATTAGAGTGCCTCCACCTAAGTTGAAATTTGAGGTAACAGATTCCTCTTCTCAATTTATTTTCTCTTAGATTTATGAAATTTCATCCAAAATTTTATTTTTAGTGGTGTAAAAAATTTAATATGTTTTATTTTATCATTCATGTCTTTAAGTTCAAGTGTTCTTAAAATCTATTTCATGTTCCATCCTTCTATGACTTTTTTAATCAAATATTATCAATGTTGAGAGGTATTTTTATTTAAAACCAAATTTAAATGCTTTGATTTTCAATAGTATACATGTAAATTAAATTAAATTATAAATTATACAATCAATTATTCTATGATTGATAAATTTATTTTTATATTGGCCTATAGATTCATTGTTAAAAAATAATGGAATTTTCTATTGTCTTTCCAAACTACCTGTTTTCACTTCCATTACAAAATCATGAAAATAATGTTTTTTAACATTTATATCATAAATATAATTTACTATCTTCATGAAATTTATTTTATTTGAAGAACCCTTTGTAATTATTCAGGATTATTTTCATGTAAATTTTTTTTACAATTATTCTAGTAATTTTTAGTCTTCAAAGATATCAAAAGAAAATGATTTTTTTTCATATTTTTATGAAATTGGAAAATATTTTTTTCTCATTGATTAAAAATAGATTTTAAGAAGTTTTATGATTAAAAGTTTAAATATTATAATATTTTAAAAAAATATGGTTCCTATACATTGTTTATTATGATATGTGATCCTGATGTTGGTTATCATGACAGGTGTTCCATATATAACTCATGATGCCTAGTGATTCCAATATATCTAATGATGACTAGTGTTCCCGATATACCTCTCCAATTCATTTGGAAATGTGATGAAGTTAAATTTATAGAAGTTAATCATATGATTCATTAGAGTTTACTTAATATAAGAAACCCGTGCAAGATGATTAAGTCAGTAATAATTATGTTACACCTTATATAATTTGTGAATTATATTATTTAGATAATTATATGATGAAATTATAATAACCTAAGATAATTTTATGGTTTTCAAACGCATGAAATTGGTTTTTAATGGAAATATATTAGTTTCCCCTCGTGTGAAAATGAGTTTGGGTTTTAAGGAATGTTTGAGGACCCCTTAATGGGTGTAAATTAAATTTTTCATGGAAAATATTTTTCAAAAATTCTCTTCATTTCTATGTAACCTTCATGATTATGGATTTGTACTTTATTATTTACCACAATATTATTTATGAAAAACATTTGGAAATTATTTTTTTTCATGAGTAAGTAAATAATTATTTATGATCACTATTTTTATGTTACAAAGTTAATCATTCCAATAGGATTTCATGATTTCAAAGTGGACTAATTTGTTCCATTTTTTTATATCCTCTACTATGATTTTAGTGAACATCCCATAATTAAAAATGTTTTTATAGGTATTATAGATTTTTAAGAACCAATATAATTTCTATATTAAAATATGGTATTTTTTCACTAAGGAAAAAAAGAAATTATTTATAATAAATTCCTTATATAATGAAAATTTTCCATATTTATGAGAAAGAAATGGGTTTATTTTGTAATGGTTTGTACTAATTATCAAAAACTATAAACCTAAAAATATTTTGGATTGTGAGTGACATATTGATTTTAATTATAAATGTAACTATGAATTATTAAAATTCGGTCTCTTTAGTTGGTGTCCAAGCTAGTATGTAAAGGATATATTCTAAGAACTAGATCCAGGTATGGAGGTCTGGGGTGTTATAACAACCATGTACTGAGTCCTGACCCAATCCAATCTCTGAAATCTATCCAAGATTTCCATCTAAACTATCCAACATGGTACATCTTCCTTACCTCTTGTCAGGATCATGAGTTCTACACATGTACCTATTATCTAGGGATTTCTAAGTATTTTTTTATTAATACTTAGTAGGACACCACCAATGGTGTCCCCAACATATCAAAAATATATAATGTATGTATAATGTTATATGATCAATGTAATTGAATAAAGATTTTAAGAATAATAAAATAATAAATACTTATCCATGGGATCTAATGTCACACCTAAGGTCAACTATACCACATCGGTTAGTTTTAGATGTCTCATAGAATGAAACATCACATTTATAACTGCTCGGGGAAAAGAAAATCCCACACAAAAATGAATTATATATGAACACTTGGGGGAATTTTTCCCACCATATAATATCACATACATAATCCCTTAGGGTAATATTAGTACTAATTTAAAAAATCTCATATTACATTAGGGGGAAGATCCCCCCCCTAATGAAAAAATCATATATCACATAAAGGGGGAATGTGGCCTTCCCAATAAAAATTTCATATAACATTTAGGGGAAGATAATTCCACCCTAGAAAAATATCATATAACATAAAATGAAAATTTATCACCCTGAAAGCATCTCATATCATATTAATATGAAGATATACCTACCATAGAAACATGTCATATCAGGTTATGTTGAAAAACAATCTATCTCAAAAACATTTCATATAATATCAGGGGGGGAAATGTACCACCCTAGAAAAATTATAGATTACATCGAAGGAAATATCATCCCACCCTCAAAAATATCATATCACATCAGGGGAAACAACCCACCCCAAAAAATCTAATCTTAAATCTGGGGTTAGACACTTGTAAAAAACATAATATACATTCATCAGATGGACCTATTTAGCACACAACTTATTCCAACTATCCCAATACTTTCTATATTGTTCCACCCTATTTAGTACCCTACGAATCCTTATAGTCTAAACAACCCAAATGGGTTCCTTTATCTCATTGAATACTCTAGGATCAAATCCTATCACTCAAATTGTAGAAAATCCATAAATGTATCCATTCATGGATCATAGGCTAAAAACCACATAAGAGACACCATGTATATAAATCTTATGGTTGTTTTGTAACATCCACCTCCCATTCCAAGCCAACAAGGTTTCCTTTCTCACCAAACCAACACATAAATCCCTAAAAATCCATCAACACATTGATAGACACATATAGTGGTGGAGTAATAACACTCAACCAAAACACCTAACTTATCCAGCTATGATCTTTTAAGGAAACTCAGTTCCCATATGGCATACCCCTAATCCAGCCATCTCAAATATATTAATATCCATCACATATTTAAGACAATTTAAACTATAACACGGTCTTATGTTGTCATAAAAATTTCATTTATACCCCTCTAGGATTATTATATTTCATAACCCATATTTATAGTTTAATCTTTAGCTATCATATTTCTAAGGAATCAAACATGAATTCAAGTGTCGACTAAGGCCTAATATACTTTCATTTTAGGCATGTATTTTTATGTTAAGACTTAATTTTATTAATGGTCTCTTTCATACAGCTAGAGATACTGTGTATCACATGCATTTAACAAAATAAATAATCCCTAGGAAGAATTTTAGGGACCACATACATTAATATAAATTTACTCTCTTTTCAAAATTCACCCATTACTCATCCATGTTCAATAAAACTCAGGTGATATCATCACATGTCACACTATCATAAATAATATTTTTAATAATTTATAATAATTTATTCATTTTTTATATCAAACATAAATAACAGTCATAAATTCACTGAGCATAATAAACTCAAAAAAACCTATCGTGATAGAATAATAACATCTTATGGAATGATCTAAACACACCTTTGAACCAAAAAGACAACACATGATATCCACTCAAAAATAAATTCCATGATTAAATAAGAAAACCCTTACGAAAATTTAATATTCAACGCACCTTTTGTGAAAATGTGAGAAAATTTGTGCAATCATCTTCAGAGACACCCTCCATCTACTATAGATTAAAACCCACTATCTCATCTGAATTGCACCATGATCACATGGAATAATCATTAATACCCTATCACAGATCCTATACATTAGATGTAAATGATGGGTTTGAGGAATAATGGATATTTAATGGAAGAAATTACTCTAACTGTACCATTGAAAACTTTACAAAACACCTCTACATTTGAAAAAAGATGGAACTCCAGACACCCCCTTTCTCCCCGAATCATGAGGAAGCCAACATAAAAACGACAGATATGGAACTCTTTATAAAAGATATAAATAGAGACTATCATGGAAAGACCTCGTGTCTCACAGTGGGACTCTATAACTCAATCACCTCTCATTAAATGGCCCAAATGACCATGGTGGGGTAAAACTTTCAAGCTAGAATCTAAAAACATATATTGTAATCTCTTAAGGAATGAACCCCTAGTCATATCTTGGAAAACCTCTCCTACACTAGACCAAAACCAACATATCCAAGCCTTAATAGTAATAACCACACTTCATGGTGATGTTTCCCTTTACATACATGACGTTTGTGAACCATTATGCCTCACACAAAAACATCATTAAGGAATGACCCAATGTTTCATAGAATAGCCAACCTATCTCCATGAAAAATTCTCAAAGATAATACGCAAGGATATAAATTGATATGTATGGATTTTAATATGTAAGAAATTGAATATAAAATATTTATATTCATGGAATTACACTCACCATAACTTCATGACTCCACAATCATAAATAATTATTCATAGTAGAAATCCATATAAGAACAAACATTTCATCAATGTCATTGGTCATAGAATGATCAAATTCTTCCAATAAATTGTTCCATTCTGTCCAGGGAAAATTCCATCAATCAACCCATCATTATGGTGTTAACTTCAACGTTCATAGTTTTAAGATCCACCTATACCAAGAAAACCACATCATGGCCACTCCACCCTACTCCAACCCTCCCTAAGAACGCAAACACATATCATAACTCCAATTATAACTAAAAACACCTGAATGATGCATTCCAATAATGATAATGTAGTTACAAATACCAATTCACAAAATACCACCCATTTTTTGAAGAAAAATTCAATGTCCCATATATTTCCACTAACCCACACAATGAAGGTTATTGAAACCTTCTCAACTATTATGGTTATTAACATGATGCATGACACAAATCACATATCTCTCACTAGTCATGATCATGAAAATATTTCACTCGAATGAACTCCACATCTCAAAACCTCTACATCCCATTAATTATTGAACTGTTTATTTCCACCAACTCCAAGATGACACTAGATCCAAAAAAATTTCATAAATCATTAAATCACCAATTTCTAATCCACATGATCATTATCCCACATCTTGTGGATGTTTTTTTCTAGTTAAACTTATTTATATTAATTTTCATCAATCAATAACCACATGGGGAGATTTTCCATTTATCCCACTTAAATCAGACACTTTCATCCAAACACAAACAAAAATCCAAACACATGCTAGGATCCGTCCACTAGCATGTTACTCCTAATGTTTACCAAAACAAATCTAAATGAGAAGCACAAACTGAGAACATTTATGGTGTACTAACCACCATAATATTAACCTTACACCACTCCTGAGGCATAATAGTCAATGTTGGTCACTCCTTCCAAGCCACACTCATCCCATCCAAGATAAATACTATCATGGGCCAAACTCTTATTTTTTGTGACATAATACTTTGATATTTTTCGTATTTATCCTCTCATCATAGAGGAACATATATTGCCCCACTCAAAACCAATTTCCACCATGTCATCTTGTGTCTCATTGAGCCCTCTGATTCTCATCCCAAACATGTTTCCATAGAAATAAACACACATAAACCTACCTTATATTCACTACTAGTTAAATAATAACACTCGTGATCCCTACTGGTATTCCTCAAATATATCTATAATACGATCCCTACCCTAAGCTCTAATGATAATGCATCACATAAAAAACAACATTCTAATACAATTAATAATCCATCATTATACACCAAATCCCAAATATCTAACTCAATGTCCTTAACCTCTCTCATTACATACACATCTCTCTTGTTTAATCTCTCTACAGACATTTCCTTATCCCTCTAGCATCTCAAAATCACGTCAATACCCAATTAATTGTAATTAAAGAATTATCATGATTCCATAACCATCATGTTGATCCATTTTCCACACAACATTGCAAAAGGTGAAATGTTCATGTCACCACTTTTCATTTCTCCTAACATAACATAGATCATCCCTCACATGATCTAGTAATATTGAAATATCCATAATCTCATGACCATCATCCATTAATTACTTTCATTATATGAATTTTATCTCACTATCTAGTCATATCCCAGAGAACCAATTCTTCTGGTCAAATCCAATAGAACACATGCTAGAGAAATACCTTATCTAACCACACTTTCAATAGCATCAATGATTCAACAAACTTTTCTCTATTTCATGATCAAAATGATTCATCTATTATGTTTCCACTGATATACCATATCTAATTTTCATACAAATGTTATCATCACCATATCACATAAAAAACCCATGACCTAACTCTAAACAGTAATGGTGCCATGGAGTCTAAGACCCCATCATGACACACTTAATAGGCACATCATTAAACCATTGTCAATTTCCATCCATCATCATAACCTCAACTCAGTATTCATGTAATGTATGCCAATCAGTCTATAGGTATTGGAGATTTCTCAAAATCTATTCATTGACATGTCCCCCATGTCTTCCAAGGAAATTCATACCTAATTAACCAACAGAACATGCTATCACCACACTAGTACTACCATTATATTCACATATAAAACCCCATTTTATTAGTACTCCTTTACCACACACTAGATAACACCTCTTATGTGTCAATATCAAACACAAATAATCTACCCATGATACTTATCACTAAAGGCACTCAGAGTCTTGAATGAACCCCTCCTCCATGTTACCCTCACAAATCATAACTTATCTCAACAATAATAGAAAATCACTATAACATTCAATTTCAAAAACGTACTCCCTAATATCTTGAGTCACATCCCAACATCACTGGCTCTCACACCTACTGCATAACCATACCCCACATAAGTGACAACTCATTGAATAATATCCACAAACCCATATCAGATATAACAAAGACACTCATGGTTCAATATACCCTTTTTCAGGGTCACATATAAATATAAATATATCAAGAATCTCACACACAAGTCACAACCCACTCTATTGTACTAATCGACACCAAAATTCGTATATTGTACAAGCCTTAGATAATTAATATATCATAAATGTGCCTATATATATATAAATCATCCATCTGTGATGATAAGTACCTAGTACACTATAATAGTGGTTTTCTTAAATGAAATTTCACTCACAAGTTACAGAGAAAAATAAATTATATGTTATTATTTAAATTTAATTTATCCAACACCATATTATTAAAATAATCATCAATTACTAGAAGTAATAACTTAGTTTAGTTAATTAAAATTCCACCATGGAAAAATATGGGAAAACAATATATATATTTTTTCATACCTTAAGTAATAAAAACATTTTTCCTCCCCAAAACCAGTATCACAATAACACACAAGAATGTAAATGTCATGTAAACCTATTTAAATGATATGATGCATGAATGCATGCCTATTTCCACTTTAAGAAAATAAGAAAAAATGATAAATCAATAATTTAGAAAATATCATATATAGTTAGAATCAAATCAATTGTAACCTCAAAATAAAGATTAAAAACCCTAACTCACAAGTAACTAACACATTATTTAATATTTTTGATGTCCAAAAAAAACAACATAATGTTCATCCAAATACTAACAAGTTCTATCTCTAGTCTATTTTTATCCCAAATAGTTAGACAAATAAAACAATACTCTGATACAACATTATAATGTACCAATTTGGTTCACTCTATAGTAACCAAAGAAATTATCCATGTGGCCTTTGGCATGCCCAAATTTATGTCAAAGGTTTCTGACTTTCCATGAGGGTCTAAAGTGAAACTGTGGGGAGAATATATACTCATATAGATGAAATTAAATAGTAGGAATATCATACAATTAGTTATTATAGTTTCCGAAAAGATAATAAACATTATGATTACACAATGAAAATAAATAATATAGTATATACTATAACAAATTATTTATCTAACAAGTTGCATGAATCATGCTGACATCAATAATATCTTCTATTGGTAGTCTTTATACATCCCAAAACAAAATAAAATAAAGCTAAACTATCAAAACATGGTCCCATGTTTTTGAACTAATCCCATATTCGAATTCTATACAAGCTATCAAACTAAACAATCTAACATGGAACCCTTGAATTACT
Source organism: Viscum album (assembly GCA_963277665.1). Lineage (NCBI taxonomy): Eukaryota > Viridiplantae > Streptophyta > Magnoliopsida > Santalales > Viscaceae > Viscum > Viscum album. The sequence goes on from CAUJRU010000933.1 coordinate 103,985, forward strand.
TGTTCTTATGATAATGTGGTTTTCTTATCTAACAACATTCCATGGAACATGAGCAGGGTGTGAGAAAAACTCTTTATTCCACTAACAATGATGTCTTAAACGTAACCATTATATATAGTATGTGTATAATTTTATATGATAAGAATATAAAAGTAATTGTAATAAAATAATCATTAACAATCCTTGAGTCTTGAAGTGACACTTAAGGTTCCACAGTCTCTAAGAAGATTCAATTCTATGTGTGTGTTTTTATATGGAATAATTCATATTATTTTAGTTCAATCACATAGTTGTTTGGAAATGTAATATCACATGCAAAAATAATTATAAACCATATAACTATTTTATGGGACCACCAACAACAATGGAGTGTTTTTCCCTTTCCAAAAATTATATATGCCTTATATAATAGAAACCACATTCCTGAGTTCCTATCTTAATCCACAATATCCTCATAATATATTTTAACAATATATAATTAATTATTAATTTTTTAAACAAAATAGTCCTAAACACTAGAAAATCACTGAGGGAAGTCCACTCACTGAAACATCTAGTGATGTTATTCTAACATCACATATCATGATCTTGATACCCCCCCCCCAAACGAAATCCCCATCACACAATGTACACTTGGGAACAAATTCCTCACCATAATGTCGGAAACACAAGAAAAAAATCACAATGTGAATTAACTCTTATGAAATAGTGAGTAAAAACAAGATATCATTTTATTAGGATGTCTTTAATTGGCCATAAGAAAATTAACACCATCAACTTGGATAAATTCCACTATGTTTCTATGGAATTAAAATAAAAGCCCTAGACAAATTACTATAAATCATAAGATCGTGAAGGAGATGAAAAATGAAAAAACAATAGTGAATAACTCTCCTTTAATCTAATATAAAAACACATAAAAATTCACTACTCTATGATGAAATAAACGTGGGGTGGATAGGGGGAGTCGGTTTAATCATGTAACTCCCCAAACCCACTTTTTCCCAAAATTATGAGTGGTGTCTTCGAACATATATTTATTAACCTATTTTTCTAAAAAAAAGAAATAGGGAACAATCAGAGAGTGTTCCATGTCATTATGGTACGATTACAATATCTAATGACCGCTCATGGTGTGGGCTTCCTAGACATGGTGTAATAGAAATCCTTATCCTGAATCCAAAAAACCAACAGCTAAGGCACTTATGGAATGACCCCTCTAGTCAAAAAGTGTCACACGTCTACCAATCCAATCAAGAATCCTCTTTTATATGCCTTTAGGGAAAGGACTCCCCTTCCTAGATCTTCTACCCTTCCTAAACATTGTCTTTGAAGTCCATGTTGTAACATTCCTCATGGTAAGGCTTCACAATGTCACTCTAAGGGCCCCAAAATGACAATCCTTTATCCATGATAATTATTCAAATGGAATATGTAATATTTTCAATTGACAAATACAGATTTTAATACCTAATAAATTCAATATTTATGTTTCATAGTCATGACAGGATACCCTCCAAAATAGCATGACCCCTAAATATATGGAATTATCTTTAATAAAAATACTAATAAGATATACCCCATTATGACACCCACTAGCCATGATGTTACTAGATCCCTCGAATTAATGGTGAAACTGTGCGCATGATATGATCGAATAATCATACTAGAAAAATTGATGGAACATCAGCTATCATGGCCTGATGAGTCACTTGCTGTCCAAAAATCATAGTACGACAACCCGACTATGCTCTAATGCTCACATGATCACCTAAAACACCTCTTTGACCTCTTATCATAACCAAAACACCACTATGAAGAATAATAATTTATATAATATAGTTTTGAATCCCAATTCTCAAATTCCACCCACCCACACCACTATAGAATCAAAAAATTCAAATTCCCCTAGATTCACCTAAAACCATATAATATAGGTCATTACAATATAATGAATTTTTTTATTACAATTTTTTAGAAAATTCCAAAAACATATGTATCAGTATCATCAATCATATTTTAAAATCATTTTCTCATAATATAATAAAATTTCATAAATGTCAATAATATTAATAAATTCAAATAAACATCATAAGAGTGATATGATTCTTTTATTTTTAACCATTAGTACTACATTATACGAAATGACATATATAAAACCAAGGGATTTACACTATATCTGTAGATATTATATCTCATAGAATTACTCATGACTGACATAATAATATTCCTATACTCTATCATATTTTATTAAAGGGAATACATTCTAAATTAATAATGATGGATATATATGATACTACTGAGAGGTTTCATAGTTGCGATTAATAATTTATAAAATATGTGAAATAAATAATAATCCTTCATACCGAAGAACACCATTCATTTGAAACTAAAATCATATGTATACATCAAATGACAAAATTGTTCCTTGAACAATAGAATTTCATATTCATAGTTCTCATTCTACATTTTATCAATAATTTTAAGGAGAAACCAAAATTTTATTCACTTTGTGGTGTAGCCATGCTTTATAATAAACCACCCAATCCCCTTGGGTGGGATAATTCTGTCCTTCATGATATGTTAGTATATCTGAATAATAGTGGGATATAAAAAACATACCTTCATGATGGGAGGGGAGAGTTATGGGAAAAGGATATTTAAGAATAAATAATATTGACTCATAGACTAACCATCTTTATAAAGACTATATGGATTCTCCATGAGCCTATATAATTACTCATACCATTCATACATGTAAAAGTATTGTCTTCAGTTATATTATATATAACTACCATCCATTAACTCTCTAATTCCATTTAATAATAGTTGATGTGTTTAGGATTTTTTCATGTTAACCCATTAATGTTAAGATGGACAAATAAGTCATGGTAGTTACAAATGGATTAAATTATTGATTTAATGTCACTTTTAATCAGCCATTTCATAAAATATTATATTCTAAATATCTTGTATACAACTTCTCTATATTGTTAAATAAGATATACCCACAAGATTAAATACAATCCTTTTTACATGTGTGCGACATACTATTTGACATAATATATTGTATCGTATGAAATTACAAGGGTTGAGGAAATATTATTTTTTTTAATAAAAAATATTAATGAAATTTTATATTTTAAAATTTAATGAAGTAATTAGACAATCATCATAGAGAAAACATGTTGTTTTTATATAGATAATTTATAAAACATTTTATACATAATTTATTATTTCATTTAGAAACAAATAATATTTAACTAAAATATCATTTTATTTAATATAAGATGATTATTTTTATTAGGTAATGATATATGGATTAATGAATTCAAAAAAAAATTAATTTTCAAAGTGGAGGTAAAAGAAAAAATGAGGCAATTGTATTCATTAGTTGGTCTATTAAGTGGATTATTAATATAACGAAGCTACACATCATAACATTTTATTGGAGGGGGATAGTTTGGATAGAGACATTATTTCTAGAATAAGTCTCAAAATGGGGATTATTAATTTTTTGTATATTATTATCTTATTTATTCTATATTTGGAACCAATCCTTCAATGATTAGTTATTAAATATTGAAACTAATCATATTGTGGGATGTAGGTAGAAAATTAAACATTGGTTGGAAAGTTTATGGTTCAAGGGTTATACAATCACCAACAAAATAGGTGAATTTTACATTTGGTTCACATAGAAATGGTAATGAAATAAATTTATACATGGTTTATTCAGAAATGATAAAAAATAAATTACATGTAAGATACATAAGAAAATATAAGAGATATGTATTTAACTCTAGATGTATGTAGAAATGTTAAATTTTTACTTCCAAGAAGAGTTTTTTCAGAACTATATATATAATAATTCAAGATAAAAGTGCTGTTAAATACCCCATTTTGTAGTCCTGGAAATTTTTTTTGTTAAAGAATGCTTTTAGCATCAATTTTTAAGGATGTTAATGGGGGTCTCTAATAACCATAAAAAAGAGTTCTTAATGGGTCCCTTATCATTGCTTATAAAAAATGATAATAAAGACCCTTCCCCCTATTAGTGATAGAAAGAAGGATAGATTAATATTGGTCCTTTATCAATGATTTTAAAAACAACTAATAATGGGGGCTATTATCATTTCTAGAAAAACAGTGATCATAAATTCCACCCATTATCATATCTTTTTAAAAGGGTTGATAAGGGATCAACCATTATTAATGATTTTTTTCATAAAACTAATAAATTGTATATTTCAAAATATATTATTTCTTTGACAATTATTTAATAATATATAAATATTTTTGTATTTATATAAATAAAATATATATTTTTTAAATATGTTTTTGATATGTATAACTTGATTTTTTCACATAATATATATGATATTTAAATAAAATGGATAATGAAATAATTAAAAAAAATTATTAACTAAAAAATTCATAATTATAATCAAGTAATATTCATTTAATAACATCTGGATGACATAAAAATTAAATGAATTAATGAATGGCCTATGATAAGATGAAAATATGACATAAACATGAAACAGTCATACCTTTTGATCTGGGTGTCCTTTTGGGCTCCACCACATATAAAATCAAATCATATGTTGATATTTACAAACTAATGAATAGGGAAACCCCTAGAAACCATTTTTGAGGAAAACAATTCCTTAAAGGCCTCTAACCCCGAATTTTAATTTCGGATAATCCAATTTTTATTATCATATGATATAATTTCAGCCTCATTTAAGGGGTTCTATTTTTGTTTTTTAGTTGGGAATAAATTTATTCCCAAGTATTATATTAATATTTATATTATAGTTTTGAAGTTTAATCATTTTTCAGAATTTATTTTTATGCATAATTAAACACCTGAATATTATCATATATATTTTTTTAAATAAATCACTTGTATAAATAAACATATCAATATATTTAAGTAGAAATGTATTTTAGAATATAAAAATATGTATTATTTATTTTATTTAAAGTAATAAAATTATCCATTTTATTTACCATATACAAATTCACTAATAAGTATATATATATATAAACAATTTTTTTTATTTATAAACATGAATGAGTCAATAATATATATATATATATATATATTCAAATATATTTAACTAAATAGATATTCTAAAAATGCATATAAAACAATATCAAACTATTTTTTATATTACATATATAGATATATAATTTTTGTATATACATATATGTGAGTATTAATAATGGATACATATTTATATTATATCCTAGTATATATATATATAATATAATCTATTTAAATAAATATAACCATATATATATCAGAAACACATAAAATTTATTAATTTTTATAAAAATAATTATATAATATATGAATAAAAATATATTTGTAACTATATATATATAAATAAATATAAATTTCATTAAACAAATAATAAAACAAAAAGGTGTCGTATTAAAGGCACTCCACCATCGAAGAATAGGTGCAAGGTTCGAATCCAGAAATTATAGGAGGCTGGAACATTGAAAATCACTGTTAAAGGTGGAGTGGAATGATAAACACGAATAAAGGGGGTTCAATGCTATTAAAGGGGTCTTGTAAGAACTTATAAAGGGTTTGAGCTCATAAGGGACCAAACCAATATAAATTTATCCCTTTTAATAATTCTGATAAAAAGGGGCCTCTATTAGCGCTAAAAATTTCATTAAATGAAGAATTTTATAGTGATTTTTTATCACTTTTAAGGGACTAATTTATCATATCATTTTTCGATCATTGTTAAATCTATCCATTTAACATCGCTTGTATAGGTATCACTTTCTTACCACTGTTAATGACCATTTACTGGTATTGTTAAAACTCGTTTTTGTAGTGGTATGTTGATTTCAAATGGATTATTGTTGCATGATTAATGTTATTTATTAAATAATAATAAATAATAAACTGTATATTAGAGAATCTAGTTATCAAGTGTGGTGAAAATAATTGATGTAACAATATCCACTAAGGGTGAAATTTGCATCTTCTTTCTGTGGAGATAGGGTTCATTTTTTTTCAAACTATATAAATCATTTTCTTTAATTTATTTTTAAGATATTTTTAATTCATAATTTACATTAAAGGATAAAATAGACTTAAGAATAATCATTGTTTTTAAATGTTTAAACGTTGGGTTACTTCAATCAATAATACACTAACACAAAACATTAAATTGAAGGTAGATTGTTAGTATTTTTACACTAATTTTTTTTACTTTTAGTATTGAGTTGTATTTCATTGATAACTAGAATATCAAATTTTTTAACACCTCTTATAACATACATTATGAATTGGAATTTTCTCACAAAAGATACCAAAAAATGAATGTAACTTTAAATGGATAAATTATAACCAAAAGTAGTTTTATGTTTGTTTTATATTGTCATGATATATCAAAAAAGGTACTCATAGGATATATATTTCATCTTATTCCCATAAAGACTTCATTAAATACGTAAAAATGCCTCATATAAATAGTAATTCATTAACACAAATCTATTCTTACTAGTTCTATCACCATTACATATAAATAAATATATGAATATTGCACCTACATCCATGATATGCTCATGGGTTACATAAAAATGCAGTTATTTAGTTGTAACCCCTTTTTATGGCTAATATGGCCTTATATCAAGCTTCAATAATTAATAATATCACTCTGATTTCTAGCATATATTTTAGATTGAAATGAACATTAAAATAAAATTTATTTATATTAATGAAAAGTTGTATTACAATGATGTTTATTAATTTTCATCATTAATAAAGGTAAATAGAGTGGGGCTTTATATTCTAAAACTAATGGAAATTTTTTTGTAGGATCTTATGCACTCTTGGTGCATAATATGAAATAATATTATAAAATAACCCACCACACTCTCTCTTCTAAGAATTACTTTCCCCATGTATTATATAAGTATTTTTATGATTCTTTTATTTTTTTGTACCTATATTTTTCCAATCAAGTTGAATAAAGATTCATTTTTAACTCAATTTTGATATTCATTGTATTATATAATTATGATATTAAATAATTTTATTCTATTTATTTATTTATTTTTATAATTATTAATTAATTTATTAAATGATAATTAAGAATTGTTGGTATAATTTCTCATTATTTTTAATATTTTTTAATTTCATTTTAAATTTTCATAGAAATAAAAAAACCAAATTTTTTATCCTAAATAGGATTCTTCTTTAAATGGATTTTTCCCACATTCAAATGTTATTTTTTCCAAATTTTTATTAATCATCAATATATAAAACTCAATATATTATTTCAGATCCTTTTGATAAATTTGATATTAATGAATCTAATTGTAGAATCCCAATAAAATCAAAATTTATATAGAAAACTAAATAGTTTGTTGAATTATCTAGTAATGGGACTAGTAATTTTTTAATACATGCTGATGAACACATTAAAAATAGTCAATCAGATATTATGACACAAATTGAATTATTAATTACTACATTAAACAATTTTTCTTAAGATCTCTTTTTATCATGAGATGTGATGTTTGAATATATAATTAAAGAAGAGCGTCCATATAAAACAAAAAATTGTTTTGATTTTCTAATATAAATTTATTGTGTATTTATTACTCTATATAAGATTAATTTATGAATATATTTAAAAAATATATTTCATTTAAATGATTTGATATTATATTTAGTGGTAATTCATTATGAGTTACAATGAGATATAATATATCTATGTGGGGTTATACAAATAAATACTTATACTTAAAAAAGATAATTTATCGTATTATAATAACACTATAATATATATTATATCCATATTATAATTACCTTTTTAGTGAAATTTTTAATAACATATTGTGAAATTGTTTTTGATGGAAGCCAAAACAAGATGACCTCAAAAAATAATATCCAAAATTGGGTATTGGTGACTACTATTCAAAATATCCTTTTTTAAACATGATAAATCATCACCACCTTATCTTAATGAAGCATTTCTACCCCAACCCATGTGATCATCCTAGATTCATCAGGCCATGTCTCACTCTGCATGTACTTCCCTTCCTTCATACACTCGACACCCCTACCTAGGAATCGATCCATTGCACTATTTTTTTAAATACCAAGTCTCTGTCACCACATTATACAATGCACATTAGAGACCTCCAACCGACCAAATATAACCACCAAAATCAGTTATGTGATGGACACTAAACTTCATTAACTATCACTTTTTCTAATCATAAATAATATTTTTTCAACTATTCATGTGAATTATTGAATACATTTTTTATATTTAAATTTTAAATATTATTATTAATAGTTTATCTAAACATGTAAATTTAGAGATATAGTTTGATTGATAAGAAAATAAGAAAATTGGAAATAATAATTAGATATAATAAATTTAATTCAACATATTACATAATGAAATTATCTGTAAAACACATAAAAACCTATAAATTTAATGTTTTCAATAAAAATATGTGATCTAATTATTATTTTGGGGGATGATGATATCACATGTATAAATTTATATATATCGATTTTTTATTTATATTAATGGAGATTTTTTATATTTTTTAAAAATATATGTCTTATAATTATTATATACCAATTATTAGTATAATTACAGAAAAATTTGAAAAATATTTTGACTCTTTATCTAAAATTTTAGAATATGTATCACATAAAAAAAATTAGTAGTATTTTTAGAAATAAATCTTATAGTTTAAGATTAATTTAATGATATTTTAAAAATATTAGAACCAAAAACATTTTATGGTTGGGTGAGTATATGTAAAACTATAAAAATTAGAATATTTTCCTTATATTTTACAGTGAAAATATTTAATTTGAAAATTTACTGAGACTCACCATCAATTGATAACTAATAAGATTTTAATATTTTAAATTGTAGAAAGGGTTATAAATTTCCATGGTTGGTAATAAAAAATGATCCATGATGTCCTTGGTAGTACTATTTTTGTTTCATTTAAAAATATATTTTTATTTTTGGTGCATGTATAATACCTTGGATCCTACTATAGTAGGTAAAAACTACATCCATGGACACCTTTCATCATCTCATAGACCATGCTAGGTACCACTAAGGAAGCTTTTCCATCCTTTGAATAGAAAATTACTGATTTACAATGTCATCCATATAAGGCTGAAAATGGTTCCATTTCAATGGATAACAATTTTTTATTATTTTAAGAAATCTAAAATATGCCCAAATGATAGTCCCTATCTTCTCCAAAGTTAAGGACACAATCACGAATGATGTCAGTCGAAATATGTATAGTATTTTCTGTCTGACCAACTGTTTGACGATGGTATTTAATGATAACCTTTAGTTGGGATCCCAACTCTTAGAGGCCAATCGAAAAAATAGATGTGAACTAGTTGTCCCTAGTAGAAGAAATGGAAGACCTAAATCCATTCAACATAATAATATTCTAGATGCATTGTTTACCCAAATCCTCAATATTGATGAAAGAATTACTGGGAATAAAGATAGATGATTTGGTTTATCAGTTAATCACCACCCAAATTGCAATATTTTCTGGTGGAGTACATTAAAAACCACCCAAAAATATAATGATATCTCATATTATTTCTATGTCATCATGATTCGGGTTTCAAGTAAACCTATATGATTTTATATCATCTATATCTACTGAAAAGTATAATAATGGGAAACAAGAAAAAAAATGTTCTATTATATACATGGCCATAAGAATCACATCCTTATATTATAAAAAAAAGATATTGTTCATGGGTACACCACCCTTGGGGAAAGATAAAAATCCCCCATAATATATTTATTAATAGGTAATGTAACAATATACTTATTACTATATGAAAGGATACCCTCAAGAGATTTAGACCAATCATCAATGGTCTACCCACCATTTAAATATTTTCAAATTCCTCATTACTCATCATCATGATTTTTTCTAAAGAATAATCTCATGATGAGGGGATTTTAACTAAATACTCAGAAAATTAATCCTAATCTCATCCTCTCATACTTTTAAATGCATTAGAGAAAAGAGATCCAAAAAATTCTAATCCTATAATTATTCCTTCAACATGTAGGATAAAATCCTCCATCTCAATGCATCAGCATTAATTGTTACATTTTCAATGGTGTATGAAATTTCAATGTAAAAATACTATAAAATATCCATTAATTTCCTCTGTCTAAGAGTAAAATCCTTTTGTGAAGAGATATAACTCATGATTTCGTAGTCATGAGTTAATGATAAAAAAATTATTAATGATAGTTCCTATAAATTTTAATAAAATGAATCATAGATACATGTTCATGATCATGGGTTGGATATTTCTTCTCATGTGGTTGATGCTGATAATAACACTAAGCCACCACATGATCGCCCTATATAATAACTAATCACAAAATATAACATGAATCCTAAAAATAGGCCACGTAGCCCTAGGAAATGTCTAGAATACTCAACAGAAGAGAAAAAGTTAATTTATGACTAAAATAATAAATGAATCAATTATTTTTAATCCCAAATAGAATTAAACCCCTTCCATGTGGCGGATGTAAATAGAGAATCCAAATTAGAGAAATATTTCACAAATCGGAGGTAATAGCCTATGAATCCCTAAAATATTTGAATCTCAAAAACATTTTGTAGTTTCTCCCATGACATGATATATTTTACCTTCGTGGGATCAACTGAGATACCCTATTCAAAAACAACATGCCTTGAGAACTATACATAATTAATCAAAAATTGGACTTCGATAGGTGGCATAAAGAAAATGATTTGTTATGTTGTTAAAAACTCCTCTAAAATAAAGTACAATATCTTACTCAATTTATTAATAAAACAATATTTCCTCAATGAATACCACTAAAAAAGAGTTAATATATTGGTGTAAAAACATGTTCATCAACACCATAAATATGGTAGGATAATTGGTCAAGACAAAAGGCATAAAAACATACTCATAATAATCACACCTTTTTTTGAAAGTATTTTTTAGTATGTCATACTCTTTAATACTGAGTTGGTGGTATCTTGATAGATGATCAATCATAGATAACCACATAAAACACTTTATAAAATAAATAAATTCATCAATATGATTTAATGTAAACTTTTTATCAATCGTATGGAAATTTTTTTTATACTAATAAACACACAAGTGAAGGGTTACATATTCCTTCTTGGTGAAAAGAATTGGAGCTACCCAAGGCGATACACTAGGTAGAATAAAACCTTTGGAAATAATGTCATCCAACTGATTCTTTAAATCCTTTGGATTACCCAGTGTCATATAGTAATATTGTATAGATATGGTATGAGTACCTAGAACCATGTTGATAAATAATTTCACCTCCATTTCTAGTGGAAGACCATAAATATTTAATAGAAATACATATTCAAACTCAGTAACTACGAGAGGAAGATCACTACAAAAAGATTTATTTCTATTTCTATAGAAAAAATATATATCACCTTACACAACTCTATAAGAGGGCTAACTAATCTAGAAATTGGGTCTCATTCTCCAAAAAAAACATGGTTATCCTCAGTGGGTTCAGTAAAGGATACCCACTGATCCTAACAGTCAATTTGGTCTTTATGAGTCACTAATGATTACATTCATAGAATAACATCAGGAGGATTTATTTCAAGAACAAAGAATTACTATATGAGAATAATTTTGGATAAATGGAAATTACTGGAAGTTAATTTCGGACCCTTCTCTCTATTTATCCTGATATTTATTACAATTTACATGACATAATACACGAGATACATAGAAATATTCAACAATTCCACAGTTTAGGTTGATATGAAAAAATGTAAAGAACCAATATGAAATAAATTACTCACTAAAGGTTAAATAATATAAATGGTACATCTCACATTTTCCTGACCCATAATTTTTCCCATTAGGTACACTTCCATTGTGTTGCGAAACTACGTTCTTGAAACCCATAGTATCAACTCCATTGTTTTTGGATCATATGAGTGAACCTCATAGCCTCTCATTAATGGTGAGGTTACAAAACTATGTGGGCTCATAAAGACATGGAAGAACTTATAAAAGTGTATTAAAAATATACAAGAGTAATAAATACTTGATTCCATCATGAAATAATGATTTTAGTTCCTAACATATCCTCATTAGAAACACATTAATGGGAATTTAATGAAACTACAAGATACATGAAATAAGTCTTTTATCAAGGATGACTAATAATTTTCACATCACAAGATTCATTATACTTTCTATTAACTTTATAGGAATAACTGAAGCTACCACTAGGAGTTGGAGGAAGTCAATTCAACCCTAATATACTATCTGGGCCTATTTTCTCCATCATTTCCCCATAAAAAACATTAGAGTAATATGTATGCTTCATCATAAACACCTAAGATCAGATATCTGGTTGGAGACCTATCTTAAAACTCTAGGATTTCATATTTTTATTAGACACACCCTCAAGTGAAAACTGGGAATTAGAAAAATTACTTCAATTTTGATTCACAATCCAATCATCTTGATGAATATTTGAGAAATTATTTGGAATTGTCCAAAACCATCAACTCTAGAGAGAACTACTACATGAATTTTTTTTTGAAATCATTCCACTCTAAGGCCTCATTTCATATCACCATAACTATAGAGTCCAACAATATCTCGTTATTCCCCCCATTTTTGAAAATAACATATTTAATATTAATGGAATCCGGGTTATTCATGAATGAAAATAGTCGATCAATCATCCAAAACCAATCCATTATCCCATGAGAATGATTTATTCCATAAAATAATTTTAGTTTCTGATAAATAATCTCCATGATCTATCTCTCATATCATCCCTTCGATGTTCCATTTCTAGAGCATAAATTGGAACTAGTGGATCTCCTTATCCTTGATATTAGACCGTACTCACCACCAATGGATTAAGGTTCTCATAAACTATATGGTTCATTGAATGTGGTCCACCAGTAACTCCCTCTCAATGACTGATCATATGTCCATATAGGGGTATGGTAACACATAGTATTGATAAGAAAGAATGTAATATCAGTCCATAGACACAAAATCATCAAATTTATCAATAAAAATATCAGAACAGATTTTGGGAAAATTCTAGGATCATATTAAGTTAATTATTCAAAGAAAAATTTTCCAAACCACTCATGGAAACTTAATGCTCTATATAATGAGAACTATAAATAAACAAACTCATAACCTAACCATAAATTCATAATAATATTATGTCATGCCTACCAAGATATACCAAGTAGCACACCAACATCCTAGAAGAGACCCAACCTCCATTTGACACCAATATTTCATGAACCTTCTAGAATGACCCAATATATTAGATCTCAAGATGGCTATGGAACATCCTGAAGAAAGGTAACAATTCATATGGGTTGGAAAGTAGTGATTGGGCATAGATAATCATTAAAATGGAATTATTTTACCATAAGTAAAAAAAATAAATAGAAATATTCATCATTCCAATGAATTCATCTAAAGAAAAAATGAACCTGGTAGAAAAGAACATAAAATAAATACAACATCATCAAAGATCTCAAAATAAAAAATATATCACATAATCTTATTGTCACTAGAAACATATATGGTCCCAAGATCAAGAACACCTACTATCTCTAATTGGTTTTTTATTTATTCATTTTTTTGTAAAATAACTTTTATATATAACCAAATTCATACGAGGGAATGAGAAACACTATTTTTTGTAGTATTTCAGGGAATATATTATAATAAATATATTTAAAATAAATAAAATATGATCAGTGTAAATCAAAAAATGGAATGCAAATATATTTCCAGACATTCAATACAAAATTATTTTCAAATAATTCGATGGATAGAATAAAATAGTCTTATCAAATAGGCATTAACAAATCATTTTAAACAAACATACATGAATAAATCATTTCATAAATTTTGAAACATATTAAAAATTTAAAATAATAGTACAATAGTTATAATACCATTGTTAAATTATATTGAAGAAAATTTTCCTCACATATCTCAGTGAAATATGGATCCATTTGTGGAAACATACCATGATCATAAGCCTAAGGGTAAGGAGAGAAAAACCCAAAAAAATAAATTTCCTTCCATAATAAATGTTTAATTAGTGTTTTCATCATCAATATGTTGTTATGTAGAGATAATGTGATTCAGGTGGTCTTGTCTCGGACTACCGACCTGATCCCCAAGAACCCATATTATTCTAATAAATCAGTCATGCAAGTTGATATCAGTCATTTCAATCTGTCTAAAATAATTTCAACCAATCATTAAAACTATTCCATCATATAATTTTTTAATTAAAATCCATTTTCAATAAATAAACAGTATATTTAAAAAATCCATAATAAAAGAGGTTCAATACACACAATTCCATTTAGAAAACATTTATCTAGAATATAAAATCAATATTTAAAATAATATTAGAATTCTATTTCAAAATAAACAAGAATCGAATGTTTAAATTGATAAGATTTTTGTAATAAAACCATGTACCACAATTAGTATGATTAGCAAGAACCCAACATGTGATACACATTCAAATAGAAGAATGACAGAACCAGGAGAGAAAAAATAAGATGGGATCCAAAACAGAAAAATAAAAAAACATGATCTGAATTTGTCAATAACACAAGGATCTATGACCCTAAAAAATGATAAAGAAGAGGAAAGGAGGTTCACATAACAATAAATATTACACTTACTGAAAGATATTCACTTCATTAAGTGAAACATCAATCCACAAATTTTCAAGGATGGAATGGCACAATTTGGTGTTAGAGAGGTGATTGAATAAATAAAATGGGGATTTATGGTGGTGAAATTATGATATTTATCAAACATTTATAAACATGATCAGGGTTACAAGCTATATAATGTCTCTCATCAGTTATCTAATGAAACTTGGTATAACGTAACTAAATTTTTAACTACCAATGGATGGCCAATAAGATCCTACTGAATATCTATATGTATTTTTATTGAAACCCACTACTGCCAATAGTCTAAGGGTTGGTCTATTGGACTTCCTAAATAAAGACCCTTCTGTCATCCTTCTTCCATCTATCTTCTATCTCTCCACAAATATTTGGTCGACCTATTATAGGAATTTTGCCTAATGACCATTTTCCACTATAATGAAAAACTCTTAGACACCACATAGACTCTCAAAGATGTATCAAAACCACTCCCATAGACCCTTTAAAAGTCTTGAACAAGAAATAAAAAACTAGAATCAACATAGAAAATAAGAGCAGAACAAATATGATAAGGATCATACCTAACTTAAGATATCGATACGTTACATGGATGGTTATAAGATTGTTATTTAGGTATAAATATTATATATACTACATGATTGTAAATATATAGGTGATGAAATAATGTCAATGGTGCTATGACTAGAACTACTGAATCAAAACATGCATGAGAAGAAAAAAATTAACACCAAAATAATTGATCTTAACTAATAATTGTGAATCATTATGTCCAAATAAGATAGGAATAAATTAAATTAATAAACATATATATAAATATTGATATAATATATAATAATAATAAATATAAAATTATTATCTAGGAGGTTTTAATGTGTCCAACAAAGAGGGAATCTAAGTTAAGTTTTTATTTTATAATCTCTTATTTTATTGATTATATTTAAATTTACATTTAGGGAGTTATATTCGTTTTCACTATTAAAACCTCTATATCATCTTATTATATGTAAATTAGTGGGTTTTATAGGTATTATTATTGTTTTCTACCCCTTTGGTTCAAAAAATCTATGGACATAAGTTTTACAAAAAATTAAACCTTATCTTCCCTCTCTAGTCTGGAAATGTTTTTCTATATGCCCATAATATTTAAATTGATTTAATAAAGATAGTCAATAGACGAAAAAAAATATTAAATTTCAATTTAAACTATCATTTAATTTTTTACAAAATTTAAAAAATTGAATATTTTTAATGTATTTTGTGTATGACACTTTTGACTTCCTTTATAAATGTTTGAAAAGAATATTATTTTATTTTTCTACTTTAACCCATATTATCTTCATCATGACAAGTGTTCTTTAATACTATTTATTCACATGTTTCTTTGGTTTTTACTATAATATACTATTACCATTATTCTGGTAATTTTTGTTTTTAAAAATGATTCCAATGAAGTGATATTTATTCTTGGTATTAAAGAAACATTATAATGTGTTTATAAAGGTGGTTTCCATATATGTTAACATTATTTAAAGTTTATTTTTATTCACTACAGATATTATCTAATGGTTCCATCCATATTATATCTCTACATGTCTTATTTTCATGATTTTCCATTCATTGACTTTAAAAAATATAAATACTTAATATCCTTGTTTTCCTATGAAAAATTTTATTACTAAGGAATATTGGTTGTGTATTATATTTCTTATTCATTAATTTCATGTGATGAATTATTTATAATTGTGAAATGATGTTAGAGGCTATAAATATACCCTTGAATCATTTGTAGGTCACATGAAACAAACTATATTGGGTATATGGCATATTCCATACCAATTTAGGTATGATGCCTTGTCATGAGGTCTTAATGATAAGATGATTACGCTTGGAATTATGAATTATATGTTTATAAAACCATTTATTGTTATCCATATTTCATTTATGTTAGTTTCAAATCCATGGATCGATTTATCATTCATGATATAATAGATAAGAAACATTTTATTATTATTAATCTTTGTTATATTATTCATATCGTGATTATTCTATGAGAGCTTCCTTGTACACTTTCTATTACTAAGAATAAGAGCTAACCATTTTATTTTTTCATTATACCATAGGATCATATAAGTAAACATTGATATTTTGGGGAAATATTAGGTGAAATAATATTGTTCCCTATATAATTATAAATTTCATTTTATGTTTTCAATTGTAATGTGAGAATCTTGAATGTTTCTAGTCTCTTAGAACTACGAAACAATTTCATCCAATGGGATAACATATCATGTATCTTTTGAAAATGTAATATAAAAAATACCATCTCTATGTTATTTGAGTATATATTTTTCATAATAGTATTATAGATATTTTATTTGAAACATGAGATCTAATTTTAGGAAAACATATATTAAAGAACATTGCATGATGAAAAACATTACACATAAGTCAAAGAACTAAAAACATCATAAATTTTTTGTAAAGTATATATTCTGGAGTATATTATTATTAGAATAAATTTTTTTATTCAAATAAGTGGATATGGGATTTGGAACAAATATACCAAGAGGTAATAAACCTGAAAAAGTTCTGTTGGGTTTTAACCCTATATTTACTCGGTGTACAATAAGTGGTCTTAACTACACACCTGATTTTACACTCCAAAGGGATATTTTTTGGTTAAACAACACACCATTTAAAAACCAAAATTAATTATTTTAAAATATCTTTATTATATATTGAAGCTTTTTATGAAACTAAAATTTTTATTCAGGTACTAGTTTCTATATAAATTTTAAATTTATTTCATGTTTTATAATAGATTTTTAATTATATATTATGAATCATAGATTCATTCATGAACAAATGTTTTGTATTATATTATTTAGAAATAGTTCCATATATAAGGAATGAAAATTTTATTAACTCCTATATCCTATGTAATTATTTCAATCATGTGCAACTTAATAAAATCCAGGAGACAAGTAAAGGATCTAAATATATTATATCTATTTTTCCGAATATGCCTATGGAAATAAACAATAACCTATAATATATAGATCAACCTAATATAAACCAATATAGTTCAATGATATTGGACCACTCATTATGATATTAACTTTCATCATTCAATAGGACTAGTAATCAATTTGTAGTTGAATAGTTTATAAATTCCCTAGAGATAAAATTCCTAACATTGGAATGTAGTGAAAGGAAAAATGTGGTCATGGTAGTTTAATATCTAAATGGTTATATTGATTTATAGTGGTAGTTCATTCAGACTACTAATGAGATGGATCAAATAGATATCATGGGATTTATGACTTTATTGAGAAATTCATTTAAAAATACATTCTTTGTGAGCAACGAGATGATATGAATAGTAATTCCCTAAATATAAGGAAAATTATAGGAGAACATTATGGAATATGAATTTAATTTTACATGGATTGGAAAATCCGGATATGTAATATTTATGTAATATAATAAGTAATATTGATCACTAATTTAATGTGCTAAATCCTAGCCTTTGAAGGTCATTAGTATCTGAAAATAATTCAACATATAATGATATAGTAACATGTTCCATAAATATAGAGAAATAATTCTACAAGACATTTTTTTATAGGGAAATCAATAATTGAAGAAGGTCGTAGAGAAATCTATAAAAATAAATTTATCATCATGAAATTAGGGTAGGTTATAATTTTGAACATTTAATAGTTTTGTAATAGAACACTCTTGAATATTCTTGAATCCAATTGGATTATCATACATGTGTGGAATGAAATCCCATTAAGGTTGTGAATTCAAGGGTATCGAATAATTTTCCAATTACTAATGCTTCAAATGTAAGAATAAGGATAACTATTTTAATGAATTCCATAAGCCTGAAGTTAATTTTCATCAAAAAAATATTAAAAGTGAGAAAATCATATATTATGTGATGAATATAAGTAAATTTGAAATGCCGAATGACATTATAATAGGTAATTTGATTATAAAATCAATTTTATGTAATTATTTATATGATTCAGGATCTACACTCTCTTTTATATCATGAATGTTTCATAAGAACATTAAATAATTCCCTAAAAATCTGAAGAAATATTTATCAATCAATACAAATGGTGTGAATCTTAATACAATAAGGATTTATGATTTTGTCACTAATCAGATGCAAAGATATTTTCTAGTTTCATACTTTATTGTCATATTAATGATTTAATTGGAAACAATACTCATTATGGATTGGATTTATAATTACTATCCAAGGATTTATCACCAATATAAAGAAAGAACTATTTATAAATGGGGTATAGAATCTCTTGTTTAAAAGGGAGAGACTTCATTGTTTGAATATTTTATGAATCCACCTCATGTATCTCGAGAAAATTTAATTATTGGAGAATGGGTGTAGAAAATGAAATATATGTATTATACATACATAATAAGGATTTATGATGTACCTATAATTCAAGAATACATTTTTTAATGATTTATTATAACATCCACCTCAGTGTGAATTTTTGTTTCCAGTTGAACTCATCCTTGATGTAAAAATAATATCCAATACCCCGTACAAAAAATATGAGTAGTACAATTTTTATAATTGAATAAATATCAAAAGTATTTGTGTGATAAGAGATTTATACACTAAATTATTTCACCTTTTGGAGACCTAATCATATTTTGAAAATGAAGGAAGAGTTTAGGAGTTTGTGCATAAACTACATGGAGAAATATTCTATTACTATATAGAATAATTATCATTAACTATGAATTGATTATTTATTTGATAATATTCAAGAAGAAAAATATTTTTCAAAGATTATCATTATTTTGGTTATCATGAATTAATGGTGAAGAAGGATGATATACTAATGATACCATTTCATATGAGATATGGGCATATTGTGTTTATGGATATGTTGTTTGGATTGACTAATGGACTTTCTATTTTTATGTATATGTTGAATAGAGTATTCAAGGATTATATTTATAACTTCATGCTAATATCCAATGATGATGTATTAATATAATATAAATGTTATGAAGATCATGACAACCATATATGAATAATTATTGAGACCCTTTGAGAAAATGAATTATATAAGAAATGTAGTATATATGAATTTTAGTGTGATGATGTTTCATTTATTGGATATATTTTTTTGAAGGATATAATATATGGTGATACTTTAAATAATAATGTAGTCAAATAATGGCATAAATTGAAAATATAACTTAAATATGTAGTTTCCTTGGCTTAGTAGGTTACTATCGATGGTTTTTTCAATAAATTTCTTGATTGGTTGTCTCTTTATCCAATTTTAAATGTATTTTAGTCAAATTCACATGGTTAATGGAATGTAAATAATGGATTAATGATATAAAGAAGAGATTTTCTAATGATCTAGTATTTAATTTTTCATCATGAAATAATGGAATTATAATATATTGTACTAAAAATGGACTAGGTTTTGTAGTGATATAAAATGATATGGTAGTTTTTTATGAATCAAGTGAATTGAATTTATATGAAAAAAACAATCCAATTCATGATCTTGAGTAGGAATCTATATAATTTTCCACGAATATATTGATGTACTATATATATAGTGAAAACGTGATATATAAAGATCACAAAAGTTTGAAGAATATTTTTTATTAGAAAGAACTCCATATGAGGAAAATAAGATGGGTCAAACTACTCATGGAATATGATTTCAGGATACACTACCAATATGGGAAGTCACACATGGTGGATGATGCATTAAGTATAATGGACCATGGTATTCTAACTATGACTTGGAGTAATAAGGATCATATATTTGTGGATTTAGCAAACTTCGGTATGGTAGTTGTTAGGAAACAGTGGACATCATTACCTTCAAAATAAATTTATAATATATATTTTCTAGAAAAGATATAGAGTTTACAATATGAAGATAAGGATTAAAAAAATAATGTTAAAGTAGTCAATGATGGGAAATTGGAAAAATTTATCTATAAATATGGATTATTATAGTTTATAAAAGGGTAACATGTTTTATTCATAAATAATATAATATTGGAGATATTATATAAATCACATAGCTTAAATTTCTATATACACCATGGCATCATAAAGGTGTGTAGGTATTTAAGAAATTTCTTTTGATGAGATGGTTTAATGTGGGAAAATGCAGACATTGTCTCTAGATTCATAGTGTTCTAGTAAGTAATGTTTAACACCCTATTGCCCAATAGTATGCCTAATTTTATTTTTAATTTACCATTGAGTGTTTTCATAGAGTTCTTGGGTTCTAGGAGTTAAAAATGGTATTTTAGGGAGATTGATCAAGGCACACAGTTAGTGTATGGTTTTCAAAACCATGTCGTAACTATGTAATGGTTATATTGTTTATTACATTGTGATTAATGACAATTTGATCATGTTTTATCAAACTACAAGACATCCCAGAGAAAATAGTGTGGCCTATTTTGGGTGGACAGTGTCACTGGAATATTTATTGCATGGTTTTCCAAATCATGTGTTCTTGTTATGTTTACACGTCTAACACATTAAAAAGTATCTTTTTAAGCTTTTCCCCTCTAAATTTTAATGTTTTGGGGAATCTTTTTTCTTCCACCATGTGTTCTTCCCCTTCTCATTAGTAACAGATCTCTCCCCCTCCTTCCTTACCTGATTTACTCTTGGAATATAGGTGTTTTAGAATAATATATATTTATTTATTCTTGATTTATTTATCTTGTACCCTTATCAAGACTTTTACATACATTTGAGTAGAAATTTTCATACCCTAGGGGTGGTTTTGGATGAATCTAGTATTATTATGGGTGTTTTTTGTTTGATTTATTTTATCTTAGGTGTATGAGTCTTTTTTATTCTCCTTTCAGGTGATATTTGTCATGTCCAATGATCATTGGAATGAATTTGAGGTATTTGTATCTATTTATTGAGTTATCCATGGTATACCATTAAATTTATAATCTCTATTGGTTTTTTGTTTCAAGGTCCATAAAAATGATTGGTGTTTACATGTGTGATGTATTTAAGGGATTGGATAGGATATATTAGTGTTTAAACTGGGGTTTTCAAAGTGGGTGTGGATAGTGTTCCAACAAAGTGTTTTAAAATATGGATTAAATTGGGTTTTGTGTATTTAAATAGATTTTTGAAATAGTTTTGGAAATTATTTTACCCTGGATAGAGTTTTTTTTAATTGGGAATTTTTTCATATAAAATAGATTATGTTATGGATTGAGTCAGTTGATAACTTTCTTGTCATTTTTTGGAATAAAGTAAATCATTGGTTAACTGGGACATGAGTAAGGGGTTTATTTGAGGTATTGTGTGAGCTTCTTAAGGGGGACTGTGAGGACCTCCATTTTTATTCAAGGAATCTACTGAGCCTTTTGGTATGAAGATAATTTGATATTCTATTATGGTCACTAAGAGACCCAGTGATATTTTGGAGTTAGTCCTAAGGAAGACTATGTGAGATTTCATTTCAAAAATATCTAGAATCCATGTTTACTCACCCACTTTATGCTTAATAGTTAAATACATAGATGTACCTAACTCATACCATATTGGTTATATGTGGTATAAATTTTATTTTTTTTATTTTTATTTTTTAATATGTATTATTCCCATTTTATCATTTTCCATTTATAAGGTTATATTATTTGGATGATTATAGTCAACTTTACTAGGCCTTATTTGTTATTTTGTTCATTTTATTCCTTGTGGTAATGTATAATTATTTAGTCTATGTTAATAAGTGTTTTAAGCAAACAATGTTTTGTTTTTCAAATAAAAACCAATGGGGATTTAATTGTTTACATAAAAATTGTACATTTTTAATGTGTTTTTAGTTTTGAAATTGGGTTCAAAATAGTTTGTTGGTCTGCATGGGAAAAACCGTTAATAAACTTTTCGTGGTATCCTAATTGATTTTTTAATTACACCCTTATTAGGCCCTTTAGGGTGCTTGAATATTTCATTTTATAAGAAACGTGCAATAGAAAGGAAACCACAAGCCAGGGTGGCTCTTCTTGATTACCATCATCCAGTTTTTTTGTAGAGGAGATTTATTCTCCTAGGTACATACTAATGTGGTTTGTATATAGTACCTATTTGTTTGTACATGGTGATTTTGTTTCATTTTCCCCTTTTATTTTGAGTTTGGGTTGTTTATATTGAGATACCATGTATATATATTGTTACGGAATATTATCACTATGATGTAGGCTTTGGTCTATGGTATCTTATTAGCATATACTACTGACTATGATGATATCAGGCTGGAACTCCCATTTCTGGATGGTTAAAGACCATTTATTAGTGGAAAAAACACTTTTAATTGGTAGGTGTTTATGTCCAATGTCAGTTTCCAGCCAATGGGTATCGAGAATGTGCATTATTCCATGTGGAAGGAAGAATTGTGTGATAGGTTATGTTAATGTTGGTTGGTTTTTTTGAAAATTGTATAGAATTTTGTTGTTTTATTTGGTAGTTAGTGGTAGTTTGGATCTAGGATTATCAGTATTTGAGAGGCAAGAACATGGGTGTTCATGGAATCTTCTCTTCATGTAAAACCATGATTTTCCATTGGTGGTTCGAGATTGTGATCATGTTTAGAACATTATTATGTGTTATTTTTAGGATTTTTTTGTCCTTCTGGAATTTTCTAGTGATAACCATGTTTGAGGTTTTTTATTGGTAATTCTATTTTGATTTTTTGTTGGTCTATGATTAATGAATATTTTTCTTTTTGTCTTATAAAAAATGACTGCTAGAAGGATATCATCTAGACATAGAGAGGGTGAAGCAAAGAGTACCCCATGAGAGAACCCTTCCATTGATATAGATTTTGTGGATATAGTGATTTGTATGATCTAAACTATAGATCATTTGGATGGTTAAGAGGATACATATACCACATATAATTATTAAGAGTTTTTAGGAAACATTCATTGAGGTTTCATGGAGATAATGGAACCAATGATAATGAGGAGTGGTTAGATAATATTTATTGGATATTTGAGTTTTTGAAGACCCCTAAGCCCTATAAAGTGGGATTTTTTACATATATGCTAGAATTATTGGGTTAGAGTAAGTGGAAATCAGTGGTTATTTCATGAAAGTATTAGAATCTCACATATAACACCATAAATGTGGCGTTCAATTAGAATTTATACCTAGAGACCTTGAGAGTAGTTAAAGAACATGAGTTTCTAAAGATATAGATGGGTGATTGTATAATTATGGAGTATGCCACTTGATTTTGTGAGTTTTTCCATGTATCTATGGATCTCTTCCAAAAGTTTTATCTCAAGGCTCATAATATTGAGATGGGATTGAGAATAAATATCAGATCTATGATTATTATTCTATTTCTATTGACATATTTAGGGGTGGTTGACAAGAACGTGATGGAAGAGGAAAATTTGACTAGAAATACATACCTTTTTAGAGATCCCTAATTGGGTGGTAGCTAGATATAAACTTCATTATAGAACTAAAGTGGGATTATTCTTAGAGAGGATATTGAAAGAGTGTTCAGTAGTCATCTGGATCATCTTCTATATAACATACAAGGAATAAAATAGTTGTCTATTATTAGTATGGGATGTTTTGAAACAACATTCCAAATATCCTAGTGGCTCTGAGGACTTCCATCGGTGTGAAAAGTTGGTTAATATCCAGTGTTTTTTTCAGTTGGATTTTTGTGGGAGTGGTGTATGCTTTGAACTTTCAAGGGACATTTATGTGCAGTTAGTGGAATTTACTAGTGGAGGATCTCATCCTAAAGGAATGGGGGATTCTTACTAGAGGAAGAAGATTAAATTAAAGAACAATATATGGAATCTTTATGTATTTGAAGTTATTATAGTTTTTTGAATCTCTAATCCATCTAACGTTATAGGCATGGAGTTTATTTCATCTTCTTTTTCGTCTATTATATTTAACAAAAGTGCATACTATTATTTAATTTCACTTCATTTGATTTATTTATTGGGTATTTTAGCTGATTTTATCTCATGTGTTATGGATTTTATAACCTGGTTGGTCAGGAAAATGGATTAAGGTTTCAAGTGCATTGAGACTCATATTGTTTTAGTAGGTGTTGACATAATTTGTGACTTCCTTGTTTTGGACCTAGATATGTTCAACCTCATTATCATCATGAATTGGATAATCATATTTAATTATATAGTTTATTGTTTTTATCTTTTGTTCAAATTCCTTACTCTTAACAGGAGTACTCTTGTCTTCCAAGGAATGTGGGGTCTTGGTCTAGGAGGGTAGGTTCAGTTAATTATGATTTTTGGTTGATGTACTATCAGTTGTCCAGCTTGTTCTTTGATGATGTTGAGTATCATATTTCAAGTGAACTTCTATATTTCATATATAATCATACATACATTTTTAGAGTATTTATTAAGATTTCCACCCAAATAAGAGGTCATTTTTACTATTGATCTCCTCCATAGGATGGACATGATTTCTCTTCCATATTATTAGATGGATATATCTAAGATAAATGAGATTTTTTTTACATGATATTGAGGGGAAAGGGTTTTATACTCCATATCATGTAAACATGGTATTTTTAGTTCTATTTGTGAAGAAGTTGGATGGTAGACTCCATATTTTCATAGACTATAATGAGATTAATGAGATGATTCAAAAGAATAAATACTCACTGCTCGGAATTGATGATATGTTTATCCATCTTAGAGGGACTCATTGTTTTTTGAAAATAGACTTGAGATTGAGGGACCCACATTTTATTGTTTTGGAATAGGATTTCCTAATGATTTATTTTTAAATTTGTTATAAACATTTTGAGCACTTGTCCATTTTATTAGTTCTTACAAATGATTTAGCTATTTCCATGGCCATATTGAATTGGATCTTTCATAACATTTAGAATACTTAATAGTTCTATTTATGGTTTAATTCTTAGTATACATCAAGAAGGAGAAGAGTAATGTAGACTATATAGAGGTTTAGTTGGGTGTTTTGAGAGACTGTCGTATATATTCTGAATTTTTCCACTTCCAGTATTATATTTACGAAGTAATGTTTTGGGGTTATGTAATTTTCAAGGTAGAGTTTCAATGGATCCATAGAATGTTTGACCGGTCATGTATTGGGAATAACCCAAGAAATTGTTCGATACTTTTAGTATTCATGGTTTATTAGGGTATAATAAATGTTTTTCAAAACTTCTCCAAGACCTATTCTCTATTGGTGGCTTTTACTAGGAATGTGGAAAAGATCCAATGGGATGAAAGTTCCATATTTATATTGGGAATTTTTTGAGACTTTTTACATTCACTCAAGTTATTATTAAACCTAATCATGTGAGATCTAATTCAGTGTATTGAGATTATTCTAGTGTGGTTTTAGAGTGTGTGCTGATGTAGGATGACCATGTGGCGAAAAATGGGTCATAGAAGCTACACCCACATGGTCATAATTATCCCTCCCCAAAATTATAATACTTTGCAGTTTTGAATATGATGAAGATTTTTTGAAAATACCTCATTGGGGATAATATTATAGTGTATTTGGGTCATAAGATCCGGAATTACATTTCCTCTTAGAGAGGCATGAACATCAGATAATTTGGTTGGGTGGATTACTTTGAGACTTTGGATTTCAAGATTGTGTATATTCCCAATAATGTAAATTGGGATTTAAATTCTTTGGGAAGAAATATTCTAGTGTAGGTAGTTTGAGAATCATCCGATGAGGGGTCTAATGATATTGTTTGCAAATTATATATTAGATAGAAATAGGATAGAGGGATTGTATTCTTTGACAATGTGTATTTTATACCCTCTGTCATTAATTTGGTAGGAATGAGCAGTCATCTGAACTTGAGTACTTGTATATTATAAGTACATTAAATGGTGGGGAGACCTCGGGTGATTGGTCTTGATATCATAATAGTTCTCCTATCTTCCATAAGAGAATATTTTATCCTCAGATTCTATGGTAGGATATGATGTATGAGGTGCATCATTTTAGGTGGTTCATTCACCCTAGTGTATCCATGATTGTTATGCCATCTGAGGCTAGTATCGGTGGCCCGATAAGAGAGATGTTATGGTGGACATTATTTTTAGGTACATAACCTATTAGAGGATCATTGTGGAATATCTGAGATTAGCTAGGTTGTGGAAGTAACATTTCAAGCTAGTTTGGAATTAGGATTAGATCATTATGTATTTTAGGATCAAACTACCTAATATTATTTGTGGGAAATATCCCATACGGGTGACTGTTTTTCATCTAATTAAATCAAACCATTTTCTACCCATCAGATAGTTAATGTTGTTATAAAAAATTATACACATGTATATTCAAGTGGTTATTCAGCTTTATTAGGTTCCCTAGGTGATATTGGTAGATTGGTATTCTCATTTGACATCTCTCTTTTAGAAGTGACTCCATGAGGCTATGGGAACCTAATTGAATTTAATAACCACATATCACCAATTGACGGATATACAACCTGAGAAGATCATGTAGATTATCAAGGATATGATGGAGGATCGTGGGCTTGATTTAGGTAGTTCATGGGATTTTCACCATTCACTAGCTATGTTTTCTTATAATAGAAGTTATTAGGAATCAACCATGATTGAATCATTTTAGGCATTGTATGGTTGGCTATTAAAATCCCTATCATGTTGGGATGAGGTGGGTGAGAACTCAATGGTTGGACTGACACTCACCTATGAGATGAATGAGACAATACGATTGATTCATAAATGGTTAGTGATATATTAGATCCATCATATGTCATATTACAACCATCAAAAATATTCTTTAGTGCTTCAAGTTGTTGATCAAGTGTTTCTTTTGGAATCAGTTCGGTTGGATCGATAACCATTGTGACAGTAGGGGAAGTTAATTCCAGGTAACATTGGCCCATTTAATTTTATGGGGAATCTAGGTAAGGTACATTACATATTTCATCTTACCCCATGGATAAATTCAATTTATATTTTCTTTTATGTGTCTTAAATTAATAGATATCATCTTGACCCATCTCATGTGTTGGAGTGTGATGAATTGGATTTCAAGTTAGATTCCATCATTGTGGAGCATCCTATTCATTTCATGGATGTTCATGAAAAACAGCTCTATGGGAAGTTGATCCCATTAGTTTTTTTCTCTTGAAGCATGGTGGTTATAGTCATGAGATATGGGAGTGGGAAGGTTGGTTAAGGGAGTAGTGGCCCTACCTATTTTCCTCTAGAAAAGGTTGAGGAATTTATGGGGGGAAGTGTAATGTTGTGGGATTTTGGACACCCTCTAGGTCACTAATACATCTAATCTTGAGTTTTACTTATCTTTTCGTGTTTTCATGGAGTTCTCTTTTGTAAGTGGTTAAATCAATGATTTTTAGAGATATATACTAGGGTTTATGGTTAGCACATGATTTTATAAAACCATGTTGAAACTATATGATGGGTGATTTAATTTTGGATAGTGTGATTTTACACAGTTTCAAAGCTGTCTATCAAACCCTGTGAAGGACCAAAAAAATAGTGCGGCATATTTCGGATGGATAATGGTACATGAACATTAGGGGAAAAAATTTCCTAATCATGAAGGTTAACCCTGTGATTTTTTATAGATCATTAATAATTTTCTTTTTACCTTTTTTGTTATCTATTTATCTTGTTTTGGGGGATATTTGTTCTTCTCTGAAGTGTGCACCCCCTCTACTTTGGTCTTGGATCTCTCAACCTCATTACTTGGTGAATGTCCTCTTGGATTCATCATGGTTTGTAATGATTTAAGTTGATTTTTTCTTTATTTCTTTTTATTTTCCCCTACTCTATAATTTTTTTAATATTTGTGGATGTGTGGAACCCAAAGGGCTGTGTTTACTGAATATATAGATTTTATGGGGGGTTTTCATATTAATTATTATGTCTATGATGTTTCAATGTTTTTTTTCATCTTCTAGGTGGTCTTCTTCAAGAGAGACAATCTTTGGATAGAATTTGAGGAAGGTGTCTCTTTGTAGGGTTTTTACTTATAATACAATTAAAAGTATAATATCCTTTGGTTTTTTTTCTAAAATGACATGTAAATGATATTTTCATTGTATGAATTACACTTGGGATTTATTTCATGGATTAGATCGAACATTTTAGTGTTTAAATGGGGGTTTCCTAGTTTTTGTGGTTTATATGCATACCAAGTGTTTTATAGAATGGTAAAAATAGGTTATATTGGTTCTAAATAGATCAATAAAGTAATTTTAGGACTTATTTTAACTGTTTAAGAATGTATTGTTGAATTAGGATGTATTCTTATGAAATGGAGTGCCTTATTTATTGTTCTGTATGAGATCATACTTATTGATATGTTGGAATGGAGTAGGACATTGATTAATTAGTATGTGAATGGGATGTTTCTTTGATGTTCCATGTGAGCCATCAGATAGAGGAGCGTGTGAACCTCTATTTTGTCTAGGGGTTTAAGAAATCCTTTGGGTAGGAAAAAAATATGATATTCTATATTGGTTGTTGAGATACCATGTGAGATTTTAGAGATTGGCCTAAGAATGAATATGTGGGCACCCATTACATAGTTGGATAGTGTAATTGTTTACTCACTCCTGTTAAGAATTATTGTTATATCACTTGGTTCACCTTACTCATATAATATTTGTTATGTTCTTTTCAGATTTTATTAGTTTGATTTTTATGTGATGATGTGTATTGTACCCATTTTATCATTTTCCATTTATATGGCTATATGATTTTGATGATTATGCTCACCTTTATTATACCTTCTTGGTTATGGTGAGGATGTCGTGCCTTATGTTGGTTTTTATTTGTATTATCGTTGTTGGAAATTGGTTTTTAAACCCATTTTTTAAGGAAAACTAAAGCAGTTTTAAAGGATAACATAGAAGTGGTACATTTTAAAAGGGGTTTAAATTTAAAAATATTTTCAAACTAGTTTATTGTTATTCAATGGTAAAATAATTAAATAAATTCATAGTGACATCATAATTGGGTTTGATCCTAACACCCTTGTTGGGACCTTTGGGGTGTTTGTAGACATCTTATTGTAAGACACATGTAATGGAATAGCCACAATGTACTAGGGTGGCTCTTCATTAATACCATTGTCCAATGTTTTGTTGATAAGACATGGTCTCATAGGGATGGACTCTTGTGGAGTCATTTTTTAGTATTTCATATCATTATGTTGTACTAGGGATTTGTTTTGGCAATGTAACCCTTTATTTAGATCTTGGGAAGTTTATTTTGAGAAACCATGTATATGGCCTATTATAGAGTGTTTGTATTGTGATGTATGATTTGATATATGGTATATATTTACCTTAAATTATTGAATATCATGATATTGGTGTCACTATAATGTTTTATAGATGGTTTAATCCAATTTACCAGGGGTGGAACCATTCTTATGTGCTAGTTGGTTATGCTCAGTGCTTGTCGCTGCCTCATGGTGGTCTGGAATGCACTTCAGATCATGTAGCACACTGACATAGACGATGGGTTAGAAAAAATTGAGTTGGTTCATTACAAAAAAATAAAGATACAAATTCATAATATTGTCATAAAAATTATTACTATACCAATATATAAGTGGGTTGATTATAAAATAGATATTTTCACTAAAAATATGACGACTCCTATTAGAAATGATTCTTTATGGGTCATTGTTGATCATCTTACAATGTCTACACATTTTCAAGAATTAATGGAAAATCCACCCCTTGAGAACCTATAATGAATATATATTAATGAATTTTTAGTCTCCATAGTGCACCTCAATCAATTATATCCTCTTACGATCCTCAGTTCACATTAAAATTCGGAAAGAGTCATCACAAGTCTTTATAATCTAGATACATTTGAGTTCCACCTATCATCCCAAAATTGATGAGCAGTTTGAAAGGACTATTTTGAAATTATAAGAAATTTTTTTTCATTATCTCTTCACCTTATATATATGGGGGATCAGTATCTATATCTAATTGAATTTCCATACAATAATATCATTCATTTCATTGTCTATATGGTACTTTATTAAGCATTTTTTGGAAGAGATATTGTACTCAAACTTGTTGGATTGAAATCAGAGAAATGAATTTACTATAACTATAAGATATTGAGGAGAATACCATAAAATTGCAGACAACTCATAATAATATCAAATCATTCAAAAGTTCTAGACTAACATTCATAGGAAGGACATGTAATTTCAAGCGAGGCATCATGTATTATTAAAGGTTTCTCTATGGAAGGGAGTTAAAAGATTTGTTTAAAGGGGGAAGTAAATAACAAGAAACATTTAATTTTTTTAAATTATATGATCATTGGATTTGTTTCATACCAATTGGTTATGCCACCCAACCTCTATAAAGTACATGGCACCTTCTATGTTTCGTTATTGAGGAAATACAAGAAGAATCAAATACATGTACTCAAAAATCAGTAACTAGAGTTAGAACCCGAATTAACTTATGATGATTATGATATATATATTATTGGAACGAGAGAGTAAGATTTTCAGAATTGATGAACTGAAATAGTGGAATATCTTTGGAGAAATCAAAAACTAGAGGAGGCAACATGGAAGCCTTAGGAAGAAATGAGGAATGAATACCCACATTTTTTAATAATTCATATATATCCCAATATTTATGATGGAATTATTTAATGGTGAGAATATAATACATGAGATCCTATGATATCTTGTTAGCAATAAATCTCTATAATGTTACCCAATGCACATTCTATTATTTTATCATAATAATAGAATTAGATCATGCTTATATTTAAAAATAAAATTCATAATTTTATAATTTTATTTTATTTAAATGGATGTAATTATTTAATTTATAAGTTCAAAATGCTCTTAGGGTGAAATTTTAAAAAAAATTATAAATTATTGTCTTTTAGATGAATTTTGAAAAATAAATTTTTACAAATACCAACACTTTTAAGGGATGATCATAATATAAGAATGAATTAGGAGGTTATAGATACTTTTTCCAGAGAAAAATATTTTTTTAAGTATTAAAATAAATAATATAAAAAGTACATTAAATTTAAAAAGATATGTATGATATTTTATAACCTATGTGGTGTTTTATTCGAATAGAATAACTATTTGGACCTTTTTATTTAATTAATTAATTACATGATTACGTTAAATATTGAATTTTTTTACGTTCATATCAATTGAATTTCTATAAATTAAAAAATAAATTCCATGGTAATAAATATTACACATTTATTTGTGTAAAATGATTTTTATGCCTTACTATTTTTTTAAAAAAGTTGTCCCCATTGTGTTTTTCATTATTATATTAAAATAAATTTTGAGCACCGATAGAAATTGATTCATTTAAAATGAATTTAATATTTTTAACTAACCTAATAAAAAATATTTATATATTTTTACATCAATTTTCTCAATAAAAAAATTACTATGGTAAATGTTTTTCATCATGGTAAGGGTTTAAAGGTTTAAAAGGGGGGTTAAACCAAGATATTAGGTTTAAATATCTCTAAAAAATTAAAATCTGATTAGATTACTGTATTTGACCTAAAGGTATCCTATATTAAAAATAATACAAAATGGGATCCATTTAATTGGATAATTATTTTTATTATATTTAAATGTTTTTAAAATTTATATGAGTGTCACAACTCTCTCTTATAAAAGGACCTCTCCTCATCTCAATTCAACAAACCCCATAATACCCTTATTTTGACCATAATATACTCAAATACCCACCCAATACATTTAAATAGACCTTATAGGTTCTTTTATTCCCAAAATACCCATCCTTGAATCCTTAGTATGTTTTTCATAGGAGAATATCCTAGGAAGAGGTATATGATTTTACCTAACTCTTTCACGTTTCTTTCATCCTAAAGCTAATTCTAATATTATATAATTATTTTAAAATAAATATTAATGTTTATTTACTATAATAAATGGTTTTTGTGTCAATTTTATATCCATTTTCAATATTCATTCCATTTAATGTAAAATAAAAACAATGCTCATCTATAAGTTCAAACTGTCACCTATGTGAAGCATTATATTTCTTTTTTCATAATTGCCTCTCAAAGAAGGTTATATAGATATATTTAATGAATATATATGATATTTAGGATATAATTATTATTTTTTAAAAATAATACATTATCAAATTTCATTCACTTGAGTATGATGGGAAATGGAAATGTCACTCATTTTTACATGCGGAAAATAACCACGAATAAGTGATGTAATTAATTTTTCATAACCACATTACAGTTATGATTCTAATAGTGTATGCTGTTTATAAATATGGTACATATTTAATTATTAACACTAAATGGGTGATTATACCATGAAAATTTTTCTAGTATCGTAAATCACATAAATATAAAATACATGGGAAAAAAATAATTAACACCAAAATAATTAATTTTATTAAAGAATTACAATTAAATGGGTAAAAATAAGTTATGAATATTATAAAAGCATAAATTTAGATATAAATATGGATCTAAAATATAAAAACAATAAATAAATATTTATTATATATGAGGTTAAAATGTGTCTAACTAAGCAAAAATCTATTGTCATTGTTTATTTTACAATCTAATTTTTATTCTATATTATTTCTATTTAAATTTTAATTGGATGAAATTATATAATATTTTTATAAAAAAACCCTTATATTTTATTATTATATGATTATTATTTTCGTTTTCATGTTTTAATATCATTTCCTCTCCCATTGATTAAAAAAAATCAATCCAATTAATGTTTATAAGAAAAGCCCGCCTTATTTTCCTTATTTGGACAGAAATCTATTTCTTTTATGTCCATAATCAATAAATTAATTCAATAATACTATATTATAAACTAAAAAGGTGGATCAAGGTTTTTTTTTAAATTATATATTTTTTATAATGTTTTAAAAATGAATCATTTTATGTGTTACTTTTTACTTCTTTTATAAATGTGAGAAAAGAATGTGTTTTAACATTTATCACCCAACTTAATTTTGAATCAATCAAGACTATTATTCATTAAAAATATTTATTTGTGATTTTCATTGATATTTAAAACAAAATTCTATTATCACTATTTTTTAATTTTTATATTTTAAAAAAAATCTAGAAAAATGGAATATTTTTTCTTGTTTTTCAAAGAAACATTTAATGTCTCTATAAATTTTTTTCATATTGTTAAACATACTTTAAAAAATATTATACTTAATTGGGGATAATAACTTGTGATTTAAACCACCTTTATTCTTTTTATGGTTTATGCTCATGTTTTTTATTTATTTAGTAGGTAAAATTTCATATGATAGTTATTCGATACACATGTTTATTTGTGCGAATGATGATTATGTATTATATTTTTTATTAATTCCTTTAATGTGATGAATAAATTGAACTTATTAAGTGTTAATTAGGGAATGGAATAACCCCTTTATGCATCATTATGTCTCATGAGACAAATCATCTTCAGTATTTGGTGTATTCCTTATCTATTAATGTCCGATGTCGTAGAATGAGGCCTTGATTGTAAGAGAATGATGTTTGAAATTATGATTTTTATAACTATAAAACCATTTTTTATTATACATGTCATTATTTGTGTAGTTATGTTGTCCATGAATATATTACACTTTTAAGATATTATTTATATGGAATATTATATTGTTATTTATCTCTTATATAATATTTATGTCTTGGTTATTCTAAGATTGTTTCCACTATAATCTTTCCCTTACTAGGAATCTGAGCTCACCATTTAGTTTTATTTTTATTATCCCCATTATTACTCAAAGTGAAATTTTAATGATTTCAGGGATATACTAAAAGAAAATAAAAATTTATCTATGTAATTTAATGTTTTATAACATGATTTAGAATGTTATATGAGAATTATTTATATTTCTAATCTCTAAATACTACAAAAATAATAGATCTCATGTTATTACCTCTCTTATCTATTTTTCTAATGTAATAAAATAAACATCATCTCTATGTTACTGGTTCATGGGTTGTAATAACATGAGTGATAATTGATAATTATAAATAATTGAAAATTATGCGGTTGATGGTATTATGGTTACAATAGACCATATATATACACAGTTTTTATGATAAGAAACAATAGAGAAACTCGATGTTGATGGTGCAACTAAAATTTCATTATACCAACCAATGATACATGAACATAAAATATTCTATTTTTACGATATTTTTAATATACATTTTTTACTTGTAATGTATTAATGTAATGTAAATCATTTTTGATATAATGTAATTTTTTAATGGATGTAGAGCATAATTTTTTAATAGAATATATACATATATATAATGTAACTATTTTTCAAATGTAATATATATTTTTTATTTTTTATTCGAATGTATAATTTAATTTTATAGTGTATTATTTTTTATGTTTAAAGATGTAATTATTGGTCTCATAATAAGTGTTTCATGACTACTGATAGGGGTGAATATTTAGTCAAAGTGAAATAGAAACTTTTTCACTTTTTACCTTATTATAACTCTTTTCCCACAATGTTAGTTAGTTTCAGAATTGCAAGATGATAAAAAAAAAGTTATAATGATGAGAGGTATGAGAGTTATAAAAAGTAAAATAACATGACATAAGGATTAAAATATTTATAACATTATTTTTATTGATTGGTTATGTGTATAGTTTTTAATAGTTATCATCTCATTATTCCTTTAAATATCAAATTTTCAATAATGAATGAATATCTAGATAGAGTGTGAACATGTTCTTGAAATCCTATAATAATTTCCAGGATAACTACAAGAGAAATTATAACAAACAATCAAATCTACATCATGTTTGATCATATATTTGTGTAAAAGATTTATTTTTATTAAAGGTAATACTATGTTTGAAAGCATAAAGGATAGAAAACACCGAGAACAAACAAAATAAATATTTTTATTTAAATATGATTATTATAAACTACTCGTTAAATTTGTAAGAACAAATAGTATTAACATAATTATGAAATATAAAATATTCCTACTTATAAATATTATATTAATTAATTTATATAAAATTATTTTAAGTGAATGATTTTATTAATTTATCATGAAAAAATTATATTTGGTTATTTTTTTAAATTTTTTTTTAAATGATTAATTTTCTAGTAATTAGGGAAAATGTGAATTTTTGTAAAATTTCTATTTTAGTTATTTTAAAAATCCACATTATTGATTAAAATTTATAATAATGTAACAAAAGTATTATTTAGTCATATATAATATAAATAAATAATTTTTATTCATCTTGATACCTTAACATGGTATAAGTATATTTTTTGGCTCAAAATAGCACATTTAAGAAAACAATTTTTTTTGCATTTTAAAGTTTAATTTTAAATTAAATTTTCCCTAGTTTTGAAAAAATTATTCCATTTTATGAATGTTAGGTTATAAATTTTTTAAATAGGTCCCTTTTATTTTGGGTTAATATGAATAGTATCTACTAATTTTTGTTATCATGGAATGGGTAAATCAGTTAATTAAGGGTAAAAATAAAATGATATGAACTAAAATATGTTCCTAACACAATACCCAATTGTATTATATGAGTAATTTTCTTATATATTAAATAAATTTTAGGTTATATGACCATTTAGATCCATTTTTATATTATTATAAACATTATGGTGTTTTATTTAACGAAAATTCAAACATGTCACACTCTTGTTTTTAATAATTGAAATATTTTTAATATGGATTTTTTTAGAGGATATGTTAAAATATAAATCATATTTACAAATCTAAAATATTTATCATTATCATGTTAATTTTTTTATTTTTTATTAAATAAATAATTTCCTTAGATAATTACAAAATGCTGATATATAAATTATTTAAGTATTTGAATAATAAAATAAATGATATTACAAATGTTAAAAGTAATATAATCAGAGATAATTTATCTAATTCAATAACTTCATAGATTAGCTTGAATATAGTTTTATACAATAATTTTTATTTTAATTCTACTTGTTGTATTTATATTTTCATATTCAATGTATTAAACAGTATCATAATTGAAAATAAGGATATTTTATGGCATTAATATCTTATTAAATAATTTAAAAATAAAGTAAATATTAATTAAAAACAAAAAGGTTAATATATTATCAAAATTTAAACTTATGTGAATTTATATTCAAATATTATCCATTTAACTCTAGAATATCATAATTATAATTTAACGATTTGATAAATTCCAAGGGTCCCCCTCTCCTATCCTATAAAAGGGACCTATTATTCTCTTTCAATCATACATAAAAATCAATTAGGTGCATAATTTTTCAGATCAAATACTTTATTAGAATAATTTAAAAAAATTATTGGCCTTAGTTTAGGTAAAACACTAACATTAGTGGTATTAAGGTTTTATGTAAATGAGATTTTTCGAAGGAGAGGTATCATTTTTAATCTATGGTTTTTCTTTTATTTAATCTTTAACATCCCTCAAATAACACCCTAATATTTTATGAGATATATTGTTTCTAATTTCATTGATTTGTTGCTTTGTATGCTACAAAAAGATTATTTTTCACTATACGCAATACCGTATTAGAATTCAGTATAGGAAATACTATGATCGGCATGTGATACAAAAAATTTCAAGTTCTTTTTCTATTGTTCATTTCACACTAGACCGGGTATAAGTGAACAAGTAAATATTATTAAGTTATTATACAACATAGCTATTAAAATGTAAATAAATTAAAATTGCTAATTTACTATGGAAAATATTGTTTACACATGTATTTAATTAATTATTTGGTGAACAACTATTTATAAATGAAAATAAATGACTTTTTAATAAAAAAGAAATGTTTTATCTAAAAAACTATTTATGTATCAATATGTGTGTTTAAAAAAATCACACATTATGGATTTTATTAATAAAATATATATTTAATATATTCCATATCATTTTTAAAATTAATCTTATATGTTCTCTAGACCTTATATACAGACAAATCCAATAATATGGATAAAATGAGTCTTTTTCTAAAATTCAATTTTACCGCATTTTGATGGAAAACCCATTTTAAATATGGTTTTTTACATATTTATATGTTATTATTGACAAAATATTCTTTTTATTTGGAATTTGAAAATCAAATTTTACTTTGGTTTAATTTTTGGTATTTTCTGGATAATAGTCATTTTTAATGAACAATTAATGATACAGAATTTAAATTTAAAAAAGTTTTATCTAATGATTTATTTATATGGAATGGTTTTACTTTTAATTGATTTTAATGTATAATTTGATTATGTTTTTATAATTTTAAAAAAATTCATGGGATGTAAATTCACATTGAAATTAGATATAAATGCCTATCAATCATTTGATGGTTTTTACATTAAATATACTATTTTTCTCACTTTTACAATGGTAATTGATTATAAATTAATTATTGAAACATTTGTATTTTAAATTTTTAGAAAGGAATTAAATATTTTTTAATAAATGGGTAAAAATTATGATAATATGTTACTTCTATTTTGTTGATATTATGAATAGTAACTATCGTAATTTTTATTTACCACAGTTAAAGGTAAATCAGGTAAATTAGGGTAACAAACAATATGATAAAGATAAAAAAAATTAACCTAAAACCTAAAAAAATATTATTGGTTGAATTAATGTAGAAAAATATATCATAAGGGTTATAATTGATCTGTTTAATGGAATTTTTTCATAAAAGTGATGTAATTATAATTAAAACAAAATAAAGTGACAACATGTCACTCTCTAATCTCTTATAAGTATAATAATTTTAATGTGGTGATAAACATGATAAAACATTGAAAATAAATTATGTCCAAAAATTTAATGAAATTATCTACATCATGTGAATTTTTATACTATTTTTTTATATTAAATAATTATAATAAATATTGACACAACAGTGATAAAATAATTATTTTATAAATATAAATATCAAATAAATGATATTATAACTAGTAAAATAAATTTTATTTGAAATTATTTATTTCATACATGATTACTATAGGATAATATGACATATTATAACAACATTAAATTCTTTGTATAGAAGTTATATCTATTTTTTTATTTTGTTTAAATTTAATGAATTGAATAGTTTAAAAATTGACACAAATAAAAATTTATTAATATAATATAATATTAAATTATTTATAAATCATAAAAATATTTTAAAAATACAAAGTGGAATTTATAAGGTAAATAATGTAATTAATTGTACAATTATTGAATATATATCCCATATAAGTGATGTTAATAGTCTCTTAATAATTAAAATGGTTTCACCTTAATTAAAATTACAAGAGAGTAATTAAGGTTAAACTGAAAAGATATTTTTTAAAATAATATAAATACATGTATAAAAATTATTGGATAAGATTATTTAAAACTATAACCATCTTATTATATAAATATATCACTTTGGAGAAATTTTAATTTTAAAATAAATTCATAATAAAATAATATATCAAGACGTTTCTAGAGTACCCCTCCTCCCACTTATTAAAGGGAACAACATTTACCAGCTTACTCAAACCTCTAAAGCACCTTTTATCAGCAAAATTCAAGTAAAATATTCTCCCAACATCCCTCCCTTACTCTTAAAGACCAAAATTTAGGAATTTATCCATTATAGGGAGACCTTCTTGCAAATCAAAAGGAGATTCTTGAAAAAGAGTTAATTGTTCTATCACCTCATTCAAAAAAATCTTCTTCTACTTCCTATTTTTATGTATTTTCCATAATATATTAATAAATATAGTATCTTATAGACACTTATATTTTATTATAATTATGGTGAAACCTTATACCTATTTTTATCCATCTTACTAATAATAATATCACGATGTGTGCGTATACATGGCTTACCGTCTCCACATTGTGGTGTAATTTGTTTTTCAAAAATACTTAAGTTGGAAGGTTATAATGATGACTATAATGGTTTTAAATAAATAAAATAATATTATAATTATTATGTATAATTAATATAGCATTTAATTACATACCATATCGTCACTCATTCATATGTACTGCATATTGTCTCTACAATGCGATTTGATTCATTCTATATGATATTTTTTAAACAATGATTATATAATTGAAATGGATGAATAAATATGATATATATTATACTAATATCATTATGTAGATGAAATTACTATATCCTTAGAAGTGTAACATGAACTTATCTGATAAAACATTCATAAGAACATAAGGCATTTAATGTTAGAATAACAAGTGACAATGAAATGTTACTAAGAAACATATGATAATATGATAATATATGACATCATAAACAATTAATTAATTCTCGAATAAGTTAACAAAATTAGTTAAATCATTACAAAAGAGGTGTAGACACATACTATGTATATCATACCTAAGGTAAGGGATAATATTTTCATCAGATATTTTTTATACATAAGTATTTACAATGGTATATTTATCATCTATGTACATATTTTCTAAAAATGTTTTCATAAAATATTTTCTATTCTAATATGTATGTTTTATGTCACTTTTACCAATTTTTTACTTTTACTACATGGTTTGGAAGGAATCTATATTTTATCTACCACACGGTGTAATTTTTTGAATCTCTAACAAAAGTATGATAAGAATGTTTTTTAACTTATACATCATGATTGGATTCTTAAAATTCATAATTCTATATTTATGTAATGTTTCCTTTACAATATTTCAAGGGTATTTTCAATTAAAATAATTGCATTTAAATTTCCCTGGAATTTTGATAAATAAAAACGTCTTTTAAGAAGAAATGATATTTTCTTCACGTATTAATTTGAATTATATTTCCAACATTAATTTCCATCTAATATTATATAGTGGTATGTTTCTATATCTTTGAATAATTTTATTTTAAATTTTTTTGATGGAATTATTTTTAAGAAATCCATTTATTTTTTATGAATTTTGATGGATTGATGATTAAGAAATCCATTTTTTTGTTCTTTGGGTTATGATATGTTGAAGGGTTTATTATTTTTGGAACATTTAATGTTTTAAATTCTTCTTATATTTCTTCTATATATGATATAAAACAAAATTAATTTTTTTAGATAAAAGAATATTTTTCAAAAAAATACATTTTTATAGTCTTTTGATGGAGAAACCTTTTTTAAATATAGTTTTAGATAATTTTATATGATATA
Organism: Viscum album; assembly: GCA_963277665.1. Classification (NCBI taxonomy): domain Eukaryota; kingdom Viridiplantae; phylum Streptophyta; class Magnoliopsida; order Santalales; family Viscaceae; genus Viscum; species Viscum album. The sequence continues at coordinate 145,100 of CAUJRU010000933.1, forward strand.
TTTGACATAATGAAAATCTTTTTTAGAATGGGGAAAAAATTTACATTGGCAGAATTTTTTGTATTTTTTGATAAAATTCATATTTGAATGAGTAGTAAATAAATACTGGATTTTAATTCAAAACTGCATTTTCATCTAATTTATTTATATAAATATATTATCTTTTTAATTTTTTTTTAAATTTTAATTTCAATGTTTTTTTATTATTTAAACCAATGCTGGTATTTAGATGTAATTTTATATTTAATTTGGACATAAAAACATGTCAATCTTTTGATAGTTTTAACTAATTAAAAACACACATTCATTTTTTGACAATAGTAATTAATTTTAAATTAATTAATGAAAATTTAATGAATTTAGTTTGGAAAATAAGATTCCAAATTTGTAATTTTAATGTCCAAATTATGTAAATAGTTATCCTTTATTTTTGGAAAATTTTAATAGAATCATTAGTAATTATTTTTATGTACCACAGTTAAAGGGTAAATGAGGTAAATGTGGGTAAAAATTATATTATAATATTATAAAACTATACTAAACTTGTCCTAATATTATAGGATAATTAATTAGTTACCTAAAAGAATCATTAGGTTGATCTTTTAGCCTTTGGGATCCACATGGGTGTGAAAATGACATGTTATAATAATTAATCTATTGAAGAAGGAAATATAACATAAACCTATATATTTTTACTAAATAAATTTTATGGTGGTATTATAAAATCTATATATTTAATTATATATAAGAATTAAAAATATATAAAAAATTATACATCATGGTATTTTATTTATAATTTTATTATGTTAAATAAATAAATTTATTTATGTCATAATTTGGATGCATTGATTAACTTATTAATGAACGATAAAAATAAATGATATTATAAATATTAAAATAAATGTAATTTGATACGTTTAATTCCACACAAGAAATTTTTGGATGATTATGACATGTTATATTTTAGTTAATGTAGTTTTTTCTAATCATTCATGTTCTTGTATCTTTATCATAAATCAATTACTAAATACTGTCAAAATTAACATAAATTAGTTTTTGAAAATCTATTTTAATAAATGATATAATAGTAATAAAAATCTTATATTATGAAAATTGACATAGATAACATTAAAATTGTTTATAATGATCCACATGAGGTTCTCATTGAATTTTATTGTAACTATATAAACTGTATAATATAATAATACAAGAAGACATGATAAGAGAAATTTATATGACTAAGGGTTAAAGCTAAATAACAAGGTTAAATGTGTGACCTAAATATTTTTAAAACTGATTGGTTGAGAGTTTTCTGAACAATACTCACAATATCCTTATAATATATCACTTTTTATCTATTATAATTTGAAAATCAATTTATAATAAAATAATATTTCAATACATTCGTAAAGCTCCCATCATCCCTGTTATAAATCACCACTACATCTACTTAGTTACTCACAACTCTCAAGCCTGTTTACTCATCTAACTTCAGATAAAATATTTTACCAAAAACCATAACTTCCTTCTGGGGAACACACATTAGAAATAAATACATCTTATGGAGACCTTTTGTGCAAATCATAATGGGATACTCGAAAAATAGGTAATTGTTTTACCATCTCTTTTAAAATTCTTATCTTCTTATACATCACCTTCTTATTATTTTTATATACTAAAGTAATAAATCCAGTATCATTTACATGATTATATATTATTATAATTATGATAATACATTATACTTCCTTTTATCTATCATATGATTAAAAATAACACCATGTTTCGTACGTACGTATTATCGTCTCCACGACGTGGTGTAATTTGTTATTAAAAAATAAATAATTTAGATGGCTATTATGATGGGTATAATTGATTTAAATAATTAATATATCATGATACTTATTCGGTATAATTAATATATCATCCAATTCCATACCATTTTACCTTTAAGTGAATGATATCACCCCTCGTGCGTTTGTACAGCCTACCATCTCCATGATGCAATGTGATCTATTCTAAAGGATCATCATTAATTCGAAATTATATACATGAATTTAGTGAAAAAATCAGATATATGGTATACTAATATCAATTTTTAAATGATATAACTATAATACAAGAAGTGTAACATAAACTTCTCCGTCAAAACATGAATAAGAACCTAAGGCAGTTAACATCCAAATAATGAGTGATAGTGAATTGTTACTAACAAATGAAATATAATATAATCATATGTGATATCATAAAAATTATTATTATTATGTAATAAGTCAATAACATTATTTAAATCATTATATATGATGTTTGGATACAAAAAATATATCATACATAAGTTAAGGGATAATTTTTCAATCTCATTTTTAGCCATGTTTTTTTATACGTAATTATTTTCTAGGGTATATTTATTATCCACATCAAGGTTCCCAATATATGTAATACTATTAATATTCATTTAAAAATTTTTTAAGTCAAATTTACCCATTGGTGAATTTTTACTATACGGTATGAATAGAATATTTTTTTATTATTCGATACAAGGTACTTTTTGAATTTTCCAAAAAAAATTATGAATAGTTTTTTTTATCTTATATGACATGAATGTATTCTTATGATTTGATAAGGCCTTATTTACATTAATATCCCTCTAAAATATTTCAGTTTTATTTTTATTGCAAATTTTTTATTTTAAAATTGTGTTTTATTTTGATAAAATAAAATGTTTTTAAATAAGAAAGGATATTTTTTTCAAGAATTAATTTTAAGTATTTTATCAAATTTATTTTCCATCAAAGATGACATATGGTTATGTTTCTATCCCTGTTATTACTTTTATTCTATTTTGCTAATTATGGAATTATTTTTATGAAATCTATTTATTTTTATGTATAATAATGGAATGATGTTTTAGAATCCCATTTTTTTCCTTCGGTTATGCTATGATGAATGGTTTATGTTAATGAGGCACATATAAGAATTATTTAATTATGATATGGGTGACACATATATCTCTCTCAAATGAATTGAGTGATGATTTATATCTCATTATATATACATCACTAGAATATCTAGTAAATCTGGTTATGTAATACAAGGATGAAATGACAAATATAACTAGTTTAGTAATAATGGGCAGGAATGAGTGGTGAACTTGATTTAGTAATGGACTCTTTCCACTATGATGATCTTGGATATAATCATTAGGTAATATGTAAATGATTTTCTATGCTTCTGTGTTTGACAGACAAGTTCATTTTTTATGGAAATGTTATGTTATCATGGTTAATGATTCAAGATAGGATGAATAGATAGTCCATATTTTATGGATTATGTGACTTTATAGAAGTTGATTCTAGTTCTTTAGGTGTTACTAAGTCATCTTGAATACTCATTGATTATATTAATGTTAATTTTGAGGCATAAACATATTAAAGGATGAAATTATGTTTGACAGGTATGTAGGTTTCCTTATTCATCTAGTCAAGATTGTAAATTAATTCCACAACATTATGAAAAGTATATTAAAACAAAAAAAAATTCCGTTTACTATTCTAACTAAGAAATAAAAGACCATTTAACCTATCAAAATATTTTCATTTTCGGATAATTAACTTTCTCCTGATCATTTTTTCTATCACACTCCATCAGATAAAGTTGGTTTTTTTCTTCCATATCCATTTTTCCTATATTTAATCCTAGTATGTGTTATATTGGGTGACCATTTTACTTCCAATTAATTCTATTAATTGGATTATATTTTTATCATTTAATCCAATTTTGGTCATTGTAAATAACTTCATATTGAAATTGGACATAAACATACGTCAATATTTTGATAGATTTTACTTCTTAGATATCTGCTTTCTGGTTTTGAAAATGGGAATTAATTTAAAATTACTTTTTTCCAAATCTTGGTTTTGAATTTGGAATAATGGATTCCATTTTTTGAATCATAAGGCCCAAATTATTTAAATAGATACCTCTTATTTTTGGACAGTATGAATAGAAAATTATAAATTATTTTTAGTTTCTTTGGTTAAATATAAAATCATGTAAAGATGAGGGAAAATAATATTATAATAATCTAAACCTAATATAACACATTTCCTAATCCTATTAGATGAGATATTGTAACACCCTAGTATTTCGTAGTATGTTATCTCTTTAAAGAAATTCAATAGCTTGTGTTATACGCAACACTGAGTTCGAGCGCACCACGACTTACCAAACTAGCCATTCAAAAATAATTTTTGAATAGTATTAACTGAATTATAAAATTTATAAACTCCATCTAATTTTAGATTCTATATTATGTGTTTCATAGACAATTATATGAGAAAAATTAATTTTTTTCATATAAAAGAAGTAATTTTTTAAAATGTAATTTTACTGCATTTTAATGGAGAACTTTAAATCCAATATTGGACACTTTTATATATTCAATTAAATAAATTTAAATTCTTTTTTTGAATCCAGACATAAAATTTAGTTTCAATAGTTTTTTGGTACTTATCTGATAATTTTCATATTTTGATCAATAGTGAAAAATACTAAATTTTAATTAAAAAGAACATTTTTAATCGAAATAGTTTATAGTGTTAAATTATGGATTTTAGTGGTTATAAAGTATAATTAGATTATATTATTTATTTAATATTATTTAGGTCATAGGATGTAAATTCACATTTAAATTATTTCAAAACACATGTTAATCTTTTGATAGTTTTTACTTCTTAAAAACAATTTTTCTAGTTTTGGCAACAATAATTAATTTTAAATTATTTATTTCAACTAATATGTTTTAAATTTGATAAATAGAAATCTTTTTTTTATTTTTAATATCAAAGTTATCTTAGGGAAAATTTTTGGTATTTTTCTAAAAACATTAAATTTTTGATGAATAGTGAAAAATACTGTGTTATTGTTTAAAAGAGACTGTTATTAAAAATTTTATTTACATTTATTTTAATTTAAAAATAGATAAATAATTCCTATATTAGTTCAACATAATTCATTTGAGTCATTTTATAGAAATATTAGATGTAAAAAAAATTCTTGAAATTTTTAACGTCTTTTAACCACCTTTTAGGAACATATGTAAATTTTCATAAAGGTAATTTTATCACCTCTATTAATTGAATTTCAAAAATCAAAGAGACATGGATGAAATCATTAGGTAAAATTTGGATCAATAGGATGAATTTTATTTTTGGTGAATAGTAAATTTTGAATTTCCTTTACCACGCTTAAAATTAAATAGGGTAATTAATCGTAAAAATGATACTATAATTACTCTAACACATGTCTTAATTCTATTGGATAAGTGTTTTTTGACCTAAATAGACCTCAGTAATAAAAAATTATCCTTTTTTATCCACATTTATTATATTAGGACATTTATTATTGTTTTATTTAAAGAAGAGTTAAAAGTGTTAAATTCAAATTTTAATAACTAACCCATTTTTAATATAGGGTAACACATAAGATAAATTATACTATAAATATTTATTATAAATATAAAAATATTTCCTAAATCATGGTATTTCATTTATCTTTTTTAAATGTCAAATAATAATATTTATTTATGATACAATGATGATGAAATTATAACATTATTAATGAAAGATTAAAAATATTGATATTATAAATATCCAAATAAATGTAAATTGAGTCTTTTGGTTCATTCCACTACATTTATAGGTTAATATGACAATTTATTACTGATTTAATGTATTTTTTCTGAATTAATCATGTTTTTTTGACTTTCACAAAAACCAAATACTAAATAGTGTCAAAATTGACATTAATGAGTTTTTAAAACAATTAATATATTGTAAATGATATAATATTCCTGAAAATATATTGTTCATCCAAAGAAAATATATAATGATATATATGTCATTATTTAACAACATTATGCTCTTTTGGAATTTTATTGTAAGTTATTAACCATGTAATATAAAAATAAAAGAAGACATTGTAAAAGTTAAAGTATTTAACTAAGAGTTAAATCTATAAGATATGGTTAATATGGTGACCTACACTTTTCTATAACCTATTGATTGAGATGATTTCGTCCCATACCAACCATATCCTCTAAATAAATAATTTTGGAGACATTATAAATCTATTATAATTGTATAATAAATTAATAATTCAAGCTTTTCCTAAAGTGACCCTCAGCTCTTTTATACAAGAGTACACCCCCTTATATTAAAATCAATCCTCCAAAGCCATTTTTTGGCCAAAACATACTACAATATCCTCCCAACTACCCTCAAATCAACCTAGAGGCATTAATTTGATCCTAATCCAACATAAAGAGACCTTTTTATCTAATCAAAATAAAGCACTCGAAGAATAGGTAATAATCTCATCACCTCTATCAAAGTTCATTTCATCTTCCACTTCATCTTTATTTGTTGTTTCTATTCCAAAATAATAACTCCAGTAACTTATAATTAAATTTATGTTATTATAAATATGGAACAACCATATTTATTATTTTATCCTTCCTATTAATGACAATGTCACTATACGTGCGTATATATGGCTTATTGTCTCCACTTCATGTTGTATTTTGTTATTCAACACGTCATTATATGGATGGGTATTATAATAAATATAATTGTTTTAATGATTCATTATATATGATATTCCACCCAATTAAATATTTTTTCACCTTTAATATAATGATATCATCACTTGTAAGTACGTACAGATTACAATCTCCATGAACGTGATGAGATTCATTCCCCATCGTAATCATTATAGAAAAAATTTCAATTTATGATTATTAATAATTTTTAATAACTTAATATATTTTTAAATATTAATCAAATACATTATTCCCATAACAAAAATGACTTATATAACATAACATATATTTTAAAATTAATCAGTTAACACACAAAACAATGATACTACTAAAATATTATTAACAAAGTAATATTAGAAGATCATATATGATATCACATAAATGTATGCAGTTTTTGTATAATTTAATTACTCTGATTTAACTAGTATACATGATTTTAACATACCCGTTATCATGGAAAAGTACAAGGTAATGGTTAATTTTACAATCTCTTTATTGTCTGAGGTTTTTTATATGTGAATATCTACATTGACATCTTTATCATCCATATCCTTGTTTCTTAAATATTTGTTTCAAAACATTTTTAATATTTTCAGTAATATGGGTTAAATTATCTTTAATCCTGTTTTATCTTTTTATAAGTAATATTTAAAGAAATAATTCTTTCATTTTCCTAACAAGGTAATTTATGACCATTTTTTCAAATTATGGTAATTTTTTTAACGTATACAGTAGGTGCGGCTATTGTTTGTCGTTATAATATCTTCAAAGCTTCCCTAAAAATAATATATGAATAATTCCAAATAAATTTTTTCTTTTATAAATATGTGACTTAAATAATTTCAAAATAGAAAGATATATTTCTCTTAAATATTTTTGATTTCATCTATGTCTACATCTTTGATGGATTTTACACTTGTTTGAATTTGATTTGTTATGATACAATGATCCATATTTTTATTGAATTTTTTGTGATATGTTTAATTGTGTACAATTTATTTTTTAACAATTCATGGTTTATGGTGATAGTATTAACATTTCATATTCTAGATTTAATACAAATGTTCTTGTTATGTTTCAACATTTTCATATGAGGAATGCATTGGAATTTGTATTTGACGGGTGGAGCCCATTATAGCTCTTCGATGCATCGGTAGCTCTCATTAGACAAACTAGTGTCTTGGCATAAGGCCTTGAAAAAAATCTTATTTTTAGTCTTAAAACGAGTTCCTGACTATGTGGTTATGGTGTTTGACGTTATGTATTACATCATTATGATATTGGCTATTGTTATAACATGTGATTATTTGACTAGCAGAATAGCCATGTGAATAAGTAAATGGAATTATTTGATTCATATTTTCCATTTTATTCTGAATTTTATGATTAAAAGTCTTTTTTAGTCTTATAAATTACTATAAGTTTTTATGATTTTTTTTATATTTTATGTTATACTGTTATCCTTACTAAGCATCTGAGATCACACCATTCTATGTTTCATTTTTTCAAGGATACGAAGAAGTATATTATGACTGACCTAAAAGTATAGTCTAAGGGATATGAATGCATTCAAAGGAGACATTATGTAATTTTTTTCATAATGTAATGTAAAAATTATGTATGTATATAACATCCAAGGCTACTAAAATAATTGGTCTTTCGATATGTGATCTCTTGTGATCATGGAAATGTTATGGAATAATGCACTGACTTTAGGATTTTTGGGGTTGGGGATTTATAGTTGGTATCAGAAAATGTTAAATACAATCCTTGGTAACATTATTTAGAAAAACATTGATTAGAGAAAATTACCCTAATATAGACATGGAGGATTATTAAAGAAGAACTTCCTAGAGTTTTGGTAATGAAGATATTTTTTGGATTTTCCAAGAAATACATCCTTGTCTGGATATGAGCAGGTAGAGAAGGCTCTAGAATAGGTGTACCTAGGAGTGAAAAATCTGACAAGGAGTTTTGGGCTTGACTTGTGGTATACTGGTATACGACAATGGGCCTTGTTGAACACTTGGTTACGACACTCCCGGGGGATATTCTTATGATAATTTACATTTTCATTACACACCATTATGAAGGATTTATGAGTAAATACCTCCTAAAAACATTTTTTTATGATTATGGATTATATGAATAAAATGATAAATTTATGTTAGGTATTTTAGAAGATTGGAATTATTCATTGTGATTCAGAAACAAACCTATTGTATGCCATTGTTTTGAAATGGTGCCACATATAAGGAATGAGAAATCCATCAATACGAATGATCCAAAGATTATAAATGATCATATCTTTCTTGGTCTTAAGCCATCATTTCGAAGGGAAATAGTCTCCCATTTATGCTCATCACATAAAGAAATGGTCTCATGTGTCAATTAGATATGTAAAGAATTCACTAAGTCCTATTTCTTTGAAAGGAAGCCAGAGAATAAAAGAATGATAGAAAGAAAGATGGATAAAGGGAAGAAGGGAATGAATGATTTTCCTATATATGATAACTATGGAATGAATAACTTTGGTAAATGGTTTAATGGAATGGGAGTCTATTATAAGTGTGGAGTAAAAGGAAATCAAGTACTAGATTTTAAGGTTATGAAAAATATTTCAAATGAACAATGCTTCATCTACAAAAAGTTGGGACATTGGGCAAATGACGTCCCAATCATCAGAGTAAACCGCAAATGATGTTGTTGGTTAATAATCATGTTATAATACTACTTCAGATGAAATGGAATAACTAGTGCTCTTATGTTGTTATTAAATAATTATTTCATTTTAGGGTTGTATCAATGATTTATTGGTTATAAAAATTATGGATTATATAAGGATTGTACTACAGTACTGTTTTATTAAGGATTTGAGATTGTCTTGTACCAAGAAAAGTGACTCAATGGCAAGGTAAATTTTTTGAAAAAAAACATGGTTGAAGGAAATATAAACTTTAATATGGTCTTGATATTGTGGTATTAATTTTGGAATAAGAGATGATTGTTTTGGATAAATTATTTTGGATATTATTAACTACCTTGGAACTATTTAATGGCTTGTTTATTCGATCATTGTTGGAGATTATAACATTTTTGGTTTTAAGGAGTATATCCAGTATTCTATGTTTTACAAAAGGAATAAGTAAGTAAATACCAATTAATATATGGTTTTCTTGTAAATCATTTTATTACCACAATTTATGAGAATGCACGATTAAGGTATTCACATGTATATTATGTGACCTTCCTCATATATTTTGGACTGTGAGTTCGGACAGAAGTATTGTGGATAAGTCTAAAGGTTGGAATGGATTATGTTTGACATTGGATATTATTATTAAATTTAAATCATTTCTTAATATTATATTTGGACTATTATAAAAGGAAAACTCGGAGGTCGGGTGACAACATGTCACACCTTATAAGGTTGTGAGACATGAACCCCTAACCGAAGGGTGAAAACATTGTGTCACCTACCCATGGCCTATGTGATGTTGTGGATAGTAAAATTTAAGTTTCTAAAAGGAATGACATATGAATTTTAAATTCATTTTTTTGTAATTATATATGATTAGGATAAATATATATTTTTTTAGTTCTATTATCTTTTGGGAGTGAAAGATGTATTTGTGTTAGAAATTTGTTAAATGATGGAACTCAACTTGTCAAATATTCTTCTGTTATTATCTAAATAAATTAATACCTAATCATTAGGGAAATAATATTAAAACCAAAATTGTGTTATACTAATACCTTATGTTTTTATGAACCAACAATATTTAATTCATCATAGATTCATGGCTTTAAGGCCCTCAATTTTCTATTTATTGTTCACTTGTTTGTAATTGATGACCTCAATCACTACATATATATATTTAAAATTTCCCCCCAATTATTTGCCTCAAATTTACACCAATTTTACCTTATTTGAAATCATAATTTGGTTGTGACTTTTTCATTTCCCTTTCCCTCTTATTAAGAATAAATTTTATTAACCCAGTTTCTGATATGGGTTTTAATGAATTGTATTTTCTATTTTTAACATTTTATTTTTGAAGAAAAATTTCCAGTTGAGATGATGAAATTTATTGAATGAGGGGAGAATGTAACAATACAAGATTTTATAGTACATTATCTCTTTAACATAATTCAATAGATTGTGTTACACGCAACACTGAGTTCGAGCATACTATAACTAACCAAACTAACTGTTCAAAAAATAGTTAAAAATATTATTAACTACATGTTGAATTTTATATACTCAATATAAATTTAGAGTTTATATTATGTGTTTCTTAGGAATAATATATGAAACAAATCAATTTTTCAGATAAAGGATTATTTTTTAATAAAATGAAATTTTACCGCCTTTTAATGTATAACCCTTTTTAAATACAATGTTTTACACTTTTATATATTCATTTTAATGAAATTAAAATCTTCTTTTGAATCAGGGCATAAAAATTTCGTTTGTATTATTTTTTGGTACTTTTCTAATATCTTTCTTATTTCAATTAATAGTGAAAAATACAATATTTTAATTGAGAAAAAAACTTTTTTATCCAAATAATTTATATTGTTAAATTATGAATTTTAGTAGTTTTAAATTATAATTAGGTTTAATTATTATCATTTCATATTATATAGGTCATTGTATTTAAATTCACAATTAAATTGTAGATAAACACATGTCAATCATTTGATAGTTTTTATTTCTTAAAACCCCACTTTCTGGTTTTGACAACGAGAATTAATTTTTAATTAATTAGTGAAACACATTTTTTGTTAATTTGGTAAAATATATATCATTTTTGGATTCAGAATATCAAAATAATATTATAATGAATTGTTTGTATTTTTCTAAAAACATTCATTTTTTGATGAATACTGACAAACACAACATTATTGTTTAAAAACGAATTTTATTCAAATTTTTTATTTGAGTTTATTTTAATGTAAAAATAGATACATAATAATTATATTAATTCAATTTAATCCATTTGAGTCATTTAATAATAAGATTATATGTATAAAATTTTAATGAATTTTTTAATGTCTTTTACCCACCTTCTTGGAACATTTGCAAATTTGCATAAAACATAATTTTCCACTTCTGTTAATTTAATTTCAAAAATCTGAGAGACACTATTGTCAACAGTATGTAAAATGTGGTTCAATAGCATGAAAATTATTTTTGGTGAATAGTATCTTTTTAATTTTATGAACCACGGTTAAAAGTAAATAGGGTATGTAAAGTTAAAAATTATTTTATAATTACCCTAACAACATGTACTAATTCTATTAGATAAGAATTTTTTGACCCAAATCATCCTTAGTAATAAAATATAATCCTTTTTTGTCCACTTTTATTAGATTAAGATATTTATTATTATTTTATTTAAAGAATAGTTAAAAGTTCTAAATACAAATATTTATAAGTAATCCATTTTTAAAATAAAGTTATACATAAGACAAATTCGACTATAAATATTAATTAGAAAGATAAAAATATTTTCTATATCATGGTATTTTATTTATAAATTTTAGACATTAAATAATGAAATTTATTAATGAAAAAATGATGATGTAGTAATGACCTTATTAAATAATGATTTAAATAATTGATATTATAAATATACATATAAATGTAAATTGAGAATTTTGATGAATTACACTAATTTTCTAAGGTAATATGACATGTTTGGATTTATTTAATGTATTTTTTTAAGTAATAAAGTATATTTCAATTTCACAAAATCCAAATACTAAATAGTGGCAAATTTTATATAAATGATTTTTTAAAACAAATAATATATTATTAAATAATATAAAATTTTTAAGAATATAAGGATAATCCAAAGGACATATATAATGATATTTATGTCACTAATGAACCACTTGGGATTCTATTTTCATTTTATTGTATGTTTATTAGCCGTGTAATATAAAAATACAAGAAAATATTGTAAAATATAAACTATTTAATTAAGAGTAAAATCTAAAAGGTAAGGTTAATATAGTGACCCAAACTTGTCTAAAACCTATAGGTTGAGAATTTTTTGACCCATCCCCACCTTATCCTAAAAATAAATCCTTTTTAATCCATTATTAAAAGAAAATTATTGTATAATAAATTAATACTTCAAGCTTTTATTAAAGTGACCATCACCTCTCTTATAAATGGGTACATTCCCTTCTCTAAAAATCACACCTCAAATGCTATTTGGATCAGCCAAAACCTAGTCTAATATCCTCCCAACTACCCTACCTTTATCCAAGAGGCCCTACCTTGATCAAAAGAAAATTTAGGATCCATTCTAGTCAAATCCAAAGGAAGCCCCTGAAGAAGAGGTAATAATTTCATCACCTTTTTCAAAGTTCTTTTATTCTTCCACTTCCTCTTTCTTTGTTGTTTCCATACCAAAATAATAACTCTATTAACATATGTGTACTGTTATGTTATAAAAAATATGTTACAACCATATTAATTATTTTATCAAGCCTATTAATGACAAAGTCACCATACAGGTGTACGTACGACATACCTTCTCCACTTCGTGGTGTAGTTTGTTATTCCACACTTCATTATTTGGATGGGTATAATAATGAGTATAATTTATATAAATAATACACTTAAAAAGTCAATCAATCTTTTTATATGATATAATATTGAATTACATATTATTTCACTATCAATAGAATTATATTGTCACTCGTGCATACGTATGGATTATCGTCTCCACAAATGTGATGGGATTCATTCTCCATCATAGTTATTCAAGAATAATTTTCCTTTCATAATTGAAAATAATGTTTAATAAATTAATTTAATTATTGATATGAATCAAGTACATCTTAACCATAAAAACCTTGACATACGCAAAAAAACATATAATAGAAAATGAATCTGTTAACACCTGAAACAATGGTACTACTAAAATATTATTAACAAAGGAATATTAGAATATCATATATGATATCATATTTCTGTATCTGTCTATTATTTAATTTAATAAAAATTATTTAACTATTATACAAGTGTTTAACGTAACATCGATCAAGTAAAATTACATGGTAATGGTTAATTTTACAATCTTTTTATAATCTGATGTTGTTTAGACGTGAGTATCTACTAGGACCACTTTATCATACACATATGTGGTTCTTAAAAATGTATTTCAAAACATTTTTAATATTTCCGAGAATATCATTTAAAGTCATTTATACCCTTGTTTGACTTTTTATAAAATATTTTGAAAGGAATCCTTCCATTGTTTTCCAAACAAGGTACTTTATGACATTTTCGATAAATTAAGGTAAGAATATTTTTAATGTATATGACCGGTGTAGTTATTTTCCACCAATATAGCTTCTTCGAAGCTTCCCTTACAATAATATAATAATATTTTCAAAATAAATGTTTTCTTTTATCATTATTTGACATAAATTATTTCAAAATAGAAATATATATTTCTCTCAAATAGTTTTGATTTCATCAATATAGACATTCTTTGATGGATTATACACTTGTTAGAAAATGATTTATTCTGATACAATCTTCCATATTGTATTGAAGTTTATGTGATATTTTTTACTATGGATGTGTCATTTTTATACCATTCATGTTTTATGGTTAATTTATTAACATTTAAAATGCTAGTTTTAAAACAAATATTTATGTTATGTTTTAAACTTTTCATATTAGGAATGCATTCGATGTAGTAAGTGATAGGTGGAGCCCGTTATAGCTCCATGATGCATCGTTAGGTCTCATTAGAAAAACTAGTTTCTTGGCACAATGCATTGACCAAATATTATTTGTATTCTTGGCATGATTCCTTGACTATGTGGTTATGATTTCCGACATTATGCATTCCATCTTTATGAAATTTCCTATTAATATTACGTGTGATTATTCGACTAGTAGAATATCCATGTGAATAAGTAAATAGAATTATTCAATTTATCAATTTCATATTACGATGAATTTTATGATTAAAAGGAATATTATATAGTCCTATACATTGGCTTAAATGTTTATGCTTGTTTAGATAGATTCTTATATATTTTTATCCTTACTAAGCATCTGAGCTCACCCCTTTCTCTATTTTATTTTTCCCACTATATGAATATGTATAATATTACTAACCTGTGAGAATAGGCTAAGGGATATGAATGTGTTAAATGGATACATTATGTTGTTGTTTTTTAATTCATAATAAAATTTGAACCTTATGTATGTATTTAGTACTTCCAAGGATACTAAACAAATCATTTTCTCAATACATGATCTCCTGTGATCATGGAAATGTAATGTAATAATGCACTGAATATGGGTAACTAGGGTTGGGGAATTACATATATGATAGAACATGGGCATACTTGGGAGGATTTTAGTAAAACTTATATAACCATGCCAAATTTCGAGGAAGAAATTAATTTCAAGGGGGGTATAATGTAACTTCGTGAGTCATTATGGACAATTTTTTCAAATAAACTATAATTTTCATTTACAGCTGACAATTCACTAAGTCAAACATTCCTTTCACAATATACCTACTTCTCATATGTTACACGCAACACTGAGTTGACGTATGATACGTGAAACACTAAGTATAGATTTTGTTTTCAATTTATAAATGAACATTTTTTTAATTAATATATACATAACACCAAATGAATATTTCACTACACGCAACACTGACATGTCTTTTGTTACTAGAAATAGTGACTTTCCTCGATATCTTGTCTGGTACGCATTATCAAGTTTCACAAAAAATGTTATTTTATTAAAATATTTTTATTTAATGGTATATAAAATAGACATTATGAATATAATTAACCAAATTTTAATTTCTATATATTATTAACATTTATACTATGTCATTTCTTGAGATTATATAAGATCAAATTCAATATTTATTATAAAATATTTATTTCTTTAAAAAGTGTAGTTTCTCTACATTTTGATGGAGTACCCATTTTAAATCTACTTTTAAACACTTTTAATTATTCAGTTTCATGAAATAAATTTTTTTTATAAGTAGGAAATTAAAATTTACTTTGGTTTTATTTTTTGTATTGTTCTAATCAAATTCATTTTTTAATGAATGGTGAAAAATGCTACATTTTAATTCAAAACTCCTTTTTGATCAAATATATTTATATAATATATTGTATTTTGAATTATTAATGCTTAATTGGATGATTTTTTTATCATTAGATAAAATTTTTGACATTGTAATTAATTTCTCATTTCAATTAGACCTAAGAATATATCAATCATTTGATAGTTTCTACTTCTTCAAAACTCATTTTCTTATTTAGATAATGGGATTTTAATTTAAATTAACTTCTCCAAATTATTATTTTTTAATTTGGAAAAATGGATTTAAAATTTGGAAACAAAAGTTAAATTTTTTTAAAATAATTTGCTTTTATTTTTGGACAATTTTAATAGTAAATTTAGTAATTATTTTTCTTTACCACTGTTAAAGGGTAAATGTGGTAAATAAAGGTAAAATTAATGTTATAATAATATAAAACTATCATAAAACATGTCCTGATCTTATTGCAAGAGATATGGGAGACCCATAAAACACATGGGATGCACATTTGGTCATTAAGATCCACTAGGGTGTGATAATGATGTGTTATAATAATTAATTTAATGTAAAAATAAATATAACATAAACATGTATCTCTTTACAAAAAAATTTTAATGTGGAGTAATATAACTGATATTTTTCACTATAAATAGTCATTAAAATTCTAAAAATACTTCATACATTGTGGTATTTTTTTATAATTTTTAGATTTTAAATAAATATATTTATTTAAGCCACAATGATAAGGCTGTGATTACCTTATTAATGAATGATTGATACTGTGGTATTATAAATATTAAAATAAATGTTTTTTTGATTCTATCCAAATTTTTGGGATATTATTGACAGGTTACGGATGATAAAATTATATATCTATAGAATCATGTTGTTATGACTTTAACAAAAATCAATTACAAAATAGTGTCAAAATTGACATAAATGAGTTTTTGAAAAAATACATGTTTATTAAATAATATAATAGTCATAAAAACTTATATTAGTCCCAATGACATATATTGTGTGAAAAATTACATTAATTATCAAATTAAGTTTCTCTAGTTATTTTATATTAATAATTTAAACTATATAGTATAAAAATACAAGAAGGCATGGTAAAAGTTTATTTATTTAACTAAGGGTTAAGGCTGATTGATAATGTTAAATTTGTATCCTAAACTTATCTAAAACCAATTAGTTGATAGGATTGTGAACTATCCTAAAATTATACTATAAAATTAACACTATAGAGCTATTAAAAGTTTAAAATCAATATATATGAAAATAATATTTCAAGACATTTTTAAAGTGCCCCTCCTCCCTCATATAAAAGGAAGCCACATTTACCGACTTACTAACACCTCTAAATCCCCTAATATATCATATCCTATCCTCTAATACACTCTAAAAATATCTCCATTCATCCTATTAGAAATACCATGTTCATAAGGAAACTCAAGGAGGTCGTTTGGCTCAAATAAAATGGAGTTACCTAATTTAGAGGAGACATCTTCTCTCAGGATCCTTTCTTTATTTTCCATCTCTAACTATATAACATTTATTTATTACATTATTTTATAACAACAACAATATTTTCAAAATTCTAGGATTTTTCTGAATTTTTTTTACCTACACATACTCACACTTTAATCTAATGGATATAGAACATAATGTTTCTTTGTATGATGAACTACTGCCTCACAAAATGATGATTGTTCAATTATCTCAAACCACCTCTCATGGGGTAAATTATGATGGAACTGTATTTATTTATGATATTTATTATATTTATACTGTATTTATTATTCTGTAATATTTATTTAGAACATACCTTTATGATTTCAATGTTTTGTAAATACAATAATTTCATTTGAGTAAGTGAGGACTACCATCCCATCAAAGTGATGTGACTCATTCCCGTTATACATGGAATGTATAAAATATAGTTTTCATAAAATTATGATTCATAAATAAAATAAATATAATAATATTGTTATAATATAAATTTATTTCATTTGATTATTACTCTTTTAATATCACAAATAAATGAAAGTATCATTCATGCGTACATATGGCCTACCGTTTCCATGAACGGTGCATTTAATTTTGCAACTCAAAATATCATGGATATTATAAATTCATATATACTTGATATATATGATATTTAAATCATGAATAGTATTCTATAGATGGTGGGATTCTGACTACATGGACAATTTACATCAAAATAAGTTCATTTTTGACTCATGTACCAAATATCAACAAAATGTCTGATATGAACATAAATAATTATGTAATTTTTATAACATGGTAATAAGTGATATAAAATGAATAATAAACATGAAAAAGGTTCTCATTAAAGTATAAATTAATCTATGTGTATTATTAAATAAAATAATGATTATATGTTATTAGTTAGACTTAATCTATGGGTCATCCTCTCAATCTTCTTTTGTTGATGCATATTTTGATGTTATACACTACCTTTTTTTAATATGATGTATAATAAATTCCATTTAAAATTAATTTAATTCAAAGGGAATATTTTTTATATGAATCATTTATATAAATGTCAAAAATAAAAGATTTTAACGTATGCGTAGAAAATGATTCCTCCGCCACCGTAACCGTTATTTGATATTTGGCTTCCTCTATAAACCTTAATGTATATTAAAAAGAAAATAAATCCTTTATTCCCTTTTTTGGGTGTATTGGTATTGAGAATGATTTATATATTACAATTACTATTTCAATATCTTTAAAAGATAGCTTGTGATTGTAAATGTTATTTTATGAGTAAAATTTTGATAATTGCAATATTTTATGTGTTATAGTTATATAATGGTACTTGGACATTTAATGAGTGGTTACACGATAAACTAAAGAAGGTTAGTTATGTGATAAACCAATGATGGGTGGTTTAACGAAAAACCAAGGATGGTTGGTTATGTTATAACATCCAATGCTTTTGGTTGGTAATTTAGTCGTAAGGCTATTCTATTTAGTGATATGTGTGGAAGTCGGTTGTATAGTTATTCCATTTAAATATGATTCTATCACAAGATCCATGTATATGTAATATATTGATTTTTATAGGAATTATGGTAAATTTTTGATACAAAAGGGTGACCAATGTGCTTATATACAATGAATTGTTTTTGGAACTTCATTAAGGTGAAAAGTATTACATTATGATAATGTATTCATGGATTACATGTATTTTCAAGACTAATAGTATTCATTTTTTATGTATCCCGTACTGATATTTTTATTCTCATCCCAAGTTTTGAAATTTTTTCATCGGACTTAAAGAATAATAGAATCAAGGATGTGATGAAGTAAAATTAATTTTATTTAAATATGAAATGGACCATGTTTCTTTTTAAAAAGATTCTTTTTTATGGAAAAAATTGATGGTTTATATATGTTTCTACATGTAATATTTAAATTTTTATGTATGAGTTATGACCAAATTATCTAAAGATATAAACCTAAAAAGACTCTCAATGTGATTAAAAGTAAAATTGTTTTCCAAACACAACATTATGTAATGATTATGGTTAGGGCCTTATCACCTACCACTAACCTATATGTATTCACCGTTTAGTATGACTTGTTCATTTTTGTTAAATTATTTTATGGATTAAAAATAATTTGATTTTTGGAACTTCTGTTTTTTCCAATAGAAATCCTTAGTATAGTAAAATTATTGGGTTAAAAATGGATAAATGTTATTTTGGAAGATGTTCGCTATTTTGGAAACACTATATACTTAAGGAAAATTGAATACTATGGGATTTATTTTGATGTATAATGGTTGAATTTTATTTAAGACAAATCTATGTTTTATTATGGAATTATAGGAGTTACATTATTTATGAAATTTTTTAACCTATCAAGAAGAATATGTGATTAGCTTAATTACGTTTCTGTATGAGACTTTAAGAGTGATTTATTTTATTTAGTGATACATGTTAAAAAAATTCTTGCAATACTATGTTATCAAATTCTTATGAGTTTTGGTTTTCAATCTTAATTGGATTATTTTGAGGAATTTTAATGACATTTGTTTTCTAAATGGTCTATATTGAACTTTTGGTTTTACTGTTGAATTTTGGAGATTAAAAGTATTCTTTCTATTTATAAAGGATTATTTTTTTGGTCGATTATCTGATCTTATACTAACCATTTTCGTTTTTATTAATATTTAAAGGTTATAAAAATAGACAGTTAACTTTTTGTGAATGATATATGTTTTTATTAGTTTATTATAGTTCTTTTGGCATGAAAAAATCATCTTGAATACTCATCATTTGAAGAAAAAGACATGTGTGTGGTGGAAATTGGTTAAAGGATGTTATTATTCCTTTCAAGTAAGTATAATTCCTTATGTTTTTATTCTATATAGTAAACTAATTTCTCAATTTTTTGAAAATGGATGGTAAATAAAAAACATTCTGCATTTACATTTTCCTATTATAGTATCATAGACAATTTAACCCATCACAGGTTTGTGGTTTTCATATTATTAAATTTCTTCTAGTCATGTATTTTACCAATCCCCATAAAAAAAGACAGTTAGTTTTTCTTTCATATCCATTTTTTCTTATATGGAATCATAGTATGTGTTATATTGGGAGACCTTTGTACTTAAATTTCTATCTTTTAAAGTGGAATTTTTATTAACCCTTTTTATTGTGTGAATTTGAAATAATGGTATTTTGAAAATTCCTACCCATATTACCAACCCGAAATAAAAATTTCAAGGAAAAAATTTATTAAAAGGTAGAGGTTGTAATATCCTATGTTTTTAGAAATAAACACTATCTTAAATATCATAAAAGATATGCTATATTATTCTTAAGTGAAAAAATAAATATTTTCATTTAAATATTTCGTTATTGACCTAGTAGTTGGAATGGAGAGAATGAATAGTATCAACTAAATTATGAAAAAATGGTTTATGCATGATTAAATAAAAATTCGTTGGTTTCCAAATTTTTTAGAAATGTAAATAAAAACCAATTGAATATACATAATATTTTTATATGAAAACCTATTTAAAAAGAAAAAAACTGTGTTTATAAAATCAAATATAAGGCCCAAGCCTTAAAACTTACTTAATCTTGAGTTATTACAAGATTACACATTGAGGATCTTTTCAGGTTTAGAGTTTTAGAGAATTACATCATGAAACTTGCATTACATTCCACATTTAAACAAAGTGGTTACATAAAATACAGTATTCATTATTCCAATCAACGGAAACATATTTAAAATAAAACATGGATTCTTTATTGACACATCGTTGACACAATCATCACATAATGTACCTTTCCCTTGACCTGTGAAAAACATTTCAAAAACTTGGGATGAGCATAAAAAGCTCAATAAGGGTTATAAAAATATGGAATGGAAACATGAGTTCATATATACATAAGAATGAAATAATACTTAACCCATAAAACATAGTCACTTTAACATACCTCATCAAATCATGAATACATCATAGAAATCATAAGACATAAAAGGTAACATGAGGCATTCATAACATTCATACGTAGAGAGTAACCCTCTTGGTTACGTTTGGAATACCCACCACAGTATATTCCCTAAATCTCTTCGTAGAAACCTTAACGTTTCACTCCTTCGTGTTACCCAATGCAATGGAGAGCTATATCAGGGTCACCCGACCTTAGTTTATCATAGAACAACCCGTCTTCATAATAATGCCCAAGAACCTCAACATAATCGTATCACATAAAACATGCATAAAGGAAACATAACATTTCCACCTTTCAATAAAAAGATATCAATACAACACTTTGATATAAAAACATTATGAAAAACATTTTCAATACCAAAATAAAAGAAAAGTAAAACAAGGTTTTTATTTTTCTTTTAAAAAAAGGTATGGCTTGTAGAGGAATCAGAAATTCAAATAATGGTCACGGCGGCGGAGAAGTCGTTGTCCCCGCATACGTATGACAAAAAACATTCCCTTTTGTCGTTTAGTAAAACGCTTTGTATAAAGAAAGATTCCTTTTGGATAAACATAAAAGTCAAAGGGGTTTATACACCGTATAAAAGAAGGTAGTGTATAAAATAAAATATGCCTCAACAAAAGGAGATTGAGACGAAGTCCCATACAAAGACGGTATCCTTGGTTTAAGGAAAAATAATTTACATAATTATGTGTGATAAACGAATACACCAATTATAAGAGGATATTAAGTGTAAAATAATCAAAGGTCATTCACACATATTCAAAGGATGACATATTCAATAACTATATGTTGATCCCCAAGAAATCGAAATTGGGTTAAGAAGTTACCTTCACAGCCTAATGGCGTCACATAAAAATGAGTTGATGAGAGATAAAAAGTGTATCTCATCACTTGGACACAAAATTTACATCAATAAGGATATATGATAACATATACCAACATAACAATATGTAAATTAAAAGTCCAAACAAAAGAAGTTTTTTAAAAAGAGGAGTGTGAAAGGTTCCCCTACCGACTTGGGAATCTTTCAAAACATACACCCCATGGAAGAAGGACAATACATCATTGATGTAAATAATAATAAACGAAATTATATTACACAATGTGTAGAATAATGGGTATTACATACACCACTCAATGGAAATTGTGGAAAATGTAGCATAAATCTCACGGGAATAAAAGTGAGATGAAAAATCCCTTACGAAAACTCGGCAGCCTAACGGCGCCACATAAAACTTACAAAAATGGATTGATGAGATCAAATAGGGTATCTCAACATATTAAACTAAAGTTTATATAAAGAGTAATATAAAAGAACATCCCCCAACATAACAAAGAAGAGCTTAAAAATAAGTGACATAAAAGAGAGTACATAAAAAGAAAGAGAGGGGTTAGATCTCTTACGAAAATTCGGCAGCCTAACGGCACCACTCAAAACATCCAAAATGGATTGATGAGAGAGAATAGGGTCTCTCATCACATGAACATAAAAATTAAAGTAAGATTAATATAAAATAACATCCCAATAACAATAAAGATGATATTTAAAAGGAATGACATAAAAGTGTGTACTTAAAAAGAATGAGAGGAGTAGGATCCCTTACCTCAAGTCCAACTTGTCTTGTTCGTTTCTTTATATTCCTGAATAATAAACATTGGACAATTAATAATTGATTAAGTACCTCCTTTAGATATTAATATTCAGTTCATATCACATATTATAATGTTATAATAATTGTTTAATAATGTTAGTTCATATCAGACGTTTTTGCCGACGTTTTTGCCGACGTTTGGTACATGAGTCAAAAATGAACTTGTTTGAAAAAAGATTGACCATGTAGTTATATATAAATAATTTCTAGAATAGTATTAATGATTAAAATATCATATATATCCAGTAAATATTCATTTTATACTATTCCATATCATTTGGAGATAAAAAACGAAAAGCATCGTTCATGGAGACGGTAGGCCGTACGTACGCATGAACACTACTTTCATTTTTTGTCATATTAATGGAATTAAAACAAAATGAGAGAGATATATATATGTTATAATTCCATAATTATATCCATAATTTAGTTGTAATATATTACCTATATATACATTATATATATGTACTTATAAAATTACATAACATTATGAGATAAGAAATGAAATGTACCGTTCATGGAGACGGTAAGCCGTACGTACGCATGAACACTACTTCCATTTCTATTTCTTATTTAATGGAATTAAAACATAACTATACATAATAGTATTTTAATTACTGTATGTTATCATATATAATATCATTATATATATCCTTTATATGTACCACATATGGTATTAATGAATCAAATCACTTTGAGGGGGCGGTAGTCCGCACTTCCTTAAATGAAGATATCGCGTTTACCCATAATGGAAACCATAAAGGTACACCATAAATGAAAAATACAGAAGCTTAAGTAAAAAATAAAAATATTAGATATCATATATAAATATAGTGTTTTCTTAATGTCCACCTTTTAAGGTGTTAGAATAATGTTGAACAATCATCGTTTCGGGAGGCAAAAATTCGCCATCAACAGAAACAGTATGTTCTTTAACCATTTGATGTAGGTGTGTGTTAGTTTAGCTCGAATCCTTATTATAAAAACATACTAGTATATTAAAGATACTGTATTTTCTACAAAATAAATGAATAAAAATATTTTAGGGGGTTGGATAAGCAAAATAAAACAAAAGGAAACAAGTGAAGACATTACCTTAAAATCAGGTAACTCCCTTTGGTTTGAGCTCAAAGGCTTCCTTGGGAAGACTTTTGACCAAATTAAGTCTTCAAGGAGTAAGAGAGGGCGGTTTGGAGACAAAATGTTCAGGGGTTGGCCGAGCCAAAGGCTTTGGGAGTGTGGGTAAGGAGGTAGAGCTGGGGGCATTTTATAAGAGGAGAGGAGGGGCACTCTTGTAATGTTACAAAATGTTACTTTATTTCCAAAAGAGTTTCGTATTTTAAAGGTCCCACATTGAGGTATTTCTAGGATAAGGTGATAATTATTCTAAATCCACTCATATAATAGGTTTTGGACATGTTTAGGTCTTAGATATTACACTATCATTCCATTTTATTTAAATCGTTAAATAATGAGGTCATCGCTGCATCATCATGGTGTCAGAAATAATTTAATTTATTTAATGTCTAAAAATTATAATAAAATACTATGATGTAGGAAATCTTTTTATATTTCCAATGAATATTTATAGTCAAAACTATGACTTGTATTACCCCATGTAAAAATTGTTTTAGTAAAACATCTCATGTTTGTGTCATTTTTACTTTAACATTAAATAAAAAGATATTTATGTCATTTTCCAACCAAAGTGGCTCCATGGGGTCCCCAAGTTGACCCATGGATTTTATTGGTCGGCCATGACACATCCAATGAGGGTAGGACATGTTTCTAGGTCATTTCATTTTATTAAAACATTATTTCTACCATAAACTACACTAATTACCTCTAATCGCGATTAAAAACTTAATAAGTTACTATTCACCAAAAAATTATTTTTTTCCCATTGAACAACATTTTACTTATTAAAGACATCCATGTATGTCGGATTTTTGAAATTAAAAACACAAAGATGGAAAATTTTCATTTAAATAGAAAAATCTATTTTTATAAGTACCACTTAGTGGTTTCACTATTCATCAAAAATTGAAGTTTTTCAGAAAAATCCCAAAAATTTACCCTTAGCTATATATGATATTCCGAATTCAAAAATGAATTCTATTTTCCAAAATTCAAAACATACAAGTCACATTAATTAATTTAATAATTAATTTCCGCTGTCAGAGAAAATAACGTGTTTTTATGAAACAATAAGTATCAAAAGATTGACACTATTTTAAGTCTGATTTCAAAGTGAAATTAATTCCAACGACCACTATTGGATTTAATGGTAAAAAAATATTCTAATTTAACTTCTAAACCAATTAAAAATGTAATATAATCTTATAAATAAATTATATTAAAACAAGGTTTTTAATTAAAATACAACATTTTACACTATTCATTAAAAAATGAACTTTATCAGAAAGATACCAAAAATTTACACAAAGTAAATTTTGATGTCCCAATTCATAAGAAGAGTTTTATTTGGTCAAATAGAATGTATAAGAGTTAACAAAACTATATTTAATGACGGTTCTCCATCAAAAGGTGATAAATGAACCTTTAGTGAAAACAAGTGCATATACGCCTAAAATTAAATTCTTTCCGTATTTTAAGCCTTTATCTATTATTGGATAAATGTAAAAATATTTAAAAATATATATAATCATATTTTAGTAATTTCTATCCATTCTCGCCAATACAACGGCTACATGTTAACTACCATTTAAAATAATATTATTTTATTATTAGAGTGCAACGTAAGATTCCCAAGAAACTCGTTGTTGCGTGTTGGGTACGCCATCGAGCATAGAGTCCCCTTTAAAGTCATATTAATATTTTTTTTTCACAAATATGGATAAATATGAAAATTTAATATTCTTTATTTACCTAGGGTGTTACATCCTTCCCCCCTTTTGGGATTTGTGTCCTTGCAATTTTTAAAATTGAGCTTGGAAACATCTTTGAAAGTCCCACATCAGAACAAGAGTCGGTAAAACAATAAATTTAAAATAAAGGAAGATAAGTACAGAGGTCACCTGAGTTAACCCATACTAGGATTGCATGTAGAAAAACATGGACATGGAAGAAAAAGAAAAGTGTCATGTTCTTGAGGGAGAGTGATAGTAAACATGTCTAGGAGAAAGTTAACCATATGAAAATCACAAACTTCTGATTGGTTAAAAAGTATTCGATTCCCCATTAGGAAAAGTTAATAGACAACATTTTTCTTTTAAGTTACTTTTTATTGAGGAATTTATTCATAAGGAAACATAATCACTTATTCTTTTGACTTTCAACTTTTACTACATTCCTTAATCAAACTCATATTTTTTTCCAAAAGACAAGTATTTAGGAAGACTTGTTCGCATTAAGAGTACTATAATCAACTTCTAGAGAATCATCTAATCCACCAAAGAGAACTATATACATACCATGTCATTAGGCTTTAACCAAAACCAAAACCAAAAAGGTTAGCACAAGGTCAGATAATCCAGAAAAGGATAACCCTTTAGAAAGAAAATCTATGCTTAATCTCCAAAATTTGTCCAACAAAACCCAAAGTTCAATGAGGACCATCCGATAAACAAATTGTCCATAAAATTCTTCAAAGTAAACAAATATAATATTGAAACCCAAATATTTGAAGGATTTAGTCACATAGTCTTCCAAGTTAAATCGTAACATTTATCTCCAAACAACATCAGTTGCTCCTAAAGTCTCATATTGAAAAGTAATTAACCTAATCACATATCCTCCATGATAGGTTAATCATTTTCATAAATAACCCAAAATCAACTTACTCTTAATTAATAAAATCATATAACTAAAAATAATCAGTCAAACTAACTAGAGACTTCACGTAGTCCAGTGGTAGGCGATAAATACCAGTCGCACTTTGGTTGTGGGTTCGATTCCCGCAGCTTTGTCCGACGCAACGGGTAGTCACACGGTCTGCGTGTTGTCCTTTTTACAAAACTATATAATTCTAAAATCATTCCCCAAAAAGATATAAAATCATCAAAAATAACCATAACATAATTTAACCTCAATTTTATCTCATGCCTTTCACTTCCATCATAACATATAGTAACCCATAATTACCTCAAAAGTAAGGATCATATAAACTCTAATGATTACCTTTATAAGTATTACCTGAACTTCCACATCGATTGTTCATCTCGTACATGATGCATTAAAGATCATACCAAGGTTCAAGTGGTTGATCATGACTCCTTGATAGTTGGTTTAGAACAACCACGAGTTTCCTCATTGAATCCCCCATTTTATCTAGTATCTTAATCATAGAACAACCACAGTTTCCTTCAAACCTGTTGTCTCTTTGGTGCCTGCTAGATCCATCCATTCACTAAAAATAGAAATGTCATTGTGAGTATATCAACAAAACCATCATGTACTAATGAGGAAGGTAAACACTAAGATACACTTACTCATTCACATTATCTAAAACTATGACTCTTTCTGAAATCCTAACCATTATGGTAATGCCACTTATGCTTAAAGAATACCCTAACCTCTAAAGTTATCTAAACCGACCTTTGATACCAACTATAAGGCCCCATCCTTAAACCTTACTTAATCTTGAGTTATTACATGATTACACATTGAGGATATTTTCAGTTTTAGAGTTTTAGAGAATTAGATCATGAAACATGCATTACATTCCACATTTAAACAAAGTGGTTACATAAAAGACAGTATTCATTCTTCCCATCAATGGAAACATATTTAAAATAAAACATGGATTCTTTCTTGACACATCCTTGACACTATCATCACATCATGTACCTTTCCCTTGACATGTGAAAAACATTTCAAAAACTTGGGATGAGCATAAAAAACTCAGTAAGGGTTATAAAAATATAGAAAGGAAACATGAGTTCATATATACATAATAATAAAATCATACTTTACCCATAAAACATGGGCACTTTAACATACATCATAAAATCATGAATAAATCATATAAATCATAAGACATAAAAGGTAACTTGAGGCATTCATAACATTCTTACGTAGGGAGTAACCCTCTTGGTTAAGTTTGGAATACCCACAACAGTATATTTCCTAAATATCTTCGGAGAAACCTTAACGTTTCACTACTTCACGTTACCCAATGCATTGGAGAGCTATATCGGGCTCACCCACCCTTAGTTTATCACGGAACCACCCATCTTCATAATAATTCCCAAGAACCTCAACATAATCGTATCACATAAAACGTGCATAAAGGAAACATAACATTTCCACCTTTCAATCACAAGTTATCAATACAATACATTCATTTTAAAAACATTATGAAACCATTTTCAATACCAAAATAAAAGAAAAGTAAAACATGGTTTTTATTTTTCTTTTAAAAAAAGGTATGGCTTGTAGAGGAAGCCGAAATTCAAATAATGGTCACGGCGGCGGAGAAGTCGTTGTCGCCGCATACGTATGACAATAAACATTCCCTTTTGTCATTTAGTAAAATGCTTCGTATAATGAAAGATTCCTTTTGGATAAACGTAAAAGTCAAAGGGGTTACACACCATATAAAAGAAGGTAGTGTATAAAATAAAATACGCCTCAATGAAAGGAGATTGAGACGAAGTCCCATACGAAGACGATATCCTTGGTTTAAGGAAAAATCAATTACATAATTTTGTGTGAAAAAAATACACAAAATATAAGTGGATATTAACTGTAAAATAATCGATGTTCATTCACACATATTCAAAGGATGACATATTCAATAACTACATGTTGAACCCAAAGAAATCGAAATTGGGTTAAAAAGTTCCCTTGACAGCCTAATGGCGTCACATCAAAATGAGTTGATGAGAGAAAAAAAGTGTATCTCATCACATGGACAAAAAATTTACATCAATAAGGATATATGAGAACATATCCAAACATAACAATATGTAAATTAAAAGACCCAACAAAATAAGTCTTTTAAAAAGAGGAGGGTGAAAGGTTACCTTACCGACTTGGGTATCTTTCAAAACATACACCCCATGAAAGAAGGACAATACCTCATTTATGTAAATACTCATAAACGAAATTATATTAATCAAAGAGTATAATAATGGTCAGTACATACACCACTCAAAGGAAATTGTGGCAAATGTAGCATAAATCCTACAGGAATAAAAGTGAGATGAAAAATCCCTTACGAAAACTCAGCAGCCTAACGACGCCACATAAAACATACAAAAATGGATTGATGAGATCAAATAGGGTATCTCATAATATTAACATAAAGTTTATAGAAAGAGTAATATAAAAGAACATCCCCAAAAATAACAAAGAGGATCTTAAAATAAGTAACATAAAGGAGAGTACTTAAAAAGAAAGAGAGGGGTTAGATCTCTTACGAAAATTCGGCAGCCTAACAGCGCCACTCAAAACATCCAAAATGGATTGATGATAGAGAATAGGGTCTCTCATCACATGAACATAAAACTTAAAGTATGATTAATATAAAATAACATCCCAATAACAAGAAAGATGAGCTTTAAATGGAATGACATAAAAGGGTGTACTTAAAAAGAAAGAGAGCAGTAGGATCCCTTACCTCA
The DNA here is from genome assembly GCA_963277665.1 of Viscum album. Lineage (NCBI taxonomy): Eukaryota > Viridiplantae > Streptophyta > Magnoliopsida > Santalales > Viscaceae > Viscum > Viscum album. The sequence goes on from CAUJRU010000933.1 coordinate 174,548, forward strand.
AGTCCAACTTGTCTTGTTTGTTTCTTTATATTCCTGAATAGTAAACATTGGTCAATTAATAATTTCCTAAGTACCTACTTTAGAGATTATTATTTAGTTCATATCTCATAATATAATGTTATAATAATTGTTTAATAATGTTAGTTCATATCAGACGTTTTTGCCGATGTTTGGTACATGAGTCAAAAATGAACTTGTTTGAAAAAAGATTGCCCATGTAGTTATATGTAATAATTTCCAGAACAATATTAATGATTAAAATATAATATATATCCATTAAATATTCATTTTATACTATTCAATATCATTTGGAGATAAAAAACGAAAAGCATCGTTCCTAGAGACGGTAGGCCGTACGTACGCATGAACGCTACTTTCATTTTTTGTCATATTAATGAAATTAAAAAAAATGAGAGAGATATATATATATGTTATAATTCCAGAATGATATCTATAATTTAGATGTAATATATTACATATATATCCATTATATATATGTACTTATAATATTACATAACATTTTGAGATAAGAAATGAAATGTACCGTTCATGGAGACGGTAAGTCGTACGTACGCATGAAGGCTACTTCCATTTCAATTTCATATTTAATGGAATTAAAACATAATGATACATAATAGTATTTTAATTCCAGTATGGTATCATATATAATATCATTAAATATATACTTTATACGTACCACATATGGTATTAACGAATCAAATCACTTTGAGGGGGCGGTAGTCCACACTTCCTTAAATGAAGATATCGTGTTTACCCATAAAGGTACGCCATAAATGAAAAATACAGAAGCTTAAGTAAAAAATGAACATATTATATATCATATATAAATATAGTGTCATCTTTATGGCCACCTTGTAAGGTGTTAGAAGAATGTTGAACAATCATCGTTTCGGGAGGCAGAAATTCGCCATCCACGGAAACAATATGTTCTTTAACCATTAGATGTAGGTGTGTGTAAGTTTAGCTCTAATACTTCTTATAAAAACATCCTAGTATATTTAAGATACTGGATTTGTTAAAAAATAAATGAATAAAAAGAGTTTAGGGAGTTGGAGAATCAAAATAAAACAAAAGGACACAAGTGAAGACATTACCTTAAAATCGGGTAACTCCCTTTGTTTGAGCTCAAAGGCTTCCTTGGGAAGACATCTGCCCAATGTGAGGATTCAAGGAGTAAAAGAGGTAAGTGTAGAGACAAAATAGGCAGGGGTTGGCCGAGCCAAAGGCTTTGGTAGTGTGGGTAAGTAGGTAGAGTTGGGGGCCTTTTATAAGAGCAGAGGAGGGGCACTATTGTAAAGTTAAAAAATGTTACTTTATTTTCAAAAGAGTTTCTGATTTTTAGGGTCCCACATTGATTTATTTCGAGGATAAGGTGATACGGGTTCGAAATCCACTCATCCAATAGGTTTTGGACATGTTTAGGTCTTATATATTACATTATCTTTCCATTTTATTTAAATCGTTAAATAATGAGGTCATCGCTGCATCATCATGATGTCAAAAATAATTTAATTTATTTAATGTCTAAAAATTATAAAAAAAACTACCATGATATAGGAAATTGTTTAGCTTTCCAATGTCTATTTATAGTAAAAAATATTACTTGTATAACCCCATGTAAAAATTGTTTTAGTAAAACATCTCATGTTTGTTTCATTTTTACTTTAACATTAAATAAAAAGATATTTATGTCATTTTCCAACCAAAGTGGCTCCATGGGGTCCCCAAGTTGACCCATGGGTTTTCTTGGTCGGCCATGACACATCCAATGAGGGTAGGACATGTTTCTAGGTCATTTAATTTTATTAAAACATTATTCTTACCATAAACTACACTAATTACCTCTAATCGCGATTAAAAACTTAATAAGTTACTATTCACCAAAAAATTATTTTTATCCCATTGAACCACATTTAACATCTTAATGACAACCATGTATGTCGGATTTTTGAAATTCAAAACAAAAAGACTGCAAAATTTCATTTAAACGGAAAAATCAGTTTTTATAAGTACCATATAGTGGTTTCACTATTTATCAAAAATTTATGTTTTTCAGAAAAATCCCAAAAATTCATCCTAAGCTATATTTGATATTCCAAATTCAAAAATGAAGTCTATTTTACAAAATTCAAAAAATATAAGTCACATTAATTAATTTAATAATTAATTTTCGCTGTCAGAGCAAATAGCGTATTTTTATGAAACAATAAGTATCAAAAGATTGACAGTAGTTTAAGTCTGATTTCAAAGTAAAATTAATTCCAACGAACACTATTGGATTTAATGGTAAAAATATATTCTAATTTAAATTTAAAACCAATTCAAAATATAATATAATCATATAAATAAATTAAATTAAAAAGATGTTTTTAATTAAAATACAACATTTTACACTATTCATTAAAAAATGAACTTTATCGGAAAGATACCAAAAATTTACACAATGTAAATTTTGATGTACAAATTCATAAGAAGAGTTTTATTTGGTCCAATAGAATTTATAATATTGAACAAAACTATATTTAATGACGGTTCGCCATCAAAAGGCGATAAGTGAACCTTTAGTGAAAACAAGGGCATATACGCCTAAAATTGAATTCTTTCCATATTTTAAGAATTTATCTTTTTTTGGATAAATGTAAAAACATTTAAAAACATATATAATCATATTTTAGTTATTTCTATCCATTCCCGCAAATACAACAATTATATGTTAACTAACATTTAAAATAATATTATTTTATTATTAGAGTGCAACGTAAGATTCCCAAGAAACTCGTTATTGCGTGTTGGGTACGCCATCGAGCATAGCGTCCCCTTTAAAGTAATATTAATATTTTATTCGAAAATATGGATAAATATGAAAATGTACTATTCTTTATTTACCTGGGGTGTTACATCAAATCACTCTTTATGGATTTTTATTTAATGAAAATATATTTTATATATTCAATGTAATGTTTTGAATTCATATTATATTTTGTCTATATATGATATAAGTGAAAATTCATTTTTTTGTAAAAAATAAGTATTCATCCAAAAAAATATAGATTTACATACTTTTGATTGATAGGCCTTCTTAAATAAAGATTCTGACAATTGTATAAGTTCTATTTGACATAATAAACATTTTATTTGGAATAAGGATATAAAAATCTACGTTAGAAGTATTTTTTGTGTTTTTTTAATAAATATATATTTTAATAAATAGGGAAAAATACTGTATTTTAACTCTAAAATACCATTCCGTCTAATATATTTACATAGTTATATTATATCAAAAATTGTTTTTAAAGTGTAATTAGATTATGTTTATTTTATTTTATCCAATTTTTTATATTTAAAGTAATTTTGTATTTAAATTGGACATAGACACAAGTCAATATTTTGATTATTTTTACTTCTTAAAACCAACTTTCTATCCCTGATAAATGGAATTGTTTTTAAATTAATTACATAAACTTCTATGTTTTGAATTTGTAAAAATAGATCCCATATTAAGAATCCAAAGTTCCAAATTATGTAAATAGATTCATTTTATTTTTCGGACAATATTAATAGAAACATCAATAATTATTTTTATTTACCATGGATAAATGGTAAATCAGGTAAATAAAGGTAAAATATAATATTATAATATTATAAAACTACACTAATATGTGTCTTAATCCTATTTCATGATTCATGGAAGACAACAAAATCAAAAATCCAAATGTTTTTGTATTTGGGAGCCTCTTCAGTGTAAAAATGACATGTTATAATAATTAATTTAAAGTAAAAGGAAATATAACATAAACATGTATCTTTTTACTAATACAATTTTAATGTGAGATTATATAATTGATCTATTTGACTATAAATAGTAATTATAAAGATAAAAAGATTTCATACATCATCGTATTTTATTTATAATTTCTAAACATTAAATATGTAAATTTATTTATGAAATAATGATGATGTAGTGATTACCCTATAAGTGAAAGATTCAAATAAATGATATTATAAATATTAAAATATTGGACCAAAAAAATATCAATATTTTTATCTTTTTTACTTCTTAAAAACCCTTATTCTAGTTTTGATAATATAAATTAATTTTAAATTACTTTATTCCAATTTTTTGTTTTTAATTTTGAAAAATCATTCCATATTTTGAATCGAAAGGTCTAAATTTTGAAAATAAGTAACTTTTATTTTTATAAATTATGAATAGTAACATTAGTAATTATTTTAATTTACCATGGTTTAATGGAAAATCATGTAAATAAGGGTAAAATATAACATTACAATAGTATATAGCTACCCTAACACATGTCCTAATCCTATTGGATAAGATATGGTCAACAATGAGCATCCTTGGGTCAGTTTCACGACCCCCTGGATCCACGTGGGTGTGATAATGACATATTATAATAAATAATTTAATGTAAAGAGAAATAAAACATAAATAAGTATCTTTTTACTAGAACAATTTTTAGCTGGGGTTATATAAATGATCTATTTACAATAAATTGACATTAGAAAGCTAAAAAAATTCCTACATCATGTTATTTTATTTATAATTTTAAAACATTAAAGGAATAAATTTATTTATGACGAAATGATGATGTAGTGACTACCATATGAAAGAAATATTCAAATAAATGATATTATAAATCTTAATGTAAAAGTAATTTGAATATTTTGAGTCCATACACAAATTTTATGGATTATTATGACAAGTTATATTTGACTTAATGTATTTTTCTTAATGAATAAATTTTTTGTGAATTTAACAAAAAACAATTACTAAATATTGTCGCAAATGACATAAAAGTGTTTTCAAAACAAATAAAATTTTATTAAATGATATAATAGTCATAAATATCTTATATTCGGCCAAATAACTTATATAATTTTAATAATGTCATTAGTGATCCACTTGATGTTATCAAGTAATTTTATAGTAACCATATTAACCATAAAATGTAAAAATACACGAGGACATGGTAAGAGTTAATTTATTTAACCAAGGGTTAATGCAAAAAGATAAGGTTTTATTTCATAACTAAACTTGTCTAAAACTTATTTATTGAGAGGATTTGGATGCATATTCATCTTATCCTCTAAATATATCAATTTGGGACTATTATAATTTGAAAATATATTTATAATAAAATAATGTTTCATAGATTTCCTAAAGTAGCGTTCATGCATATGTGTGGCCTACTGTATCCATGATCGGTGCATCTCATTTCTTATCTCCAAATATTATGATATTGTTAATGAATATATACTAGATATATATATATCTCTGTGTGTGTGTGTGATATTCAAATCATTAATACTATTCTAGAGATGATGGAATTTTGACAACATCGACAATTTACATCAAAACAAGTTAATTTTCGACTCAATTACCGAATATCGACAAAACAACTAATATGAACATAAATAATTAGTTAATTTTTATAACATGGTAGTAAGTGATATAAATAAATAAACTTTAAGAAGGTATTTAAGTAAGTTAATTGTAACCTATGATTATTATTTTTGAACAGAATGATTTTACGTGATGAGTCAGACTCAAGGTAAGGGATATTTTATCTCAATCTCCACTTATAGAGATAAATATCTATGTCATTGGTTATTTTTTTCTACAAATATTTTTGAATGAACCTTGATTGTTTTATACTAAATATATACCTATATTGGGTGGCTTTATATTTTTCACACATAATTATTTCATTGATTTATCCTTAATCTATGGATATGATCATTATAAGTGACTTCATCTCAATCTCCATTAATTAAGCCATATTTTGATTACATACACTTTTTTATTTAATAATGTTCATAAAAAACCATTGAATTTTAATTTCCTTCAAAGGGAAAATTTTCTACGATGTATTATACTAAATAACCAAAACTGATGTTTTTAATGTACGGGTCATCAAAAACTCATCCACTGTTAAAACCATTATTCGATAATTGACATCCTTTACAAGACTGAATGTTTTTAAAAGGTAAATAAATCTCATATTATTTTTTTAGGTCTTTTGGTTTTGATTTTTTTAATGTGTAATTACTATTTCAATATGTTGATATTATTTCTTGTGATGGAAAATGAAATTTTATTAGTGAAATGATGAAAATTACAATATTTTATTTGATTTCATTATATTATGGTACTTGAAAGTTTGATGGGTAGTTACATGATAAAAACAATATGGGTGGTTCCATGATAAACCATGTATGGGTGGTTACGTTATAACCTCTAAGGCATTGGGAATGGAAGGTGGTCGTAGGGCCATTCCATTTATTGATATCTGTTGAATTTGAAAATATGGTAATTATATTTATGTATGTTTACATCCAATGTAACCTTTATATGTTTTATATTGCTTTTTTATGGGATTTAAGGTCATATTTTGGTTACAAAATGTTTAAGAAATGAACTTATAATCAGTGAAGTATTTTTACAACTTATTAAAGGTGAAAATTATTCCATTATGATAAAGTATTCATTGTTTAAATGTTTTTGAAAGACTAATAGTTTTCATCATTTAGGTATCCCTTACTACAATTTTTATTCTAATCCCTTGTTTTGAAATTTTTTTCATGATATTTAATTAATAATAGTGTCAAGGATGGGATCAAGGAAACTTCATGTTGATTATACTTGAAAAAAACCATGCTTATTTTAAAAATGTTTTTTCCTATAAAAAATTTGATAGTTAGTAGAAGTGTCTAATTTTAATATTTATGTGGTTATGTATGATTTATAACCTAATTATATTTATTTATAAACCGAAAAAGATCCTCTATGTGATTAAAACTCAATGTTTTGACTTAACTCATTATTTTGAAAGTTTTATGTTCAGGACCATATAGTTAGTTTTAGAAGTTGGATGAGATAAAATTAGAGGATAGGGTGTTATTTATGTATAATTTAAAATATGTATTTAAATATAATGGTTAGAAAATTTGAAAGAGTCATAGTTATTTTATAATAATTGAATGAGTTTGAGATAACATTTATTATAATATCTTATTTTATATCTTACCAATATGATAGTATATGACGATTATACTGATATAATCACACTAACATTTTTGGTTGTAGTGTATTGAGGGATCTTGCAACACCAAGGTAAAAATCTATTTGATGGAAACTATAGTGGTTTTAAAAATAAACAAATGTATAAAATGGGTGATGAAATGAAAACCCTTGTGGTTATTCTAAACCAATAATCTGGATTCATGATCGACCAATTTAACCTTAGTGATTTTTCTAAGGCATCATATATATGAGAAATGAATCCCATTGGAATTTCATGTAACAATCATAATGTTATGTTTACTGAACAACCAATGTGTCAAGGATGTAAAAATAAACACCTAGGTAAGTGTTTTAATGGGATAAAAAGATGTTATAGATGTGGAAATTATAGTCATAAAACAATAACCTCTAATGTAAAAATAATTCATTCAGTGGACTCTAGGAGAGGGAAAAAAGTTTTTTCCAAGTTATCAATTGAATGTTTTAAATGTGGGGAGTATAGTCATTACCCAAATAGATTTTTTATAAATAAGTTTTTGGAATGGGATTAGAAACACAATAAAAATATATGATTAGAAATACCTAAGGATAGTCTAATTAATGATGATGAAAAATTAAATGACATATGAAAGGTATGTATTATTTATTATCCCATGTTTTGAAATTATTGAATCTGATAACATGATTCATGTTTCCTATCTGTTTGAAATATGTATTAAAGAATAAGATGGATAATCATCATTATGGTATCATAAATAATGTATAATGATTATAATGTCCACATATAAGGGATTCAAGAGTTATTGTAGACTCTTGGAAGATGAAATGTTTAAAATTATTAGTGATCATTTAATGATGGGATTACATTAGAAGACATTTTATAGTATGTGTTACACTATAGGTAATTGTGTGAAAATTTTATTCATGGAATAATTTTATTTTCTTCTGTGGACACAATTATAATGTAATAGATAACCTTTATATGATCTTTGATTTTGAGTTAATTATGAGATATTGATTTTTCAGATGCAAAATGATAAAAATGATATAAACATTGATATTAAAAAATATTATGATTATTTTTAAAGATTTTATCTAATGTTGGGAGTGATATATGAATTATATAGCTTTAGTAAAAGGATATCCCATAGAATGGGTGACAATCCGTCATGCCAGGAAAGGTCTTGGGGATCGAACACCCAACTGATGTTTGACAAGACTTTTTAGGCTACAATTAGCCTATGTGATGTCCCTGGTTATTTTGGATTTAAATTTTAGTTACACGAGTCGATGGGGTAATAATAAGTTGATTTTTGGAAATTATATTTTATCATATGGATATCTTGCTTATTGAAATATGATTTTGGGATTATGTTATAAATGTTATTTTATAAAATATTCTCTATTTTGGGTGCCCTTAAAGACAATGTTAAATAAAATACTACGAAATTTTATTTTGAGCAATAAAGGTTGACTTCTTTTGGGAAATATATTATTTAATTATGGACTTATAGATATTTGGGTTTTTTATGGAATTGATTAACCTATCTTAGATAATATGTGATTCGGGAAATTAATTTTTTGTCAGATCCATTAAGAGTGGTTGATGTTATTTGGATATAAATGATAAAAATTATCTTAGAAGATTATGTTATCAAAAACTTATTAATTTTGTTTTTCAAACATAGTTTGGATTTTTTTGAGGAATTATATGGAAAATTATTTTTGGAATGGTATATGTTGTAATTTGGTTATTACTATTTAATTTAGAAGATTAAAAGAAGTTTTTTATCTTATAGATGATTATAATTTTTGGGGAATTATTTTATCTTATCCTAACCATTTTGGTTCTTGATAATTTTTCAAGAAAGGATGAATAAATAGTCAATCCTTTTTGGATTATTTTATTCCTAAGAAGTAGATTCTAGTGCTTCAGGTTTGACCAAGTCACCTTGAATACTCATTGTTTATAGAAAATGTTATTTTTGTGGTAGAAATTTATTAAAGGATGAGATTCTACTAGACAATTAAGTATTATTTTGTATGTTCTTAGTCAATATTATAAATAAATTCCTCAAATCTATGAAAAGAACCTAAAAAACAAAAATTTTGTACGTCTAATTTTCCTACTGTGAAATCAAACACCATTAAACCCATCACAAGTTTCTGTTTTTCTGATTGTTAACTTTCTCATGATCACGTTATATATCACTCACCATCAGAACAAGAAGGTTAGTTTTTCTTCCATATCCTTGTTTTATTATATGGAATCCTTGTATGATTTATATCTAGTGACATATGTTACTCTCTTTCATTCTTATAAAGTGTAATTTTTATTGGCACTTTTTTTGATGTGGGAATTTCACTGATGTTTCCGAGCCAAATTTTAAAATTATGAGGACGCAATTTCCAAAAATGATAAAGGTTGAAACATCCTAGGTATTTATAGAATAATAAATTTTCTATTCTTTTAATATTTATGAATAAGTTAATACATTTAAATTAAAGGTGACACTTTTTCCAAAAGCGTTTTCGACACACAAGAGTAGGTTTCTCTGAAATCTTACATCGCCCAAAATTTTTGAGTGACATCAAAAAATATTACAATAATATTAATATTAATTTAAATGGAAGTCAACGGCTACCCATTGTATTAGAGGGAATGCACATAAATAGCTAAAATATTATTACATATGATTTTTAAATGTTTTTACATTTTGCAGTAAATTTTAGAGGTTTAAAATAAGAATGAATCCAATTTTATGCATAAAATACTCTAATATTTTTAAATGGTTTTTTACCACATTTTTATGGAGATCCCTTTTACAGTCTAGTTTTTCCCATTATTAAATATTTTATTTGGTAAAATATTCTTATTCATTATAATAATTACATCAAAAATTATGTTGGGTTAAATTTTGTTATTTTTACGATAAAATCCATATTTTACGGAATAGTGAAACAGACTGCATTTTAATTCCAAACTAACATTTAATCTAATTTATTTATATATTTATAATGTCTTATTAATTGGATTTATAGTGTAATTAGATTATTTTTTTAACTTTTAATAAAATTTTGGTCCTTGAAATTAATCTATAATTTATATTGGACATAAACACATGGAAATCTTTTAATAGTTTTTACTTCGCAAATACCCACATCATGGAATAGGAATTTATTTTAAATTAATTTATGCCAATTATGTGTTTTGAGTTAAGAAAAATGGTTTCTATATTTTTAATCAGAATGTCCAAATTTAATAAATATGTGCCTTTTATATTGGACACTATGAATAGTAACTTAAATAATTATTTTTATTTCCCATAGTTAAAGGGTAAGTTATGTAAATAAGGGTAAAAATAATTTTATTATAATATAAAACTACCCTAGAACATTCCCTAGTCCTACTGTATTAGATATGGTAAACCCTGAGAATCTATGGGTCAATTTTAGGATCCCATGGTACCACATGGGTGTGGAAATGACATGTTATAATAATAAATTTATAGTAAATATAAATATAACACAAACAAGTATTCTTTTACTAAAATGGTTTTAAGGTGGGGTTATATAACTGATATCTTTTACTATAAATAGTCATCAAAAATATAAAAGGATTTAATAATTCATGGTATTTTATTTATAATTTTTATATATTATATAAATTTATTTATTTATGGAATAATGATGATGTAGTGATTACCTTATTAATGAAATATTCCAATAAATTATATTATAAATATTAAAATAAATTTAATTTTAAATTTTTATTCCATACAATAATTTATTAGAGGATTATGGACTGTTATCTTTGAGTTAATGTAGTTTTTTTAATGAATAACGTTGTTATGCCTTTAAGAAAATCAATTACTAAATAGTGTCAAAATTGACATAAATGAGTATTTAAAAAAAATATTATTTTATTAAATGATATATTAGTCAGAAAAATCATATATTCGGCCTAATGAATTTGATAATGTTACAAATTTCATTAATTATCCACATGAGGTTCTCTTGGCATTTTATAGTGACCATATTAACTGTATAATGTAAAAATATATGAAGACATTATAAGAGTTAATTTAATTATCAAAGGGTTAAAGCCAAATTATAAGGTTAAATTTTTTACCTAAAAATATGTAAATCCTATTGGTTCAGAGTATTTTGACCCATCCTCATCTTATCATCGAAATATGTCACTTTTGAACAGTTATAGTGTGAAAATCTGTTTATAATAAAATAATATTTCAAGACATTCTAAAAGTACCCCTCATCTCTCTTAAAAAATGACACCACCTCTACCAAGATAATCACACCTCTCAATCCCCATATCTCATCCAACATTATCTCAAATAAGAAGAATATCAATCACGGTTTATTCCCTAAATCTCATCAAAGAAAACTTTTCATTTACCTGCTCCATGTTACCTAATGCATTGGAGAGTTAACACGGGCTCGACCCACACTCAGTTTAACATAGAACCAACCATATACCTAACCAATTCCTAAAAACGATAACATAATCAAAACACATAAAATATACATAAAGGATAAATAAAAAATTCCACATTGAAATAACATCTTATGTTTACAAGATATGCACTCATAAATGAAAACACATTATTTTAAAATAAAATGAAAAACATGTAAAATAAACATAAAAAAATAATAGTGACAAAAAATTGAGATATCACATTCATGATGTATGTATAAAAAACATTCAATGTTATTGAAATAATCAATCCCTTTTAAAACACAATTAAAAAATTTGAAAATTATATTTTAGAATCAAAGTGTCCCATACTAATTTGAAACATTTAAAAAGAATTTAAACTTAAAAACGTTCATATACTTAAAAATAAATACTTCAAATAAATTTTTAAATATGTACAAGAAACATAAGGATTTAGAAGATTAATTCTTAAAAAAATTTAAAACGATGTTTTAGATAAATAGTAGTTTACAATCTAAAATGTATAAATTATATGCCACAAGAAATTATAACATTTTAAAATATATTAAATATCATGATTATATATATATATATATTATGAATTTTTAGTGTAAAGGGGGCCGTATAAACAATTTATAAATAAATATAGGTTCCTAACATCAAGATATTTCTTATTAAATGGAGATTGAGATGAAGCCGCTTTGAAATATAGTATCCTTGGATTAAGGATAAATCAATGAAATAATTACATGTGGAAAATATAAATACACCCAATATAATTTTTAATTTAGTCTAAATCAATTATAGTTCATTCACACCTATTCTTGAAAGAAATCATGATATGGATATTTAACTCAATGAAATGAGATTGAGTTTAGATTTCCCTTACCTCAAGTCCAACATGTCTTGTTCAATATTTATAATCCTAAATAATAAACATGGGTTACATTCTAATTGATTCAGAATATTTTTCAAGTTTATTATTCCCTGTATATCAATTATTACGATTTTATAAAAATAACATAATTATTTAAGTTTATATCATTCGTTTTGTTGACATTCGGTACTTGAGTCAAAACTGAACTAGTTTTCATCTAAATTGTCCATGTGTTAAATATTACCTCACCTCCATAATTTTATTCATGATTTAAATATAATATATATCCATTATATATGTTTTTATTATACTTTATAACATTTTGATATAAGAAATTAAATACACCATTAATGGAGAGAGTAGGTCTTACATACGCATCAACTCTACTTTAATTTCATTTCTTTATTAATGGAATGAAATATAAATGATAAATATGTATATTATAATTATATTAAAATATATATTTTAAATATGTTACATAAGTTCATTAACACCATCCTCCATACATTCCATGTTTTTGATGAACACGTCATATCACTTTGACTGGTGGTTGTCCACAGTTCCTTAAATAAATTATCGTATTTACACATTAAAAAGAGAAAAAAAATTATATTGTAAATAAAAATTATATAATAATAGTGAAAATATAAATATAATATAAATAATATATAAATATAGTTCCATCATCACTCCCACCATGAGAGGTGGTAGGATAAAATTGAACATGCATCATTTCGTGATGCAGTAGTTCACCTTACACAGAAACATTATGTTTTTATCCATTAGATAGAGGTGTGTGTATGTGTAAGTAGAACCTATAGAATAATATAATCCTAGTACATTTAGGACAGTCATTTTTTAATAAAATGATGTAAAAAATAAAGGATAGGGGGTGGATAAGGAAAATAAATGGAGAGATCTTGAGATAAGAAGTTACATGTAAATCGGGTAACTCCTTTAGATTAGAGACAAAATACTTTCCTTAATTAACATATTACCAATGTAAGGATTATATTTGGATGTTAGGGATGTTGTGAGATTATTTGAGATTAATTTTGGCAAGGAAAGGTGCTTGAGAGGTGTGAGAATGTGGGTTGAGATGTTGCCCTTTAAAAGAGGGAGGAGGGGATATTTAGGAAAGTATTTAAATATTATTTTCCAATAAATTTATTTTCAAATTATGATCACTCCAAGGTGATATACATATAAGATGAAATGAGGATTATTATAAATACACTTAGATAATTTTTCATAGACATGTTTAGGTTACAAATTAATCTGTATCATTGGGATATAACCCTTAGTTAAATAAATTAACTCTTATCAGGTCTTCATTTATTTTAACACTATAGGGTTAATATAGTTACTATAAAATGCCAAGAGATTATAAATTGGATCATTATTTTCATTTGTAATATTATCTATTTCTATTTTCTGAATCTTATTTTTTATAACTATTATATCATATAATAAAATAGTATTTTAAAAAAAATTCATTTATGTCAATTTTTACTCTATTTATATATTGATTTTTTTAATGTCATGACAACTTGATTCATTTAAAAAAATTAAATTAACTCAAATATATCATTTAATAAACATCCGTAATTTTTTTAGGGCATTAAAAGTATAAAATTACTTTTATTTTAATATTAATAATATAAGTAATTTGAATCATCCATTATTAAGGAAATCACTACATCATTATTGTATCATAAATAATTTATTTATTTAATGTTTAAAAATTATAACTCAAATAAAATGGTGTAGGAATTATAATTTTATTCCTAATGAATATTTATAGTCAAATATATCAATTATATAACCCCTAATGAAAATTTATTTATTAAAATGATTATTATTTTTGTTATATTTCCCTTTAGTTTAAATTAATTATTATAACCAGTAATTTTCACACCCAAAGTTACTCAAAAATTCCAAAATTCATTCCTAAGGATTGTTTTGGTTTCCCATGACTCAATAATTATGATTAGGACACCTGTTATGGTATATTTAAATTATTATAATATTATTTTAACCCTCATTTTCTTAATTTACCCTTTAACCGTGGTATATAAAATATATTACTGATGTTACTATTCATAATTTCCAAAAAAATAAAGGGTACCATTTTACATTATTTAAACATCGAATAAAAAAGTTTAATCTTTTTTCCAAATTCAAAACACATATGATTCATTTATTAATTTAAAATAAATTCATTTTTTCAAAATCATAAAGCTGGTTTTTACGAAGTAAAAATAATCAAAAAATTAACTTGTGTTTATGTCCAATTTAAATTTGAAATTACATTAAATTTCCAAAATAATTGTAAATGATAAAATAATAATCCAATAACACACTAAAACCAATTAAAAATATAATCTAACTATTTAAATAAATTATACAAAAATATATTTTTTAATTAAAATGCATTATTATTCACTATTTAATAAAATATGAATTTCCCCAAAAAAATAATAAAATTTCAATCAAGGTAAATTTTAATGTCCTGATTCCAAATAATAATTTTATTTTGTAAAATAAAACTTGTTAAATTGTTAAAAAACTAGATTTAAAAAGGGATCTCCATCAAAAGGTGGTAATGCTCTATTTTCTTGAAAAATATATCTTTTATCCAAAAATAATAATTCATTATTATATCTAATCTAGAAAACATATAATATGAATTTATAACATTAAATTGAATACGTAAAGTAGATATTTTTTATTGAATTAAAATACATAAATAGTGATATGATTTTATGAACACAATTATTGTCTTCTAAATTGGTTTTCATAAAAACACATCCTTTATATTCAATTGGTTTTTATTTCCATTTATAATAAATTTGGTAACCAATGAATCCTAATTTAATCATTTTTAAACCATATTTTCATAATTCATTTTATACTAGTCATTCCCACTATTATAACGGTTAGGTAAATACGGTAACAATTAAATAATAATATTTAGTAGTTCATTTAAGCTCCATGTAGCGTATCATGTACGTTATTGAACATACTGTTTATTTATTAAAACTCATAAAATTTAATACACCCTCTTTAATAAATATATTCTTCTCAATTTTAGTTTTGGATTGGTAACTTGGGTATGACTTTTGAAAATACCTTTACATAAAACCCACATCGGAAAAAGGGTTAATAAAATATCCACTTTAAAAAATAAAAAGGTATGTAAAAAAGGTCACATGAGATAAACTATACTAGGGTTACATATAAAAAACATGGATTTTTAATAAAAAATAAGTGTCATGTTATGGGTGAGAGTGATAGAAAACATGATCAGGAGAATTTTAATGACCAGAACACTTCAAACTTGTGGTGGGTTACCACCCCCTCAAAGCTATGTGACTCCTTCCCACTATACATAGAACCTATAAAGGATTTTTTTATTAAAAATATGAGACATACATGAAATTAATATAATAATTTTATTATACTATATATTAATATCAATTGATTATTATTATTTTAATATGAAAAAGAAATGAAATTATCTTTAATGTGTACGTATGGCCTACCATCTCCATGAACTGTGAATTTCATTTCATATCTCCAAATATTATGGATATTATAAATACAGAAATATAGGATATATATGATATTTGAATATTTATTAATATTATGGAGATGGTGGACTTTGGACTACATGGAAAATTTACATCAAAAGATGTTCTTTTCAACAGAAGAACTAAATATCGACAACACATCCAATATAAACATAAATAATTGTGTAATTATTATAAAATGGTAATAAGGGATATAAAATAAATAATAAACTAGAAAATTGTTCTCATGAAATTAGAAATTAACCAATGTTTATTATTCAAGAACATTACGGTTGTACGTTCTAACTTGGGCTCATGGAAAGAGAGAGAATAACTAAATCTCTATTCATTGAGTAAAATATCCATGTCATTGGATTTTAAAAATATTATAATAATAGAAATAATATTATATATTTTGGAAACATGGACTTGGATGCAAAATATACCACAATAAATAATTACGTATCAAAAATTTCGGATAATAATGATATTGAAAAATTATCCCTTACCTTAGGTCTGATATGCTTTTATTTATCTAAACTTCTTTTATAATGTTTTAAATAATGTTATTGAATTATTATATAATCATAGTTAAATTTATGATATCATATATGATCATATTATCATCTGTTTGTCACCTGTTATTTGGATATTAACTTCTTTATGTTCTTAAGAATGTTTTTTCAAATAAGTTAATGTTCCACTTCATAGGATATAGTTATATTATTTAAACAATTATATTAATATAATATATATCATATTTATACATTATATTTGTGTATACAATCATTGTGTAATGAAGATGATGTAGAATTAATCTCATCTCATGGTGGAGACGGTAGGTCAAACATACAAACGAGTGAGGATATCATTCACTTTATGGTTAAATGGTATTGAATTCTATGGTAGAATAATTATCTTTTTATAATAATTATTTACATTCAATATACACATCATTATACCAATCAAAATTATTTATTGTTTAATAAAAAATTACACCATGGTGTAGAGATGGTATGTCGTACGTACGCATGCATGGTTATATTTTATTTTGTAGGATGGATAAAAAGAGGTATATGGTTTTTCCATAATTATAATTACATATCAGAATTTAGAATATAGTAGATTTATTTGAACAAAATTTGGGTGAACCAAGGTTCTTGATAGGTGTGAGTAAGTGGGTATAGGTGGTATCCTTTTATAAGATAGAGAAGAGACACATTAGACATGTATTGAAATATTATTTTATTATAAATTAATTTTAGAATTATAATATACAAAAAGTGATATATTTTAGGGATAAGATGAGTATGGGTCAAAATTTGATCAACCAAGAGGTTTTAGACAAGGTTAGTTCACAACGTTAACCATATCTTTTGACTTTAACCCTTTGTTAAAAAATCTATCTCTCACCATGTCTTCTTGTATTTTTACACTATATGGTTAATATTGATACGATAAAATTCCATGGTAACATCAAGTGGATCATTGATTAAATTTTTAAAATTATAAAAGCCATTTGGATGAAACATATATTTTTATGACTATTATATCATTTAATAAAATATTATTTGTTTAGAATCTCATTTCCCTCAATTTTGACACTATTTAGTAACTGATTTCTTTTAAATCTATAACATCTTGATTGATTATAAATAATTATATTAATTAATATATAACTTTTCATAATCATCCAAAAAAAAATTAATGGCATGAAAATTTTCAAATTAAATTTATTTTAATATTTATAATATATTTTATTTAAATATTACATTAATGTGTTCTTTATTCTCTTTTCATTGTGTCGGAAATAAATTTATATATTTAATTTATAAAAATATTAAATAAAATACCATGATGTATTAAATAATTTTAGCTTCCTAATGAAAACTTATTGTAAATGATATCATTTATATAAACCAATATAAAATTTTTTAGATAGGAGATACATGTTTATGTTATATTTTCCTTTTATATAAATTAATAATTATAAAAGGTTATTATCAATCCCATGTGGCTCCATGGGGTCTTGAAATAGACCCACGGACTCTCATGCTTGGTCATATATTATTCAATAATATTAAGAAACATGTTAGATTTTTTTTATATTATTATAATATTATTTTAACCCATATTTACCATGTTTACCCTTTAAATGTTTTTAATAAAATAATTAATAAATTTACAAATCATAATCTCCAAAAATAAAGGGGACATATTTAAATGATTTTTAACTTATGATTCCAAATATTAAATCCCATATTCGTGATTCAATACATAGAAGTTTAATTAATTAATTGAAAAATAATTCTCATTTCCAGAACCATAAAGATTGTTTTGAAGAAGTAAAAAATGTGACCATTGTAATATATACTCTAAATGTTAAGTATATTTATTATAAATAGAAATGATAATGTTTATTATTATATAAATAAGATTAAATTGACCCATCTAGTAGACTTGGTTTATATGAAGCCTGTTTGTTGGAGCTTGGGATAGAGGTGGTGTCGATAGGCTTCAATTTTCTCTAGACCACACCCTAGACGAACTTCAACATGTTAAGATTGAAAGAAATCACCTATGAGAGAAGTTAAAGTTAGTGGAGATTACCACTCAATCAATGTTAGATGATCATTCCCAAGAATCCATCACCATTTCACACTTTAATCTTAGGTTCTATCCGAGTGTTATAAGGGGTTATGTAACAAGTCCTTAGTAACTTTCTGTAATCCCTTGGTATAAATAAAATTTTCATATCATCATTTCTATTTTAGGAATATAATTTCAAAATAAAATATTTATTTAATTAAGAAAAATTATATAGAATTATTTTAGAAATAAATAATATTACTTTTCATATATTTCTCATTCATGAAGAATTATTATGGTAAAATATAAATATTTTTGATTTTCAAATGTCAAAATTACCCTAGGCTGAATTTTTATAATTTCCATAAGAAGCTTCTATTTTTTAGTAATTCATGAATATAATTTGATGAATAGTGTTTCTTTATAAATAATATTTGACGAATAGTGTTTTTATCAATTATAAAATAATTTTTTATTGTTAAATAATTTTTCCTGTGGAATTATTTACGAATATTGGACATACATGGTTGAAATCGTGGTAAAAATTTGGTTCAATAAGATCAAAATAATTTTTTTTAGAATGGTTTCATTACACATTGAAATTTTAATTCTAACCTTGGGAATTTTAATTTGACCAATTTAATATTAAACACACCTAAAGAAGTACAAATATTATGTATTCATCATAAGCGGTAATGTAATGTAATTATGTCATAGTATAGTTAAATAAATAATTTTAAAATATTTGTTAAGTATTAGTAATTTAATTATATAACACAATATAAAAGAAATTAATTTTTATAAAATTGAGTTCACTTTTGAATTATACACATCATAAAAAGGTTAGGGTGATTTTTTTTGATTTTTCTGAAACAGTTGAAATTTTGATATATAGTAAAAATACAGTTTTGGGTTTCCGACATGTTATATGACAACATAACTATTTAATATTGATGTAATGACTAATATAAAGTGGTTTTCAACTCTTATGGATTAATATGTGGTATTTGGGGTCCCATTTAGCTATTCTCATTAAAAACTACCTTGGTCAAGCCCATGGTTTTCCAATTAACACTAATAAGGAGTCCTTTGAAATTAAAAAATATATTACCTCACATTTACAATAAATAACCACCCATTAAATCATATCATTTCCTTCCAAAAATCATTAATCATGAAATTATCCTATTTATACCTCCCAATGTTTCCTACCAAGTCTTGCTCAAGCCCCCAAGGTCTTGATCATGGATTTTTAGATGTTATTTCTTAAGGTAATAGAATTATCAACTAGTTTTTTCATTCATATTCTCTTTTATGTGGTATATCATTCAAGTTTCTATAAAATTTTATTATTTTCATTTTATTCTATTCCTATTTTATATTATGAGTCATTTATGAATGGGTTACCCATGTCCCCTCTATTTTTAATGTTTTCTAAAACCATGTTTCATAGTCGTCATTCTTGAGAATTGTTGTCTTAAAATATCTCTCTTTTTCTCAAGGAATTATTTTATTTTATTTATGTGAATACCCAAAACTATTTAATTTCCATGAGTAATCATAAATAGATAAATATTATATATTTTATTCTGGAATTGACATACACAAAACCATCATTCCATTTCTGTGGGTTATAAATGACATAATGATCATGTTTTTAAGCGCTTAATAAAACATCATGATTTTTATATGATACATATTAATTTTATTATCTTTGGTTTATTTATTAATTTTTTTATTTATATATGTGTGGATCACATTATAATAATACATATTAAGGGTGTGACTTAATTGAATTCCAATTCTTTGGGTAAAAAAATTAATCTCTAGATTTGATAAGTGTTATGGTACTGTGGTTAATAACGTTGTTATGTTTTATAACACCTTGGGCATAGAACTAGGTGATATTCTTATAAATTTATAAATTAAATTTTGTAGCCAAATTTTCAAGTTATTATTCATGTTATATTTATAATTGTATTCCTAATTCTCCATTTCTTATGTCTTTATTTATTCCATCACGTTTTTATTGAGATCACAATTAAATTGTTTTCCTTGTTTACCCTTACTAATCCTTATTCTCACCATTTACTTTGATGTATGTCCCCTTGTTATGAGATAAATAAATTTTACTTAGGATTAACCTATGATGAATTCTTACATTTTTATAAGAATATTTTTTAGGTTTCCATGTATTTTGTACCTTATTTCAAAGACATTAAACATTAAAGATCCTATATTTTGTAAAATGTAATGAAATGTTATATAATAAAATCACAGTATGATATAGTTGGAAAATCTTTGTCCTTAAACATTACATAATCTTGATTTAATTCAATAATTTTCATTTAGTATTTTTAGGTTTATATTTTTAGAGAATTAATTCATAACTATTATATAACATCTCAAATATTGCAAAGTAGACACTTCTACTCACTATCCATTTTCATTCCATAAACCAAAGACATTTAAAAAGAACATGTTTTCATATCAGGCTTAAAAATCAAAAAAAAATTCCTTCATCACATCCGTGAATCTATTCTCCATTAAATCCAGTGAAAAAAATATCAATCTGTGGGAAGTGCATAAAAAAGCATAGTAAGGGATACATAAATAACAAAAAATGCTAGTCTTTAGAAAACATATAAACATTAATTCGTTATCCTCAAATAATAATTTTCCCCATTATAGAGTATTAAATAATATTCCCTGAATATAATCTAATTTATTACCCATTTTGTAACCAAAATACTACCATAAAACCCCTAGAAAAAACTTATAACATATAAAGGTAACTTGGGATATAATCACTCATAAATAGAATAATTATACGGTCGACTTCAACACATTTCAGTCTTACAAATATAATATCAATATGGATGAATTCCATACCCAATGAATTATAGGATATAACTAAACCACCCATCCTTGGGTTTTCACAAAACTACAATTTAATTGGTTTATCACATAACAACTCATCTTAGTTTATCAAGTAACAACCCATTAAAAGTCAAAGTGCCATTTAATAATCATAAAACATAAAATAATGATAAAGGAAAAATAAATTTTACACCCTAAAACCATAAGAGATCATTTTAATATATAGAAATTTTCAACCCATTTCCAAAACCATTCCAAACATTAAATTAAGAAAATTTTGATTCATAATGTCCCATGCCACATTGAAACTTTTGAAACAAATTTCCATTTTAAAACAATAATTTCCATATAAATAATTTCCAAAAAACCATTTTAAAAACATGAACATGAAATACATGGGTTTAATTGAATAAATAATTATAACATTTAAATAATTTTTTAGTTAAAGAGTCCCTTACGAGTTGAGAAACACTTGAATAAAAATAATTAAGGAATAAAGTTAAAAAAAACATTAAATATCATCATAATATAATATTCATGATATAAATTTTCATAATTTTAGTATATACACATTATAATGTAATAAATGTCCATGGAAATAATACATGACTTAATGAAAGTAGATTGAGACCAAATCCCTTACCTTGAGTCCAACTCCTCATGTATGCTCATTATTCATCCTAAATAATAAACTTATGTCAATTTCTGATACTTAGTTCATTTTTTAGGTTTATTAATCCTCTAATAATAGTTATTACCATGTTTTAAAAATCTGTTAATTATTTATGTTCATATCATACATTTTTTTGATGATCAGTACTTTAGTCAAAAATGAACTTGTTTTGATGTAAATTGTCATTGTGGTTATAAGTCCATTATCTCCCAAATAATATTAATTATTTAAATAACATATAAATATCATATATAAATATATATATATTTGTGTGTGTGTGTGTATTTAGAATAATCCACAACATTTGGAGATATAAATTGAAATGCATTGTTCAAGGAGATGGTAGGTCATACGTACACATAAATGCTCCTTTCATTTCATTTTTGTATTAATGGATTGAAAACTAAATGATAAATAGGTATATTATAATTAAATTATAATATCTATGTTATATATGTTATTTATGTTAATTTACATTATCCTTTATATGTTCCATGTATGACATGACGAATCATATCACTTTTAGAGGGGTTGTAGTTTGCACTTCCTCAAATGATATTATCGTATTTTCACATTATGGAAATCCTAAATTTATGTTGTAAATTAAAGTTACATATTCATAGAAAATTATAAATATAATACATATAATATATAAATATATTTCTATCATAATGGAAACCATGATAGGTTGTAGAAGAAAATTGAACAATTATTGTTTCTTTAGGTGGTAGTTCATTATACATAGAAATAGTTTATTCTAAATCCATTAGATGGTGGTGTGTGTATGTGTAGGTACAACCCTTAGCATAAAAAATACTATTATATTTGATATACTATTTTTTTATAATTTAATAAAAATCAAAGAGATTTGGTTGGTTGGAGAAGGAAAATAATGGGAAGGAACTTGATAGAAGATGTTACCTTAATATCTGCTAACTCATTTTTCATTGAGCCAAAACAATTTCTTTAATTCCCTTATACCCATGTTAAGGATTTTAGGAGGAAGGTAGGTATGTTGGGTCATTTTTTAATCAGAGGTTGTATGAGCCAATAGTCTTCATAGGTGTGAGCTAATAGGCTTGAGAGGTGTTAGTAATTGCAAAAGACTGAAATATTTTTACAACTAAATTCAATATAGAATACATACCAACAGACCAAAATTAAAATAAATGATAAAAATATAATATATATATATATTAAAAACATTGAATAATATTATTTAACCATATAAATTATCTCAATGGAAAAAATCTTTTCTCAATTAAAATTTAGTGCACTTTACTATTCATAAAAATATGATAGTTATCAGAAAAATATAAAAAATTCATCCAAACATAATTTTGATGTATAGATTCTAAAAAAAATTATTTTATTCAAATATAACATATAAAGGCGTAAAAATATAAATTTAAAATGGGATATACATAAAAAAGTGGTAAAACTAATTTTTTATAAAAATACTTCTTTTATCTGAAAAATTTAATTTGGCGTTATATATTTTCTATTAAATACATAATATGAATATTAAACAATATAATGGATTAATATATCAATAATATAATCCAAAAATAGTGATATGGGTATTCTAATAAAGCAATTGTTCACATTTAAAAAGTTTTTTTATAAAAAACATCATTTATATTCAAATGGGTTTTAGATTCATTTAATGTTAATTTTGTAACCAAAGAGTCATTATATAAACATTTTTAAACCATATTTTTTAAATTATGTTTATATTATTCATTATTTACATTGAAACGACTAGTTCGTAATGGTAACATTTAAGTAATAATATTTATTTCTTCATTTAAGCTCAATGTGTTATATCAGGTATGCTATTGAACATAGTGTTTCATTCTAAAAACTCGAGATGTTACATCCTCCTATGTTTAACATATTTAATCCTCGAAATTTTTAATTTTGGGTCAGTAACTGGGGTACATCTTTTCAAAATACCTTTATTGAAAACCCACATCATAAAAAATAATAATAATAAAACTTCCACATTAAATGATAGAAAGTGATGTACAAAGGCCAACTGAGATAACACATACTAGGGTCCCATGAAGGAAAACATAGATATGGATAAAAAACTGTGTTTAAAGATGTGATGGAGACTAATAGAAAACTTGATTAAGAGAATTTTAACCATTAAAACTACAAACTTGTGATGGGTTTAATGTTATTTGATTTCATATTAGGAAAATTAAATGGGAAGAATTTTTTTACGATCTTTTTCATAAAGTTGATGAATTAGTTTTCTAATTAGAATAAGAAAATATGGGAATATACAGACTTGACATGTAGCGTTTTATCCATTAATATGATTCCATCACAATATCATATTTTTCTCAAATTGATGAGCATTTATGATGACTTGGTCTCTACTGAAGAGCAAGAATCATATTCTATAGAATCACATAATTTAAAAAATATAACCCATATATTTACCCTTTATTTAGACATTTAAAGAATCCAAAATGGTTTTTATAAGATCATATAATTCCCCAAAAAGAATATCCCTTTATAATAATAAATAGAACACTTAATCTTAATAATTAAATAAAAAATACCAAAATTTGAAAAAATACCATTCAATAAACAATTGTCCTTAAAATTATTCAAAATAATCAAAAATAAGATTGAAACACAAAATTCCTAAGGATTTGGTCACTTAGTCTTCTATGATAATCTTAAAATTTTTTCCCAAATAATATATACTACTCTTACTGTCTCATACATAAAATTAATTAACCTAATCACATATTCCCCATGATAGGTTAATCATTTCCATAAATAACCCAAATCACCATATTTCCACAATAAAAACATAGATTCTTCCAATATAAAATTAAACCATTACTCCTCAATTTAAATCCCATTTTATTTTATTTTCCTGAGACATATAGTGTCACCAAATGAGTGAACATATTCCCAAATAACATTTATCACATAATCACCAAATCATTTTCCTCTACTGTGGAAAATCATTTATTAAAACAAAAGTTCCCAAAATCAACTTATTCTTAATCAAATGATTGAATCACTATAGGATTCAAAATGAGAAGTGAAGGGGACTACATTCTGCTGATCCCTTCAAGAGGTTACATCAACCTTGTTTCAATGGGTCTTTTGATTTATTTTTGGTTGACCAGGGGATCAAAACCATTGAAATTATATTTTCCATCTATCATTGTTCGAAACATGAAAAAGTTACTTTTTCTATTTTGCTTTCAGAAGGAGAAGCAGACCAATTGAGGAATCTACAACAGAATACGATAAAATAAGGTGAAATTGAATCCATGTAATGGGTTTAGTTGAATAATGTATTTTTCAATAAGTACATTCATCATTTTCATCAAACAATACTGGAAAAGTATTTCTTTGAGCAAATGAAAAAGGATGATGAATCCTATGGTAATTATAAAAATAAATTACATGGAATGAAAGGTATGGTTTTAGCTTTATCATCTTACCTGAAAGTAATATTGATCAAATCTTTAGTGGATTAAAAACAAGTCATTAATGTGAGTTAGCTAGAAGAGACTTTAATTTGTATGAATATATTGGCAGTTATTCTATCAAGGTAGAAATGGATGTTGGTGTTACATATCAATCTTATGGTTTTGATAAGAAATGAAATATGGAGTTCCATGTAAAATATCTAAAAATGGTGAAATAATATAATTCTTTTTTATACTCAATATGTGGAAAGAAGCATGGTGGAGACTATATTAAAGGTACTAGATAATTGTTTTGTGAGGAAAATAATTTTATCAAGCAGTTGAGTACCAAATTGATGGAAAAAAGGTAGATAATGATATGAATAGATAAAAGGCTATAGAGATTGATCCACCCCCACATCAATGATAGAAGTAAAAGGAAATGGTGAACTATGCTAACAAATTACAGAATCCAATGTTAATCAGTGATGATTGAATTTAAAAACCCATTAAGGCCAATGACAATGGAAAATCACATGTGATCATTACTGGTGGTGTTGTGTATGAAAATTAAGTGGTAGAATTATTGAGTGTTTATGTACTGGGATTACAAAATAATGTTTTAGAATAACTTTTTTAGTATTATGGATCAATGAAATATCTATATAGTGTTGAATTTTAGTTTTCCATGTGTATTTGAATGTATATGATGAGTGGTATTGGTAATAATTAAATGTTTTTGAGGCAACAAGGTGCTGTTTTTTTTAAACATGATTTAGGGAAGGATGACCCTTATTATGAATAGAAAGATGATATAATGATTTTGATAAAGGTATTTTGTATAGGAATAAGTAAATTTGATGATATTAGGTACCTTGAAAATAGTTAAAGATTTATTGACATATGGTTTAGGCTATCTTGGATGAAGATTATAACTTGTTGGGCTTGTGAAAAATAACACATGTAGGTTTTCAAGAAGGATGTCTGGATGTTCATGTTTATACCGTGACTCAATAGATTACATGATTAAGGTATTCACATGTTTTTAATGTGACAAACAAGAACTTAATTATGAGATATGGGAGATAAATGATAAACAAATTTATTTCACCTATTTCTAATGTTGTAGATTTTCAATTTTTTGAAGGACTATAAGGTCAACCATTTATGGATTACATAAGTTATACTCTGGTTGATGTTTGTTAAATTAATATATTATCTCACCATATGTGGAATTGTTCATATTTTACATTATATCTTAACATTTTTTTAGATGTATGGAATGACCTATAATTCTCTTTATGGATCACGTCATCTGCTAACACTTCGGGAATGACAAATTCAACTTCATTTCTGTGAATAAGCGATTAAGTGGGAATTGTTCATGGTATTTCCAATGGTGACATGGTACTGAAATAAAGTAAGTATTTCTTATAATGTTCTTCAAATTTAGGTAAATTATCTTGAAAAAAATATTTTTATTTTAGTACATTCTTATCTGATACATTAAATGGTCCCTTAAATCATCGAAAATTTATGTGTTTCTGGTTGTTAACATTATCAAAACATTGTTCTCTATCACTATCCATTAAAAAATTGTAATATTTTTCTTCCACATCTATTTTTTTCATCCCACACATGGTCTCCTATGTGGAAACCCATCAATGAGTTACTTTAGGTAACCATTATGTTTCTGAAATTATTTTTTAAAATGATGTTTTAGTATTCTTTTATTACACTATGGGATTCTATGAAAGAAACTTTCAAAAAGTAATCCTTTTATAACCCAAAATAATTTCCATGGTGAAATATAATTTATGTGGTGTATAATGTAACACCCCTAGATTTTATAAGATATGTTATTTTTAATTTCATTGATTTCATGTGTTGTATGATACACCATGATTAGCTTTCACTATACGCAACACTGTATTATCCTATAGTATAAGAAACGCTATTCATGGATTTTGTTACACATAATTTAAATGTATATTAATAGAATTAATTTCCTACAATACCATGTATAAGTGATAACTAAATATTATAACCTAGTCATTATAACAGCGGGTATGAATAGTAATAACTTCCTTCTAAAAAACTATTTACATATATATAAATGAGTATATAAAATAATAAAATCACTCTTTATGGATTCTATTAGGGAATACATATATTTAATTGGTTAAATTTA
This sequence comes from Viscum album, assembly GCA_963277665.1. NCBI lineage: Eukaryota > Viridiplantae > Streptophyta > Magnoliopsida > Santalales > Viscaceae > Viscum > Viscum album. Next base: position 202,292 of record CAUJRU010000933.1, read on the forward strand.
ATGTTGTAAATTCATCATATATTTTTTCTAGATATGAGATAATAACAAATTCAATTCTTTAAAAAATAGAATAATTTCATAAAAAAATTCATTTTTAACACCGTTTGATGGATAACCCATGTTTAAATCTAGTTTTTCACAAAAAATAATGTTATATTTAATATAATAGATTAATTATTTTTAATAGGGACATCCAAATTTACTTCAGTTTAATTTTTTCTATTCTTCTAATAAAATTGATTTTTTAATGAATAGAGAACAATACTGCATTTTATTTCAAAATTCTATTTTCATTTTATTTATTTATATAGTCATATTATATTTTTAAAGGATTTTAATCATTAATTAGAATTTATTTTTTTCATATAATAAAATTTTTTGCCTTTTATTTAATTTCACATTTAAATTTAACATAACCACATTTCAATCTTTTGAATTTTTTTAGTTCTTAAAAACCCGCTTTCTGGTTTTTAAAGCATGAATTATTAATAAATTAATTAATGAAGCTTCTGTGTCTTGAATTTGGAAAATTTTATTCTGTATTTTGAATTACAAGGTCAAAATTATGTAAATAAGATAAATTTTTGTACATTATGAATAGTTACATTAGTAATTTTTATTTTAATTTACCATAGTTAAAGGGTAAAGTAGGTTAGTAAGGATAAAAGATATTATTATAATAATATAAAACTACCCCAACATGTGTTATAATATTATTGGATGAGTCCTAGGTGACTGAAACAATCAATATGGTTAACCTTTGTTATTTAGGATCAACTTGGGTGGGAAAATGACATGTTATAATAATTAATATGAAGTAGAGGGAAGTATAACATAAACATATATATTTCTACTAAATGAAATTAAAATGGAGTTATATAGTTAATAATTTTACTATAAATATTCATAATAAATAAAAAATATTTCTAAAATCATGTTATTTTATTTATAATTTTTATAAATTAAATAGATAAAAATTTTATTACAAAATGATGATGCGATGATTACCTTATTAATGAAAGATTCAAATAAATGATTTTATAAATATTAAAACAAACGTAATTTGATAATTTTAATGACATCCAAGAATTTTGTGGATGATTATTACATTTTATATTTGGGTTAATGTAGTTTTTTCTAAACAATCATGTTTTTAAATCATTAACAAAACAATCAATTATTAAATATTGTCCAAATTGACATTAATGAGTTTTTAAAACAAATACTACTTTAATAAATTATATAATAGTAATATAAAATGTAATATTTGGATGGATAACATAGATAATACTAAAAATTTAATTAATGATCAACATGAAGATTACATGGAATTTTATTATAACTCTATTCACCATATAGTGTTAAATTACAAAAAGACATGGTTAGAGTTAATTTATTTAACTAATCATTAAAGCCGAAATATAAGGTTAAATTTGTGACCTAAACATTTATAAAACTTATTGGTTGAATGGATTCAGAACTACCATCATCTTATATTTTAAATATATCACTTTAGAGCTATTATAATTCGAAATTCAATTTATAATAAAATAATAGTTTAGGACTTTCTTAAATTTCCCCTCCTCCCTCTTATAAAAGAACACTACATATACCCACTTTATCATAGCTATAATGCCACTTGGATCATCCAACTAAGCTCCAAAAATACATCACTTACACATAAGGGCTACACATTGGGTATAAATTCATCATAAATAGACCTTTTATGAAAATCAAATGGAGATACATGAAAAAAGAAGTAATTATTTTATCACCTCTTTCAAAATTATTTTCTTCTTTTACTTTCTCTTATTATTTGGTTTCCATAATAGAGTTATAAATCTAGTATATTATATAAGTTGAGATTTTATTTTTATTATATTACAACTATATACCTTTTTTACCCATCTTAGGACTAACAATATCACCAATTGTGTCTACATACGACTTACTGTCTCCATACGGTGGTGTAATTTGTTATTCAAAAATAAATATTTGGATGAGTATAATTATGAGTATAATAGATTTAAATAATGAATAAATCCTGATAATTATTAGGTATAATTAATATACCATACAATTCAATTCCATTTAACCATTAAGTGAATGATATTATTACTCGTGATTACGTATGACATGTCGTCTCCACAATGTGATGTAATTTATTCTAGATGATATTCATTAAAATATGATTATATAAATTAATTAAGTGAATAAGTATGATATATATAATAATAATAATAATAATAATAATACCATTATATAAATTATATAACTATAACCTAATAAGTGGTACATGAACATATCTCACAAAACATGCATGGGAATATAAAGTTGTTAATTTCGGAATAACAGGTGACAATGAAATGTTACTGACAAACAGATGATAATATAATCATAAACGATATCATAAAAATGATTTTGATTCTAGAATAAGTCAATAAGATTATTCAAACCATTATATATTATTTTCTTATACATATGAAATATATTGAACCTATGGTAAGGGATAATGTTGCAATCTCATTATTATCTAATATAATTTATACGTAAATATTTTCTAGGGTATATTTATCATCCAGATACATATTATATAAATATATAATACTATTTATATTCATATATTTTTTTTTAAATTCAATTTCACCCATTCATGAATTTTTTTTAAATGGCATGAATGTAATATTTTGTAATTATTTAATTCAAGTTTATTTTTTTTCTTCATCAAATGTCCGTGGATAATATTTTTTATCTTATACATCATGAATGAATTCTTATGATTTCATAAAATCTTATTTCCATAAATCTTAATTTAAAATATTTCATGTTTATTTTCAATTAAATTCGTTTCATTTAATATATCATGGAACTTTGGGAAAAAAATTCACATGAAGAAAATAAATTTTCTTTTAGAATTAATTTCATTTATTTTATGAAAATTATTTTCTATCTAAGATGAAAAAGGGTTATTTTTCTATATATACTATAGCGTTGATTTTATTGTGTTTGAGATGGAATTATTTTTATTAAATCCATTGATTTTTATGTGTTATAATAGAATGATGCTTACAAAACCTAATTTTTTTTCCTTGGGTTATGTTATGTTGAATGGTTAATGTTTCTATGGAACATATATGAATGATCTCATTATAGGATGGGTCTGACCTATATATCCCTCCAATTCATTATGTAAAGATTTATATCTCATAAGATATATATGAATAGAATGGAAAGTAAATCTTGTTCAATAATATAGGGAGGAACATTCATGTATATTTTGTTCCGTAATATAGGAATGGAATGAGGAGTGAAGTCTATTTAGTAATGGACTTTGTCAGCTAAAATGGTCTTGGCTATGAGCCTTGGATAATATAGAAATGATTTTTTATGCTTATGTGTTTTCTAAAAGATAATGTTTTATTCCAATTCTATGTTATCATGGTAAATGTTCCCTTATGATTTATTCATTAAGAACTAATAATATTTATTTCATGACTCAATATTTTGATATTAAAAAGTTATGTTCATGATTATTTTTATATTCATGTGTTCATCTGTTGTTTTCTTACCCTTACTCAGAATCTATACTCACCCTTTCTTAAGATTCCATTCCACAGGTTATAAAGAAATAATTTAAGTAGTATTACTAAATGTTATGTTTTTATGGGAGATGTTCAATATCTTTCAAAAGTTAAGATAATGTTTTCTATGCTTCTAGAGGCACTAAACTATTACGGTCCTTGGGTGTGAATTTTTAAAATGTAATGAATATTCATCTAAAAAGATGTAACATTCATCTTATTATGTTTCTTATAAAATAATTTAATAAATATAATATATTAAACATGCTAGGATTTTATTATAATAATGGGAAAACCATATAGTACATTTTTACAACATATGAATAACAATGTCACCATGCATGCTTACGTACGACTTACCATCTCCACACTGTGGTATAATTATTCATTCAACAAAAACAGATTTTTATGGGTATAATGATGAGTATAATGGATTGAAATAATGAATATAACAGGATAATTATTCTTTAGAATTAATATACCATCCAATTCCATAACCTTTAGAAAATTAAGTGAATGATATCATTGCTCGTGCGTACATACGACCTACCATCTCCAAGATGTGATGCGATTCATTATACATGATATTCAGTTATCCATGATTATATACAACAATTTAATGAATAAATTTGGTATATGTTATTCTAATATCATTCTATAAATTAAAAAAATATAACCTATGATGGGTAACATGATTGTATCCGATAAAACATTCATAAGAACATAAAGCAATTAATATCTGAATAACGGTTAACAATGGAATGTTACAAACAAATGGATGATAATATGAACATATATGATATCATAAAAAATTTCTATGCATCTAGAATAAGTGAATAACATTATTTTAATTATTTCATAGGAGTTTTGGATACATATAAATCATATTAGACCTAATGTAGGGGATAATTTTTAATCCATTTATTATCCGTGACTTTTTGTTAGTAAGTATGTTTTGGGGTCTATTTATTATTCACGACCTTGTTCTTAGAATATAAAATATTATATATATTATTATACTATTTTTTCTTCTGAATTTTACACATTTGTAAATTTTTATTAAATGGTATGGAATGAATATTTATTTTTTTCCATAGGATGTACTTTTTGACTCTTTTTGTAGGAGTATGAGAAGAATGTTTTTTTATCTTATACAGCATGAATGGTTTTTTATAAAAAAAATTATATATTTAATGGTATTATTTGATCTATTGGTATTGATGTTGAACCGTAGAGATTAGAATTAGTATTTATTCTTAAAATGGATTATTCTTTTTGGGGTATTATCTAATGTTTTACTAACTATTTTATTTTTGTTAATGTTTCTAGACATGATTAATAGATAGTTAATCTTTTTTAGTTTAATGGATTCTCTATATGTCGATTCTAGTGCTTAAGGAATGACCAAGTTATCTTGAATATTAGTTGTTTGGAGAAATGATAAGTTTTTGGTAGAAAATTATTAAAGGATTAAACTCAACATTTCAATTATGTATATATACTTATGTTCTTATTCTATGTAGAAAAATAATCCCTCATCTTTACGAAATGGATCCTAAAAGAAAAACTGTAACTAATTTCATTACATAACAGGAAATGAATTACCTTTTAACTAATCACATATTTATGGTTTTAGGATTGTTAGCTTTTTTCTCATAGTGTTTTCTATGAATATACATCAGAACTTGATGGTTAGTTTTCACTTCTATATCCATTTTTCTTACATTAATCCCTAGTTTGTGTTTTCTTAGGTGACCTTTCTACTTCACTTACTATATTTTATGGTGGAAGATGTATTAACCCTTTATTAGGTGGGTTTGTAATAATGGTATTTTAAAAATCCATAGCCTAGTTCCCAACCCCAAATTCAAATTAGGATTTCACAAGTTATTAAATGGGTGAGGATGTATCATCCTGAGTTTTAAGAAGGAATCTTTATGTTCAATAGAGTACAATATAAACTACATCAAGCATAAATAAGCCACTAAATATTATTATTTGAATATTACCATTATAATTTAGCTATTGGAATTGAAGGAAAGAATAGTATCAACTAATTTATTAAAATATGGTTTACACATGTTTAAATAATGATTCTTTTGGTTACCAAATTTATTATAAATGTAAATGAAAACCAATTAAATATAAAGGATGTGTTTTTTCTAAAAACCTATTTAAAAGAGAATAATTGTGTTTATAAAATCATATCATTATTTATAGATTTTTATTTGACTAAAAATATAGATTATATATTCAATTTAATTGTTAAAATTCAAATTATTTGTTTTCTATATATGATATAAGAGAATGTATTAATTTTTCATATAATAAAATTATTTTTCAAAAAAATATATTTTTACCACCTTTTAAGGGAGAAACATTTTTAGATCGATATTTTTTCAATTTTTTTTTTCAATTTGAAAAAAAAATCTTCTCTTGAAGTGGTAAATAAATATTTACTTTGGTTTTATTTTGGTATTTTTTTTATAAAATTCAATTTTAATGAATAGTAAAAAATACTGGATTTTAATTTAAAACAAAATTTTCATATACATTAATTATATTTTATTATTTTTCTTTTCAATTAGTTTAATATTGTAATTGGATTATTTTTTATCATTTAATCCAATGTTGGTAATTTTTAGTAATTTCACATTGAAATCAGATATAAACATATGTCAATCTTCTGATAGTTTTTACTTCTTAAAAACCCAGTTTCTGGTATTGACAATGGGAATTAATTTGTAATTAATTTCTTCTAGTTATGTAGTATAAATTTGGAAAAATTAATTCCACATTTGGAATCATATTGTACAAATATTTTAAATAGGTATCTTTTATTTTTTGACATTGTAAAGAGTAACTTTTGTAATTATTTATATTTACCATCATTAAAGGGTAAATTAGGTAAATAAGGGTAACAAATAATATTATAAAAATATAATACTACCCTCACACATTTTATAATCCTATTTTATGAGATTTGGTCGACCATTATAGTGCATGGGTCGATTTTAGGACCACATGGAGCCGCATGGATGTCATAATGACGTGTTATAATAATTAATTTAAAGTAAAGAGAAATATAACATAAACATGTATATTTTTAATAAAATGATTTTGAGGTGGGTTTATATAACTCATTTATTTTATTATAAATAGTAATTATTAATATAAAAATATTTCCTACATCATGGTATTTTATTTATAATTTTTAGTCATTTAATAAAAATATTTATTTATGACGCAATGATGATGTAGTGATTACCTTATTAATAAAATATTCAAATAAATGATTTTATAAATATTAAAATATATGTAATATGAATATTTTTATATAATCCAAGACTTTTTTGGGTGAAATTGACATGTAAGGGATGAGTTAATTTATTTATATAAAAGGAATAATGTTTTCATGACTTCAACAAAAAAACAATTACTATATAGTGTTAAAATTGACATGAATGAGTTTTTAAAACAAATACTATTTTATTAAATGATATAATAGTAAAAAATAATCTATGATTCAGCAGAATGAATTATATAATGTTACAATTTTTATTAATGATCCACTTTTGGTTCTATTATAATTTTATAGTAACTATATTAACCATATATTATGAATATTCATGAAGGCAATGTAAGACATAATGTTTTTACCTAAGAGTTAAAGATCAAATATAAGGGTAAATTTTGACCAAAACATGTATAAAACCTATTGGATGATATGATTTCTAACTATAACCATATAATCGTATAAATATATCAATTTTTATCTATTTTATTTCTAAAATCAATTTATGTTAAAATAATATTTCATGAATCTCCTAATGTTCCCCTCCTCCCTCTTATAAAATGCCACCACTTTACCCACTTACTCACGAATATCAAGCCCCGTGGATTTCCTGAATTAGGCTAAAATAAGCTCCCACCATATTTACTTTCCTAATAAAAGTCATACCTTGGGTATAAATTATCTCAAGGAACCCTTTTGGATCAAATAAAAAGGAGTAACCAAATTTTGAGGTAACATCTTCTCTCAATCTCATTTCCTTTATTTTCCTTCTCCACACCCTAAACTCTATTTATTCCATTATTTTATAATAAAACCAATATCATACAAATTATAGCCTTTTTATGATTTGTTTTTGACCTACACTTACTTACTCCTCTATCTAATGGTTATAGAATAGACTATTTCTGTGTATGATAAACTACTGCCTCACAAAATGACGATTGTTAAATTTTCTTCTACAAACTATTGTGTTGGCCATTATATGCTCTTTCTTGGCATCCAAAAGTCCTTGGATCAAATCTGGGTAGGGAGGAATTTCTGTGTACTGTATCAGGAATGTAGCAGTGGTGTAATTGTACCAGCAATGACACTGTAGCGGTGGCGGTAACGTAGTAGGCACTGTAGTTGTGTGTCTATTGTAGTAGTATTGTTCACCAAGGAGTCCTTTGGGACAAAAATTGGGCTTCTAAACTTGTAATAATGCCAAATGTCCTTGTACTTTCAAGCTATGTAATGGGTCTCCCTCTACCAAGTCATAATTAGGTCTTTTATTTAAATAATAAATTGAGGCTTCAGCCCCAAACATTTAAAAAATGAAAATTTCATTTGAGAAAGTATAAAATTCCGCCCTCTCAACATGATATGACTCATTCATTCCTCACATGGAATGTATAAATGATGGAATTAGTGAACTAATGAAACATATATAACATATGTATTATAAAATTATTATAATATACCTATGTATAATTTATTTTACATTCCATTAATATGATAAAGAAATGAAAGTAGAGTTCATTCGTACGTATGACCTACCGTATCAATTAATGATTCATTTTATTTCTTATTTACAAATTTAATGTGATATTATAAATACATATATACTAGATATATATGATATTTAAATGAATAATTTCATTATGTAGATAATGGACTTATGACCACATGAATAATTTTCACCAAAACCATTTCTTTTTGAACTCAAGTACTGAACATCGACAAAACATCCAATATGAAATCAAATAATTAAATAATTGTTATAAAATGATAATAAGTGATATGAAATGAATGATGAACATGAAAATGGTTTTTAATCAAGTATAAATTAACTAAATATTATTATTCAATAAATTAAAGAACGAAAGAGGGAAGTTGGACTCAAGGTAAGGGACTTCGTCTTAATCTCCATTCATTGAGGCATATTTTTCTATTATACACCACCTTATATTATAAGGTTTATAATAAACCCCTTTGAATTTTAATTTCATTCAATGTGAATAATTTTTCTAAGAATCATTTTACAAAAGGACAAAAAGGAATATTTTTAACATATGTGGTGACAATGACCTTTCTACTGTTGTGACTATTATTTGGTATTTGGATTCCTCTGCAAGTCATAATGTTATTAAACATAAAATGAAATACCATATTTTTTATGTATTTTGGTATTAATTTTTTTTAGAATTTATTTACTATATCAATATGTTTAATTGATATCTTGTGATTACAATATGGAAATGTTATTTTTCTTTTACCTAGTTCATGTATTATGATTATGTTATGGTTCTTGGGAATTGATTATGTATAAAAGTGGTTATGTGATAAATTGAGGATGGTTGATCTCATGATATCTCTGCAATGCATTGGATAACATTATAGAGGTAAATTATAAGGTTTATCTTAAGATATTTAGGGAATAATCTGTGATGGGTATTCCAAACGTAATGATGAGGGTTACTCCATATGTAGCTGTTAAATCGAAAATATAAGAAGGATTTGGATGTGACACGTTACATTTATGTTTTATGATTTCAATAATGTTTTGAATGAATAATATGATTATATGATGAAATATATGTATATTATGTTTTATGGATGAAAAGTATGATTTTTGTGAAAAATAATATTTTAGATCTGATACTAACTCTAACAACCGAAGAATTACATAGCGGGAAATTAAATTTATCTTGAAGAATAATTAATAAATTACTCAAAAGGATTCCGAAATATCATATTTGTTTGGTGCCTTTGGAAATTCTAAAAACATTCTTCTATATTTTTAAAATATCATCAGCATCTCTCATAAGGATATTCCCCCATTAGTGTTTCTACCTAAAACCATTCTTAATATCCTGGGGAAAATAAAACATATGAAAATGGTGAGCTTAAATTCTCAGTAAAGGTAATCATGGAAAACAACATACCAAAAATAAACATAATAATTTACATACAAGAACATAACTTTTGAATAACATGATCTGGAGTTATGAAATAAATCTTGGCAGTACGTAAGGCAGAATTCATAATGGAATATGAATCATGATAACATAGAATTGGAATAAAACTTGAACATTTTACAAAAAAATAAAAAAATAAAATATTTTTTTTATTATCTAATGATCATATCCAAGACCATCATGGCAGATAAATTCCATTACTAAACTGGTTTTACTTGTCCTTCCAGCCCTGTATTACTAAACTGGATTTACTTTTTGTTTCAGCCCTGTATTACTAAATTAGATTTACTTTTCATTCCAGTCATGTATATCTCATGATATATATATCATTACTTAATTCATTACATGTAGATATAGGTCTAACCCATCTCATAATGAAATCATTCTTACATGTTCCATAAAAACAAAAACCATTCTCCAAAGCATAACCCAAAGAACAAAAATGGGTTTCTTAAACATAATTCCATCATAATACATATAAAATAAATAGATTTCATAAAAATAACTGCATCATAAAAAAAATTAATCAATGTAATATAATAGAATGAAACATAACCCTATGTCATCTTATATGGAAAATAATTTTGATAAAATACTTGAAACTAATTCTTGAGGAAAATATTATTCCTTCATCAAAAAAATTTTCTCTTCTAAAAATTTCCATGAAATTGTAAAAGAAATAAATAAAATTGAAAATAAAAAATAAATATTATAAAGTAAGATTCATGTAATTAAGGTGTTATGAAAGAGTAATAATACATTTATTCCATATAAATTAAAAAATAATCTCCTCGTACTTTTTCCATAAATGTAAAAAAATACATCGTATTGAATAATGACAAAAGATTACATTCATGCAATTTTGTAAAAATTCACCGGTTGGTAAAGTTGACTTTAAAAAATTGAATAACAATATAAAGAGTATTACATATCAAGGGAACATGGGTGTGGATGATAAATATACCCCAGTAATTAATTACATATAAAAAATATCATATAATAATGAGATTAAAAAATTAACCCTTAATTTAGGTATCATATCTTTAGTATGTATCTGAACCTCCTGTATAATCATGTAAATAATGTTAGTGGCGTAATCAAAAATTATAATAATTTTAATGATATAATATATGATTATATTATCATCACATTATCATTAACATTTCATTTTCACTCATTATTTGGCTATTAACAACATTAGGTTATTATGTAAGTTTTATCTGATAAGTTCATGTTCTACTTCTTAGGTTATAGTTATATCATTTATAAAGTTATATTTTTATAATATATATCATTTTATTCATTCAATTCATGTATATATTCATTTTTTAATGAATATCAGGTAGAATGAATTGTATTGCATCATGGAGATGGTGGGTCGTTCGTATGCACAAGCGACGATATCATTCACTTAATGGTAAAACGATATAAAATTGGATTTTATAGTCCTTATAAATAATAATTATCCTGTTATATCTATTATTTAAATGAATTATATTGATGATTATACCCATCAAAATTATTTATTGTTGAATAAAAAATTACACAGCGGTGTAGAGACGGTAAGATATATTTACGCACATAAGGTGATGTTGTTATTCGTAATATGGATATAAAGGAGGTATAATGTTGTCCCATAATTATAATAACATATATGAATTTTGAATATAATTTATTTATTATTTTATTTTGGAAATAACATAATAAGAGAATGTAGAAGAATAAAACAATTTGGAAAGAGGTGTAAAATAATTACCTCTTTTTCGAGTATCTCCTTTTTATTTTCACAAAAGGTCTCCATATGATGGATTTCTTCACAAATTGAGGTCTTTAAAAAGAGTTAATGGATTTTGGGAGATTATATTTGTATAATATTGCTGAACCAAGGGTATTTTTATGTGTGAGTAAGTGGGTAGAGGTGGTGGCCTCTTATTATAGGGAGGAGGGGCAATTTTGGAAAGTTATGAAATAATATTTTATTATAAACTGATTTTAGAATTATAATATATCCAAATTGAAATATTCTGTGGTTAGGATTATTATGGGTATAAATACTCTAAAAATAGGTTTAATACTTGATTAGGTGACAAGTTTAACCTTATAATTTGGATTTAACACTTAGTGAAATACCTTAACTATTACCAAGTCTTTTTTTTAAACTATATGGTCAATATAGTTACAATAAAATGTCAAAGGAAACCCAAGTGGATAATAAGTGAAATTAAAACCATTACCTATAACATTTTTTAAATATTACATTTTTATGACTATTATATCATTTAATAAAATATTTTTTTTAAAACTCAATTATGTCAATTTTGATACTACTTAGTAATTGATTTTGTTTTAAGAAATAACAACTTCATTGATTCAAAAAAACTACATTAAATCATATATAACATACCATAATGGTCTTGACATGTTTTTTATAGAATCAAAATTTTAAAATTATTTTTATTTTTGTATGTATAATATCATTTTTTGAATATTTCATTAATAATGTAATCACTACATCATCATTTTGTCATAAAATATTTATTCATATAATATCTAAAAATTATAAATAAAACACCATGATGTATGAAATATTTTTATATTTTTAATGACTATTTATATTCAATTAGATCCTTTATATAACCCCACCATATTGTTTTTTGGTAAAAAGGTACATGATTATGTATTATTTCTGATTACTTTAAATTAATTATTATAACATGTCATTTTCACACCCAAGTGGCTCCAAAATGCCAAAAGTTTGTCCTAAAGATTTTTTGGTTTCACATAACACAACCAATAATATTAGGACACATGTTATGGAAGTTTTATATTATTATAATATTTTTAGTACCCTTATTTACAGAATATACCATTTAACTATGTTAAATAAATATAATTTCTGAAGTGGAAATTTATAAGTTCCAAAATTAAAAAGGTACCTATTTACATAAAATCGATATTATAATTCCATATATCAAATCCATTTTTCAAAATTCAAGACAGAAGTTTCATTAATTAATCTACAATTAATTCTCGTTATCAAAACCAGAAATCATGTTTTTAAGAAATTGAAACTATCAAAAGATTGACATGTGTTTATATCCAATTTAAATGTGAAATTACTTCTAATGACTAAAATTGTATTTAATTTGAATCTGACTTTTTTTATAATTTCTTACATGTACCATAAAAACACAAACCATTCTCCAATGCATAACCCAAGGAACAAAAAATGGGTTTCTTAAACACAATTCCATCATAATCCATATAAAATAAAATGAATTCATAAAAATAACTCCATCATAAACAAAATAAATTCAATGTAATAAATTGGATTGAAAGATAACCCTATGTCATCATATATAGAAATAATTTTGATAAAATAATTGAAATTAATTCTTAAGGAAAAAAATCTTCCATATTTAAAACATTTTCTCTTCTAAAAAATGCCAAAGAATTGTAAAAGAAATAATTTTAACAGAAAATAAAAATTAAATATTCTAAAATAAGATTCAAGGAATAAATGTGTTATGAATTAGTAAAAATAAATTCATTCCATATAAGTTAAAAAAATTTCTCCTTGTACTTTTTCCATAATTGTAAAAAAAATACATCGTATCGAATAATGACAAAATATTCCTTTCATGAAATTTTAAAAAAAATAAACAGTGGGTAAAATTGACTTTGAAAAATTTAATAATAATATAAATAGTGTTATATATTCAGGTAAAATTTTTGAGGATGATAAATATACCTCAGTAAATAATTACATATAAACAATCTCATATAATAATGAGATTTTAAAATTAACCCGTAACTTAGGTATGATATCCTTAGTATGTATCTAAACCTCCTGTATAATTATGTAAATAATGTAAATGGAATATTAAAATATTAGAATAATTTTTATGATATCATATATGATTATGTTATCATCCCATTATTAGTATCATTTCATTTCACTCGTTATTCAGCTATTAACTACTTTATGTTCTTATGAAAGTTTTATCTGATAACTTAATGTTCTACATCTTAGGTTATAGTTATATCATTTATAGAATGATATTTTTATGATATATATCATATTTATTCATTCAATACATGAATATAATCATTTTTAATGAATATCATGTAGAATGAATTGTATTGCATCATTGAGATGGTAGGTCATTCGTACGCACGATCGACGATATCATTCACTTAATGGTAAAACGATATAGAATTGGAATTTATATTTCTTATAAATAATAATTATCATGCAATATTTATTATTTAAATCTATTATACTGATCATTATACAAATCAAAATTAAGTTTTTTTTGAATAAAAAATTACACAACGTCGTAGAGACGGTAAAATATATTTACGCACGTAAGGTAATGTTGTTATTCGTATGATGAATATAAAGATGTATAAGGTTGTACCATATTTATAATAACATATATGAGTGATGAATATAATGGATTTATTATTTTATTGTGGAAACAACATAATAATATAATGTAGAAGAATTAAAGAATTTGGAAGGAGGTGTAAAACAATTACCTCTTTTTCACATATCTCCTTTTAATTTTCAGAAAAGGACTCTATATGATAGCTTTATGCCCAAATTGAGGTCATTAAAAGGAATTAATGGATGTTGGGAGATTATATTTTCATTCTATTGGTGAACCAAGGGGCTTGATATGTGTGAGTAAGTGGGTAGAGGTGGTGGCCATTTATTATAAAGTGGAGGGGAACTTTAGGAAAGTCATGAAATTATTTTTTATTATAAATTTATTTTAGAATTATAATATATCCAAAGTGAAATATTTAGTGGTTAAGATAATGATGGGTCTAAATCCTCTGAACAATTAGGTTTATTACATGATTAGGTCACAAATTTAACCTTATATTTTGGCTTTAACAGTTAGTGAAATACCTTGAATATTATCTTGTTTTCTTGTATATTCACTCTATATGGTCAATATAGTTACAATAAAATGTCAAAAGAACCCCAAGTGGATAATAAGTGAAATTTATAACATTATGTATGCCATTTTTTGAAATATTAAATTATTATAACTATTATATCATTTAATAAAATAGCATTTTCTTAAAACTGATTTATATCAATTTTGATACTATTTATTATTTGATTTTTTTTATGAAATAACAACTTCATTGATTAAAAAAACTACATTAACTCATATATAACATCTCATAATTATCCCAATTTTTTTTGGAATCAAAATTTTAAATTTATATTTATTTTTATATTAATAATATCATTATTTGAATCTTTCATTAATAATTTAATCACTACATCATCATTATGTCATAAAAAATTTATTAATATAACATCTAAAAATTATAAATAAAACACCATGATGTATGAAATATTTTTATGTTTTTATTGACCATTTATATTAAAATATATCCATTACATAACCCCACCATTTAATTCTTTTGGTAAAAATATACTTGTTTATGTTTTATTTCTGATTACTTTAAATTAATTATTATAACATGTCATTTTCACACCCAAGTGGCTCCAAAATGCCAAAAGTTTGGCCTAAGGATTTTTTGGTTTCACATAACACAAAAAATAATATTAGGACACATTTTATGGTAGTTTTTTATTATTATAACATTATTGGTACCCTTATTTTCCTAATTTACCATTTAACTATGTTAAATAAAAATAATTTCTGAAGATACTATTCATAAGGTCCAAAATTAAAAAGGTACATGTTTAAATAATATGGATATTATAATTCGATATATCAAATAATTTTTTCCAAATTAAAGAAAGAAGATTCATTATTTAATCTACAATTAATTGTCATTGTTAAAACTAGAAAGCATGATTTTAAGAAGTTGATACTATCAAAATATTGACATGTGTTTATATCCAATTAAAATGTGAAATTACTTAAAATGACAATAATTTTATTTAAATATAAAAAATAATACAATTACAATTTAAAAATATCTAAAAAGATAATCTATAAATATAAATAAATTAGACAAAAAGACAGATTTGAATTAAAATGCAGTATTTTTCACTACTCATTAAAATATGAATTTCATCAGAAAATTGACAAATTATCAACAAAGGTAAATTTTGATGTACTGATTCCAAATAAGAAGTTTATAATCTAAAGTAAAACTTACTAAAATGTAAAAAAAACTAGTTTTGAAATGGTTTCTCTATCGAAATGTGTTAAAACTGCATTTTTAGAAAAAATGCTCATTTTATCTGTAAAATTGAATTTTTTATCATATCATGACTAGAAAACATATAAGGTGAATTTTAATAAGTATATTGAATATATTACATCTATATATTTCACAAATAAATCCATAAATAGTGATTTTATTTTTTTATAGACATTATTATTTTCATTTAAATAGTTTTTTTAGAAGGAAGTTAATATTTTTCATACCCACCATTATATTGACCAGGTTATAATATTTAGTTATCACATATACTAAGTATTGCGTGAATCAAAATCTATCAAAAGAACCTGAAATTATGTGTAACAAAATCAAATAATATTGTGGCGTATACTGCAAGATAACATGGTGTTTTGTATAATGAAAGCTAATCAAGGTGTAGCATAAAACACAGGACATAAAAGAAATTAAAATGAATCTATATCATAAAATATTGAGGTGTAAAATTATACCCCCCCAATGAATTTCACCCTATAAATTTAGTGGGTGATATAAAAGGGTTATTACTTGAATATTCTATCATAAAAACTCACAACATAGAAAAAAAATACTAAAACTCCATTTTGAAAAGAAAGTTTAGAAACATAACAGTTACCCAAAGTAACTATACACTATGTTTCCACATAAGAGAACATAATAGAGAATTGAAAGCATGGATATGGAAGATAAATATAACCATCATTTTTTGATGTATAGAGATAGAGATCAAGGTTTGGAGACTGTTATACAAACAGAAACCCATAAATCTGTGATGATTTTAGGGACTATATGATTCATTGGTTAAAATGATACTATGATAAAAATGTTGGTCTTTAATATCCTTTACCTAAAGTTGAAGAGCATGATAAGAAATAATAACTTGATTTTCGTAAAATCTCACCTTTGTTCTTACCTTGAACAATTTTTACTTCATATCTAATTCAATGAAATGAAGTTGACTTTTTCATTCTTTATGTGTTAGCAGATCATGCAATCCAAAAATAGAATGATAGGTCATTCCATATGTCTGAAAAAAAAGGTTATCACGTGTTATCAAACATGAAAAAGTACATATATGTTGAGATACTAATTTATTCTAACATACATCATCTGATGCTTAATTTAAAATTCCAAAAAAATTATAACCTTAAAATCCATCCAAAAGATGAAAATCCAAAACTATAGAAAAAGGTTCATAAAATCATCCTAAAATTTATCCCATGTATATGATAAGGTATCTCTGGTTGGTCTCATTCCAAAAATTTGAACACCTTTAGCAATTATTCTCACCAGTCACAGTAACAACTTGAATTATCTGATATCATTATTGAAAACATGTGTGATTCCTTGATAAAAACATATTGTATTATTCCTTAAGTCCCCTAAAAGTTTTATACTTCATACACAGTATCATAACCCACTTGTTAAAAACTCCATAATTAGTTCCAAAGTAACCAATATTTTTGATCCGTCCAACCACCCAAAACCCTTCAAATTTTTTATTATTTTGATAAATCCCCCTTTTAAAGGAAGAAGAGGGGAAACCCAAACAGAATTCAAGGAAATAGTAAAATCAAACCGAAAGGAAAAAAATAGTGAAACTAGACTGAAAACAAGGATCTTCCTCTCCCTAAAAATTGATCATGATGAAGCTCTCCACCGTTTCAAGGTTGTTCAGAAATAAAGTGTCATGTGTCAAAGAACATTCCCAATCTGATGGCTGACGCCATACCCTCTCAAACAACCAAATCAGCAATTCTTTTCAAATATCAACTTTAATCTCTAAAACATGTTCTGGGGCCTATTCAAAGTGGTCAAATCCATTTCCACAAACATTCCACCTTCAGTATAAAACTAGGAAAAATTAAATTTTATCAAACCCTAAATTGAAAAATGATGAAAATTCAACATTCAAAAATTCAATCTCCACCAAAACATCAACCAGTACGGACCCCGATGCACCCCTCATGACTCCCAACCACAACTAAAGACACCAGATAAATTAGAAGAAGATCCAAATAACATGAATCCAGGTCATCGCAACCTAGGATTGGAAGACCCAACACCACAACAGGGGTATGTCATCAGTGAATGTGTATGAGCTCCTTTGAAGCAGAAATGACACTCTGGGCATGGATCCGCTCAGAACTGGACCGCAGGCACACCCTCACCGATGATCAGAGAAAAAAACCAATGATATAGTCGGAACCTAATGGAACCATTTTAAGGATCAATAAAATTGGAAACACAATTATTATCCCCCTGAACAAAAAAATGAAATTAGAGATGGATTGAAAAATCATATATCTATACTATCACAAGTTATGAATTATTATGGACATCCAAATGAGAAAAGAAGGGAACAGCATTATGTTGAGTCCTTCATGATGAAACGTCCACATTATTTTAGTGGGTCTTCTGATCAAATTTTTTCTGAACAATGTATTAGTACCATTGAAATGATATTTCCCATCCTTCTCTATTAGGAACATGGAAAATTCCTTTTCTTGTTTATTGTTTAGAAGGCGAAGAAGACCAGTGGTGGAATATAATCAAGAATACAAGCTAAAAAGATGAAATTGAATCTATTGAATGAGATGAGTTGTGGAACTTATATTTTTAATAAATATATTCTTCATATTCATTGAACATAAATTAAAAAGGAGTTACTTGAGATGAATATAATTTATGATGAATCTATAGGTACATATGTGGAAAATTTTATAAAACTTTAAAGGTATACATCTAGAATTATCATCTAACTTTAATGATAAGTTCATCGATTATTTAGTGGCTTAAAACTATGCTTTCAAAGGTAACATTCTATATGAGACATTAAATTCTATGAATATTTTGGATGTTGTGTTTTCAAGGTATTAATGGAATATGGTGTTACATATCCATCTCATGGTTTTGACCAGAAACAAAAGATAGAGTTCAAAGGAAAATCTGAAAAAAATGGGGAAAATAAGGTGAGTCTTTCATTATGATAAATGTGTGGAATGAATCGTGGTGGAGATAGAGACATTATTAAAGAGACTATAAATAATTTTATGTTTGGAAAACATGGTCATTAGTTAGTTTAGTGTCAATGTAATGATAAAATGGTTTCTAATGATGTGAATTGAGAAAATGCTATAGAGAATTCACCACACACACTTCAATGCTATAAGTACAAGGAAATGGGTCATTATTTTTACCAATGCCCTAATCCAAGGTCGATCAGTGATGAATGACGTTAACAACCTCTTAAGGACAATGAAAAAAGAAAATCACATGAAATCACTATTGATGATGTTGAGTATGAAAATGAAGTGGTGAAATGAATGAGTGTTTATGTAGTGGGATTCCAAAATAATGTTATATGATATATTTTTTGTAACACTCCGAGCTTCCATGATACGCTTCTCATTCAATAATGCAACAGCTTGAATTGTACGCAACTTCGAGTTCTAACACACTGCAACTAATCAATGTAGCAATTATGAATAGTAATACCCACTTTTTAAAATTATAGAAATTTTATATTTCAAAATGGACTTAATTTTTTTATTCGTAATATCGAAATTATCCAAAGTTGAAATTTTTGTAATTTTCTGAGAACATCCAATTTTTTTGAATAGTGAAAAATACTTAAAAACAATTTTTTTAATCAAAGTATTTTATAGTGATAAATTGTACTATTTAGTGGTTTTAAAGTATAATTGGAATATATTTTTACTATTTTATCCAATGGTTATCATTAGAATTAATTTCACTTTGAAATTGGACATAAAATGTTCAATCTTTTGATATATATTGTTTCTTAAAAACACGCTATTTGCTGTGACAGCGGGAATTAACTATAAAATTAATTAATGAAACTTATATGTTTGTAATTTTTTAAAATAGACATCATTTTTCGATTCGGAATATCAATTATAGCTTAGGGTGAAATTTTGGCATTGTTCTGAAAAACTTCAATTTTTGATGAATAGTGAAACCACTAAGTGGTAGTTAAAAAACTGATTTTTCGTTTAAATGAAACATTACCACTTCTGGGATTTTATTTTCAAAAATCCGACATACATGGTTGTCATTAGGAAGTAAAATTTGGTTCAATGGGATTAAAATAATTTTTTGGCGAATAGTAACTTTTAAGTTTAATTAATCGCGAATAAATGTAATTAGTGAAATGTAAGGAAAAATGATATTATAAAAATATGAAAATACCATTACACTTGTCCTACCCCTATTTTATGTGTCATGGACGACCAAGACAATCCATGGGTCAAATTTGGGTCCCCATGGAGCCACTTTGGTAGGAAAATGACATAAATAACTTTTATTTAAAGTTAAAATAAAAATGTCACAAACATAAGTTGTTTTACTAAAACAATTTTTAAATGGGGTTATATCAAGTCATATTTTTTACTATAAATATTTATTATAAAGATAAAAATCATTCCTACATCATGATAGTTTTTTTATAATTTTAAGACATAAAATAAATTAAATTATTTATGACACCATGATGATGCAGCGATTACATCATTAATTAATGATTTAAATAAAATAAAATAATAATGTAAAATGTAAGCATTCAACTTTTTCAAGGTCTATTGTATGAGTATATTTAGAACCCTTATCACCTTATCATCTAATTATATAAGTGTGGGACCTTTAGAATCCGAAATGAATTGTATAATAAAGTAACATTTTATTACTTTCCAAGAATGCCCCTCCTCTCCACTTATAAATGGCCCCCACCACTACCACATTACTCACACTTTCAAAGCCTTTTGGCTCGGCCAATCTCTTCCCAAATACTCTCCCAACTTCCCTCCCTTACTCCTAGAAGCCTCAACTTGGTCAGAAGTCTTCTTAAGGAAGCCTTTGGTTCAAATCAAAAGAGTTACCCGATTTTAAGGTAATGTCTTCTCTTATGTTGTTTTGTTTTATTTTGCTTCTCCAACCCCTTAAACTCTTTTTATTCCTTTCTTTTGTAACAACACCAGTATACTCAATATACTAGGATGTTGTTATAATGAGTATTAGAGCTACACTTACACACACCTACATATAATGGTTAAAGAACATACGGTTTCTGTTGATGGAGAATTTATGCCTCCCGAAACGATGATTGTTCAACACTCATAAAACACCTTTAAAGGTGTCCATTATGATGTCACTATATTTATACATGATATATAATATATTTATGTTTTAATTAAGGTTCTATATTTTTCATTTATGGCATACCTTTATTGTTTCCATTGAGGGTAAACACGATATTTTCATTTTAGGAATTGCGGACTACCGCCCCCTCAAAGTGATTTGAATCGTTAATACCATATGTGGGATGTATAAAGGATGGAGTAAATGATATTATATATGATATTATACTGGAATTATAATATAGCTTTATATCATTATGACTTCATTAAATACGAAATAGAAATGAAATTAGCGTTCATGCGTACGTATGGCTTACCGTCTCCATGAACGGTGCATTTCATTTCTTAACTCTAAACGTTATGGAATATTATAAATGAATGTATATAATGGATATATATGAGATATATGATATATATATATCATGAATATAATTCTGGATATAATGGATATATCACCACATGAACAACTTGTAATTAGAAAAATATTATTTTTGACTCAAGTACCTAAGATCAACAAAATTACCGTTATTAACTTAAATAATTACATAATGTTCATAGCATGGTAATAAGTGATATAAAAGGGATAATGAAATTGAAAAATGTTCTTAATCAATTATAAATTAACTCTAGTTTATTATTCAGAAGGTTAAATAACGGTCGAGTCAAGACAGGACGCAAGGAAAGGGAACTTCTTAACTCAATTT
The DNA here is from genome assembly GCA_963277665.1 of Viscum album. Classification (NCBI taxonomy): domain Eukaryota; kingdom Viridiplantae; phylum Streptophyta; class Magnoliopsida; order Santalales; family Viscaceae; genus Viscum; species Viscum album. Next base: position 224,180 of record CAUJRU010000933.1, read on the forward strand.
ATATTCTTTGGGTTAATATCCTACTTTCAAATTATGTCATGATATTATTATGTCATATCTTGTATTTGTAATTTATTTATGTGTACTTATAGTGAATACACATAACATATATACTTTATTTAAAAAAATGATATTTGTAAGGGTCTTCGTCTCAATCTCCTTTCATTGGGGGATATTTTGTTTTATACACAACTTTCTTTTATACAGTGTATAAACCCCTTTGACTTTTACGTTTATCCAAAAGGAATATTTTTATATGAAGCGTTTTACTAAATGAAAAAAAGGGATGTTTTTGTCGTACGTATTCGGCGACGACGACTTCTCCGCCATCATGGCCATTATTTGAGTTTCGGCTTCCTTTACAAGCCATAACTTTTTAAAATGAAAAATAAATACAATGTTATAATTTTATTCAATTTTGGTATTGAAAATGGTTTTGAAAGTGTTATTATTACATCAATGTGTTGTATTGATATCTTGTGATTTAGGTGTGTTAATCTTATGTTTCCTTTATGCATGTATTATGTGATACAATTAAGTTATGGTTTATGATATGTTTAAACATGTTCATATGAGGATTGCATTGGACTTAATAAGTGACGGGTGGAGCCCGCTATAGCTCCTCGATGCCTCGGTAGGTCTCATGAGACAAACTAGTGTCTTGGATCGAGGCCTTGACTACGTGGTTATGATAGTCTAGCGTTATGCATTCCATCATTATGAAAGTGGTTATTGATATTGCATGTGATTATTCGACCAGTATAATATCCATGTGAAGAAGTAAATGGAATTATCTCATTTGACTTTTTCCATGTTATGTTGAAGTTCAAGTTTAAAAGGATTTTGTTTTAGTTATACATTTCTTTAAATTTTAATGTTTATTTACGAAAGCCTCCGCAATATTGTTATCCTTACTGAGCATCTGAGCTCACATCTTTCAATGTTTTAATATTTTTCAGGATGTGAAGAAGTATTATATTAATGACCTGTAGGGATAGTCAGAAGAGGATATGAGTGTGGACTATGGAGACTTTTTTATTGTAGTTTTTCACTTTATGATGTAATGTAACATTTATGAATGTGTCTAGTGTTTCCGAGGCTACTAAACTAATCGGTCTATCGAGACTTGATCATTTGTGATCATGCCAATGTTACGTAGTAATGCACCGACTCTAGGTAGCTGGGGTCTGGGTGTTACAGTTGGTATCAGAGGCAGTTTAGTACTAACCTTGGAAGCTAGATTTAGATAAACTCTAACTAGAGAACATAGCCCGAAGATAGACTTTGAGGATTTTTATAGAATAACATCCTAGAATTTTGGTATTGTGGGGATGTTGTGTGTTTTTCAAGCAATACATCCCTATCTGGATATGAGAAGGTAGAGGTGGCTCTGGAACAGATGTACCTAGGGGTAAAACCCAAAAACACCGCATTGAGCTAGACTCGAACGGGAACTGGTACACGACAACGGGCTTTGCTGCACTCTTGGTTACGACACTCTCGGGGGATATGATTAGGATAATTCTCATTTTATTTTCAAACCACTATGAAGGGTTATTAGTATATACTTCCTCAAAAAAACATTTTTATGATTATGGATTATATCCATAAATAGTTCAATTAGTGTTAAGGGTTTTACAAGTATGGAATTATGTATTTTTATTCATAAACTAATCTAGTTTATGCCATTGTTTAGAAATGGTGCCTAGTGGAAGGAATGGAAACTGTATCAATGCACGCACTCCGTGAAGGGATTGCCCTCCTGCTCAAGATAATTATTGTGGATCTGGAGATACAACTGGTGCTGATCAACTTATTACCATTCTGGGACAACTCACTCAGGTTATGAATAATAACCGTACTCGTATGGAGCACCCTGATCCGCAACGTGGAGGATCAATGTTAGACCGCTTCACGAGGCAACAACCGCCAACATTTAATGGGGGTAAAAATCCATTAGTAGCTGAGAAATGGATAAACTCCTTAGAGAAAATATTACACGCCTTGGGGAGTAGCGAAAGGGAGAAGGTTCTCATGGAAGTCTACCGCCTCACTGGAGATGTTGATCAATGGTGGTCGCTGATTCAAAATACAAAGGAAGATGAAGAAGTATCATGTATGGAAGGGAGAGAGTTCAAAGATATTTTCTGAGAAAAATACTTTCCTTCTGACCATCGAGCAGATATGGAAAGGCAATTTTTGAGTCTGAGGCAGAAGGAGGATGATAATGTCGCAAAGTATGAGGATAACTTTACAAGGTTAGCGAGGCATGCTGCATATTATATACATAACCCAAAAGTAAGATAGATAGTTTCTTTGATGGGTTAAAACCATTTCTCCATAGATATTTAGTATCATAATCCTTCTCATCGTATGAAGATATTGTCTCATGTGCTATCAATACAGAAAAGGAATTCTCTAAGTATTATGACAACAAAGTAAAGCAATAGAAGAAGAGAACGGTGGAACAAGAGACGGATAAAGTGAAAAAGGGAAAGAAGGATTTTCCATTATGTGATAATTGTGGGAAGAATCACCCCAGTGCTTGCCTAAAAGGAATGGGAGTTTGTTATAAATGTGGAGAAAAAGGTCAACAGGCTCGTGATTGCAAGGGAAAGAAAGAGGATATCAATGTTGAATGCTACAATTCTAGGGAAATGGGGAATTATGCAAATGAATTTCCTAAGCATTAGGGAATCTTATCTCAGAAAAGGCCAAGGTATGAAGGCCAATCTTATGCTATTACTACAGTTGAAGTGGAATAATTTATGTATTGGTGCTTTTGGACTCAAGTATTATATTTTGGTTATAAAAATAATGTGATATATATAAGGATTGTAATATAGTACTTGATGTTTCATTAAGGTTTTAATATGATGAAGGTGATCATATTTTTAGTATGTAACAAAAAGAGAAACTTTAATTTGTTTGGGGAATATGATGTTACAATTGATTTTTGGAATTTAGAGACCTTTTAGAGAAAGTCTGGACAGTGTTATTTAGGATAACTATTAAGGTTGGAATGGATTAAGTTGAACCTTGGATAGTATTGTTTAAGGTTCAAACATTTCTGAAGATTTTTTTTGGAATATTATAATACTGTAGTTTTAGGAAAAGGACAACATGCAGGGTGGGGCATAACCCGTCGCGTCGGACAAAGCTGCAGGAATCGAACCCACAACCATAGTGCGACAGGCCTTTATTACCTACCACTAGCCTACCGGAAGTCCCTAGTTATTACAAAATAGTTTTACTAATCTAAATGGTATGTGTTAATATTTGGAACCTTATGCAATTAGGATAAATAGATTATTTTTGAGTTCTATTACCTTTTTGAGTGAAAGATGGGTTTGTGGTAAAAATTTATTAAAGAATGAAAGTTTACATGACAAGTATGTATATTCCCTTACGTTCTTAGTAAGTCACCTAAATAAATTCCTCAACTTTATAAAAGGTAACTTAAAACAAAAACGTTGCTGGTTAAATTTTCCAACTGGGGATTCAATGACTATTTAACCAATCACAAGTTTGTAATTTTCTTATGGTTAACTTTCTCCTAATCAAGTTTTCTACGACTCTCCATCATACCTTGATGGTTTGTTTTTCTTCCATATCCATATTTTCATAAATCCTAGTATGGGCTATCTTGGGTGACCTTTGTACTTATCTTTCTATCTTTTAAAGTTATATTTTAATTAACTTTATTTCCTATGTGGGTTTTCCACAAAGGTATTTTCTATTTTCATCCTTTTATTTTCAAAGAAAAATTTCAAATTGAGAGGATGCAATTTATTGAAGGAGGGGAGAATGTAACACCCCAAGCTTCCATGATACGCTTCTCATTCAATAATGCAATAGCTTGCATTGTACGCAACTTCGAGTTCCAACACACCGCAACTAATCAAATTAGCCATTATGAATAGTAATACCCACTTTTTAAAAATATAGAAATTTTATATTTCAAAATGGACTTCATTTTTGAATTCGTAATATCGAAATTATCCAAAGTTGAATTTTTTGTAATTTTCTGAGAACTTCCAATTTTTATGAATAGTGAAAAATACTTAAAAACAACTTTTTTAATCAAAGTATTTTATAGTGATAAATTATACTATTGAGTGGTTTTAAAGTATAATTAGAATATATTTTTACTATTTTATCCAATGGTGATCATTAGAATTAATTTCACTTTGAAATTTGACATAAAAATGATCAATCTTTTGATATATATTGTTTCTTAAAAACACGCTATTTGTTGTGACAGCGGGAATTAATTATAAAATTAATTAATGCAAATTATATGTTTGGAATTTTGTAAAGTAGAAATAATTTTTGCATTCAGAATATCAATTATTGCTTAGGGTGAAATTTTGGCATTGTTCTGAAAAACTTCAATTTTTGATGAATAGTGAAACCACTAAGTGGTAGTTAAAAAACTGATTTTTCGTTTAAATGAAACATTACTACTTCTGTGATTTGATTTTCAAAAATCCGACATACATGGTTGTAATTAGGAAGTAAAATTTGGTTCAATGGGATTAAAATAATTTTTTGGTGAATAGAAACTTTTAAGTTTAATTAATCGCGATTAAAGGTAATTAGTGAAATTTAAGGTAAAAATGATATTATAAAAATATGAAAATACGTTTACACTTGTCCTACCCCTATTGTATGTGTCATGGCCGACCAATAAAATCCATGTGTCATCTTTGGGACCCCATGGAGCCACTTTGGTAGGAATATGACATAAATAAAGTTTATTTAAAGTTAAAATAAAAATGTCACAAACATAAGTTGTTTTACTAAAACAATTTTTAAATGGGGTTATACAAGTCATATTTTTGACTATAAATATTCATTAGAAAGATAAAAATCTTTCCTACATCATGATAGTTTTTTTATAATTTTTAGACATAAAATAAATTAAATTATTTATGACACCATGATGATGCAAGGATTACCTCATTAATTAATGATTTAAATAAAATGAAAAGATAATGTAAAATGTAAGGATTACACTTGTAAAAAGCCTATTGGATGAGAATATTTCGAACCCTTATCACCTTATCCTCGAATTATATATGTTTGGGACCTTTATAATCCGAAAAGCATTGTATAATAAAGTAACATTTTATTACTTTCCAAGAATGCCCCTCCTCTCCACTTATAAAAGGCCCCCACCACTACCACCGTACTCACACTTTCAAAGCCTTTTGGCTCGGAAAAGCTCTACCCAAATACTCTCACGACTTCCCTCCCTTACTCCTAGAAGCCTAAATTTGGGCAGAATTCTTCCCAAGGAAGCCTTTGGTTCAAATCAAAAGAGTTACACGATTTTAAGGTAATGTCTTCTCTTATGTTGTTTTGTTTTATTTTTCTTCTCCAACCCCTTAAACTCTTTTTATTCCTTTATTTTGTAACAACACCAGTATCCTAAATATACTAGTATGTTTTTATAATGATTATTAGAGCTAAACATACACAAACCTACATCTAATGGTTAATGAACATACGGTTTCTGTTGATGGCAAATTTCTGCCTCACGAAACGATGATTGTTCAACACTCATAAAACACCTTCAAAGGTGTCCATTATGATGTCAATCTATTTATACAAGATATATAATATGTTTATGTTTTAATTAAGGTTATATATTTTTCATTTATGGCATACCTTTATTGTTTCCATTATGGGTAAACGCGATATTTTCATTTTAGGAAGTGCGGACTATCGCCCCCTCAAAGTGATTTGAATCGTTAATACCATATGTGGGATGTATAAACGATGGAGTAAATGATATTATATATGATATTATACTGGAATTATAATATACCTTTATATCATTATTATTTCATTAAATACGAAATATAAATGAAAGTAGCGTTCATGCGTACGTACGGCTTACCGTCTCCATGAACAGTGCATTTCATTTCTTACCTCTAAACGTTATGGAATATTATAAATGCATGTACATAATGGATATATATGAAATATATGATATCTATATCATTAATTTAATTCTGGATATAATGGATATATCACCACATGAACAACTTGTAATTAGAAGAATTTTTTTTGACTCAAGTACCTAAGATCGACAAAATGACCGTTATTAACTTAAATAATTACATAATGTTCATAGCATGGTAATAAGTGATATAAAAGGGATAATGAACTTGAAAAATGTTCTTAATCAATTATAAATTAACTCTAGTTTATTATTCAGGATGTTAAATAACGGTCGAGTGAAGACAGGACGCAAGGTAAGGGAACTTCTTAACCCAATTTCTATTCTTTGGGTTAATCTCCTACTTTCAAATTATGTCATGATATTATTATGTCCTATCTTCTATTTGTACTTTATTTATGTGTACTTATAGTGAATACACATAATAGATCTACTTTATTTAAAAAAATGATATTTGTAAGGGTCTTCATCTCAATCTCCTTTCATTGAGGCATATTTTGTTTTATACACAAATTTCTTTTATACAGTGTATAAATCCCTTTGACTATTACATTTATCCAAAAGGAATCTTTTTATACGAAGCGTTTTACTAAATGACAAAATGGAATGTTTTTGTCGTACGTATTCGGAGACAATGACTTCTCCGCCATCATGACCATTATTTGAGTTTCAGCTTCCTTTACAAGCCATAACTTTTTAAAATGAAAAATAAATACAATGTTATAATTTTCTTTAATTTTTGTATTGAAAATGGTTTTGAAAGTGTTATTATTACATCAATGTGTTGTATTGATATATTTTGATTTAATTGTGGGAATATTATGTTTTATTTTATGCATGTTTTATGTGATACAATTATGTTATGGTTTATGATATGTTTAAACCTGTTCATATGAGGAATGCATTGGACTTAATAAGTGACAGGTGGAGCTTGCTATAGCTCCTCGATGCATCGGTAGGTCTCATGAGACAAACTAGTGTCTTGGCACGAGGCCTTGACAAAATCTTATTTGTGGTCTTGGCACGAGGCCTTCACTACGTGGTTATGATAGTCTGGCGTTATGCATTCCATCATTATGAAAGTGGTTATTGATATTGCATGTGATTATTCGACCAGTAGAATATCCATGTGAAGAAGTAAATGGAATTATCTCATTTTACTTTTTCCATATTATGTTGAAGTTCAAGTTTAAAAGGCTTTTGTTTTAGTTGTACATTGCCTTAAATGTTATTGTTTATTTACGAAATCCTCCACAATATTGTTATCCTTACTGGACATCTGATCTCACCTCTTTCAATGTTTTAATATTTTTCAAGATGTGAAGAAGTATTATATTAATGACCTGTCGGGATAGTCAGAAGAGGATATGAGTGTGGACTATGGAGACTTTTTTATTGTAGTTTTTCACTTTATGATGTAATGTAACATTTAAGAATGTGTCTAGTGTTTCCAAGGATACTAAACTAATCGGTCTATTGAGACTTGATCATTTGTGATCATACCAATGTTACGTAGTAATGCACCGACTCTGGGTAGCTAGGGTCGGGGTGTTACAGTTGGTATCAGAGGCAGTTTAGTACTAACCTTGGAAGATGGATTTAGATAAACTCTGACTAGATCACATAGCCCGAAGATAGACTTTGAGGATTTTTATGGAATAACTTCCTAGAATTTTGGTATGGTAGGGATGTTGTGTGTTTTTCGAGCAATACATCCCTGTCTGGATATGAGCAGGTAGAGGTGACTCTGGCACAGATGTACCTAGGGTTAAAACCCAAAAAAACTGCTTTGAGCTAGACTCGAACGGGAACTGGTACATGACAAAGGGCTTTGCTGCACTCTTGGTTACGACACTCCCGGGGGATATTCTTAGGATAATTCTCATTTTATTTACAAACCACTATGAAGGGTTATGATTATATAATTCTTCAAAGAAAACATTTTTATGATTATGGATTATATCCATAAATAGTTCAACTAGTGTAGGGTTTTACAAGTATGTAATTATGTATTTTGATTCATAAACTAATCTAGTTTATGCCATTGTTTAGATATAACGCCTAGTGGAAGGAATGGAAACCGTTTCAATGCACGCACTCCGTGAAGGGATTTACCTCCTACTCAAGATAATTATTGTGGATCTGGAGATACAACTGGTGTTGATCAAATTATTACCATTCTGGAACAACTCACTCAGGTTATGAATAATAACCTTACTCGTATGGAGCACCCTGATCCGCAACCTGGAGGATCAATGTTAGACCGCTTCATGAGGCAACAAATGCCAACATTTAATGGGGGTACAAATCCATTAGTAGCTGAGCAATGGATAAACTCCATAGAGAAAATATTCCATGCCTCGGGGAGTAGAGAAAGGGAGAAGGTTGTCATGGAAGTCTACCGCCTCACTGGAGATTTCGATCAATGGTGGCCGCTGATTCAAAATACAAAGGAAGATGAAGAAGTATCAAGTATGGAAGAGAGAGAGTTCAAAGATATTTTCTTAGAAAAATACTTTCCTTGTGACCATCGAGCAGATATGGAATGGAAATTTCTGAGTCTGAGGCAGAAGGAGGATGAGAATGTCGCAAAGTATGAGGATAACTTTACAAGGTTAGCGAGGCATGCTCCATATTATATACGTAACCCAAGAAGTAAGATTGATCATTTCTTTGATGGGTTAAAACCATTTCTCTGTCGAGATTTAGTATCACAATCCTTCTCATCGTACGAAGATATTGTCTCGTGTGCTATCAAGAAAGAAAAGGAATTCTCTAAGTCTTATGACAACAATGTAAAGCAAGAGAAGAAGAGAACGGTGGGACAAGAGACAGATAAAGGGAAAAACGGAAAGAAGGATTTTCCATTATGTGATAATTGTGGGAAGAATCACCCCGGTGCTTGCCTAAAAGGAATGGGATTTTGTTATAAATGTGGAGAAAAAGGTCAACAGGCTCGTGATTGCAAGGGAAATAAAGAGGCTATCAATGTTGAATGCTACAATTGTAGGGAAATGGGGCATTATGAAAATTAATGTCCTAAGCTTTAGGGAAGCTTACCTCAGAAAAGACCAAGGGATGAAGGCCAATCTTATGCTATTACTACAGTTGAAGTAGAATAATTTATGTATTGGTGCTTTTGGACTCAAGGATTATATTTTGGTTATAAGAATAATGTGATATATATAAGGATTATACTATAGTACTTGATGTTTCAGTAAGGTTTTAATATGATGAAGGTAATCATATTTTTAGTATGTAACAAAAAGAGAAACTTTAATTTGTTTCGGGAATATGATGTTACAATTGATTTTTGGAATTTAGAGACCTTTTATAAAAAGTCTGGACAGAGGTATTTAGGATAACTATTAAAGTTGGAATGTATTAAGTTGAACCTTGGATAGTATTTTTTAAGGTTAAAACATTTCTGAATATTATTTTTGGAATATTATAATATTATAGTTTTAGGAAAAGGACAACATGCAGGGTGGGGCATAACCCGTCGCGTCGGACAAAGCTGCAGGAATCTAACCCACAACCATAGTGCGACAGGCCTTTATTACCTACCACTAGCCTACAGGAAGTCCCTAGTTATTACATAATAGTTTTACTAATCTAAATAGTATGTGTTAATATTTGGAACCTTATACAATTAGGATAACTAGAATATTTTTGAGTTCTATTACCTTTTAGAGTGAAAGATGGGTTTGTGGTAAATATTTATTAAAGAATGAAAGTTTACATGACAAGTATGTATATTCCCTTATGTTCTTAGTAAGTCTCCTAAATAAATTCCTTAACTTTATAAAAGGTAACTTAAAACAAAAACGTTGCTGGTTAACTTTTCCAACTGGGGAATCAATGACTATTTAACCAATCACAAGTTTGTGATTTTCTTATGGTTAACTTTCTCCTAATCCAGTTTTCTACGACTCTCCATCATACCTTGATGGTTTGTTTTTCTTCCATATCAATATTTTCATAGAATCCTAGTATGGGTTATCTCAGGTGACCTTTGTACTTATCTTTCTATCTTTTAAAGTTATATTTTTATTAACCTTATTTCTGATGTGGGTTTTCCACAAAGGTATTTTCTATTTTCAACATTTTATTTTCAAAAAAAAAATTCAAATTGAGAGGATGCAATTTATTGAAGGAGGGGAGAATGTAACACCCCGAGCTTCCATGATACGCTTCTCATTCAATAATGCAATAGCTTGCATTGTACGCAACATTGAGTTCTAACACACCGCAACTAATCAAATTAGCCATTATGAATAGTAATACCCACTTTTTAAAAATATATAAATTTTATATTTCAAAATAGACTTCATTTTTGAATTCGTAATATCGAAATTATCCAAAGTTGAATTTTTTGTAATTTTCTGAGAACTTGCAATTTTTATGAATAGTGAAAAATACTTAAAAAAAACTTTTTAATCAAAGTATTTTATAGTGATAAATTATACTATTGTGTGGTTTTAAAGAATAATTAGAATATATTATTACTATTTTATCCAATGGTGATCATTAGAATTAATTTCACTTTGAAATTGGACATAAAAATGGTCAATCTTTTGATATATATTGTTTCATAAAAACACGCTATTTGTTGTGACAGCGGGAATTAATTATAAAATTAATTAATTCAAATTATAGGTTTGGAATTTTTTAAAATAGACATCATTTTTGGATCCGGAATATCAATTATAGCTTAGGGTGAAATTTTGGCGTTGTTCTGAAAAACTTCAATTTTTGATGAATAGTGAAACCACTAAGTGGTAGTTAAAAAACTGATTTATCGTTTAAATTAAACATTACCACTTCTGTGATTTGATTTTCAAAAATCCGACATACATGGTTGTCATTATGAAGTAAAACTTGGTTCAATGGGATTAAAATAATTTTTTGGTGAATAGTAACTTTTAAGTTTAATTAATCGCGATTAAAGGTAATTAGTGAAATTTAAGGTAAAAATGATATTATAAAAATATGAAAATACATTTACACTTGTCCTACCCCTATTGTATGTGTCATGGCCGACCATGAAAATTCATGGGTCAACTTGGGGACCCCATGGAGCCACGTTGGTAGGAAAATGACATAAATAACATTTATTTAAAGTTAAAATAAAAATGACACAAACATAAGTTGTTTTACTAAAACAATTTTTAAATGGGGTTATACAAGTCATATTTTTGAATATAAATATTAATTATAAAGATAAAAATATTTCCTACATCATGATATATTTTTTTATAATTTTTAGACATTAAATAAATTAAATTATTTATGACACCATGATGATGCATCGATTACATTATTAATTAATGATTTAAATAAAATGAAATGATAATGTAAAATATAAGCATTACACTTGTCCAAAGCCTATTTGAAGAGAATATTTAGAACCCTTATCACCTTATAATCGAATTATATAAGTGTGGGACCTTTATAATCCGAATAGCATTGTATAATAAAGTAACATTTTATTACATTCCAAAAATGCCCCTCCTCTCCACTTATAAAAGGCCCTCACCACTACCACCTTACTAACACATTCAAAGCCTTTTGGCTCGGCCAACCTCTACCCAAATACTCTCCCAACTTCCCTCCATTTATCCTAGAAGCCTTACTTTGGGCTGAAGTATTCCCAAGGAATCCTTTGGTTAAAATCAAAAGAGTTACCCGATTTTAAGGTAATGTCTTCTCTTATGTTGTTTTGTTTTATTTTGCTTCTCCAACCCCATAAACTCTTTTTATTCCTTTATTTTGTAACAACAACAGTATCCTAAATATATTAGGATGTTGTTATAATGAGTATTTGAGCTACACTTACATACACCTACATCTAATGGTTAAAGAACATACGGTTTTTGTGGATGGCGAATTTCTGCCTCACGAAACGATGATTGTTCATCACTCATAAAACACCTTCAAATGTGGACATTATGATGTCACTCTATTTATACATGATATATACTATGTTTATGTTTTAATTAAGGTTCTATATTTTTCATTTATGGAATACCTTTATTGTTTCCATTATGGGTAAACGCGATATTTTCATTTTAGGAAGTGCAGACTACCGCCCCCTCAAAGTGATTTGAATCGGTAATACCATATTTGGGATGTATAAAGGATGGAGTAAATGATATTATATATGATATTATAATAGAATTATAATATACCTTTATATCATTATTATTTCATTAAATACGAAATAGAAATGAAAGTAGCGTTCATGCGTACGTACGGCTTACCATCTCCATGAACGGTGCATTTCATTTCTTACCTCCAAAAGATATGGAATATTATAAATGCATGTATATAATGGATATATATGAGATATATGATATCTATATCATGAATATAATTCTGTATATAATGGATATATCACCACATGAACAACTTGTAATTAGAAGAATTTTTTTTTTGACTCAAGTACCTAAGATCGACAAAATGACCGTTATTAACTTAAATAATTACATAAAGTTCATAGCATGGTAATAAGTGATATAAAAGGGATAATGAACTTGAAAAATGTTCTTAATAAATTATAAATTAACTCTCGTATATTATTCAGGATGTTAAATAACGGTCGAGTCAAGACAGGACCCAAGGTAAGGGAACTTCTTAACCCAATTTCTATTCTTGGGGTTAATCTCCTACTTTCAAATTATGTGATGATATTATTATGTCCTATATTGTATTTGTACTTTTTTTATGTGTACTTATAGTGAATACACATAATAGATCTACTTTATTTAAAAAAATGATCTTTTTAAAGGTCTTCTTCTCAATATCCTTTCATTGAGGCATATTTTGTTTTATACACAACATTCTTTTATACAGTGTATAAACCCCTTTGACTTTTACGTTTATCCAAAAGGAATATTTTTATACGAAGCGTTTTACTAAATGACAAAAGGGAATGTTTTTGTCGTACGTATGTGGCGACAACGACTTCTCCACCGTCATGACCATTATTTGAGTTTCGGCTTCCTTTACAAGCCATAACTTTTTAAAATAAAAAATAAATACAAAGTTATAATTTTATTTATTTTTTGTATTGAAAATGGGTTTTAAAGAGTTTTTATTACATCAATGTGTTGTATTGATATCTTGTGATTGAAGTGTGGGAATCTTATGTTTCCTTTATTCCTGTTTTATGTGATACAATTATGTTATGGTTTATGATATGTTTAAACCTGTTCATATGAGGAATGAATTGGACTTAATAAGTGACGGGTGGAGCCCGCTATAGCTCCTCGATGCATCGGTAGGTCTCATGACACAAACTACTGTCTTGGCACGAGGCCTTGACAAAATCTTATTTGTGGTCTTGGCACGAGGCCTTGACTACGTGGTTATGATAGTCTGGATTTATGAATTCCATCATTATGAAAGTGGTTATTGATATTGCATGTTATTATTCGACGAGTATAATATCCATGTGAAGAGGTAAATTGAATTATCTCATTTTACTTTTTCCATATTATGTTGATGTTCAAGTTTAAAAGGCTTTTTTTTAGTTATACGTTGCCTTAAATGTTAATGTTTTTTTACGAAAGCCTCTGCAATATTGTTATCCTTACTGAGCATCTGAGCTCACCTCTTTCAATGTTTTAATATTTTCCAGGATGTGAAGAAGTATTGTATGAATGACCTGCAGGGATAGTCAGAAGAGGATATGAGTGTGGACTATGGAGAAGTTTTTATTGTAGTCATTCACTTTATGATGTAATGTAACATTTATGAATGTGTCTAGTGTTTACAAGGCTACAAAACTAATCGGTCTTTCGAGACTTGATCATTTGTGATCATGCCAATGTTACGTAGTAATGCACCGACTCTGGGTAGCTAGGGTCGGGGCGTTACATTTTTTTGTATTATGGAATAATTTAATATCTATATAGTGTTCCACTATAGTTTTCCACATGTATTTGAAAGATTATTCTTAGTGGTATAAGTAATCATGAAAATTGATTGAGGTAAAAAGGTGATGTTTTTAGAAAACACATGATTTTGGGAGGGTTGTCCCTTAATGTTGAGATAATTATATAATGTTTTTTGTGTTGGAATAAGTAAATTGTACAATATTAATTACCTTGGTACTGGTTAAGGATTTATTAACATGTGTCTTATGCTATCTTGGATGAATATTTCAACTTTTGGTATTAATAATAAAAAAAATGCATGTTTTCAATAAGGATATCTGATAATTTAGGTTGTTACCATGACTTAAGAGAATACTTGTTTAAGGTATTCACATGTTTAGAATGGAACAACCAAGAACATCCTTATGAAATATGGGAGATAAATTTTAAACTGATTCAGTTCACCTCTATATATAGTTTTAGATCATTAGTTCCTTGAAGGATTTTAAGGATATCCATTTATGGATACTGTATGTTCTACTCCAATTGACTTTGTTCCGATTAATGTATTATCTCACTATATGTGGACTTATGTATTTGTGATAATATATTCTAAAATTTTGGTTAAGATGTATGGAATGACGTATCATTCTATTTATCAATCAGATGATCTCCCCACACATGAGGAGTGAAAAATTTAACTTCATTTAATGGAATAAGAGATGAAGTAGAAATTGTTCCATGCATGACCAAAGGTGAGATTATAATGAATTCAATTGTTTATTTCTTATCATGTTTTTCAAATTTAGGGAAAGGATCTTGAAAAACAAAAATATTATCATAGTAAATTTTTATCAGATTAATCAGATGCTCCATTAAATAATTGTATATTTATGGCATTTTGGTTGTTAAGATTCTCCAAACCTTGTTCTTTATCACAATAAATCAAAACATGATAGTCATATTTTTCTTTCATATTCATGTTTTCACTTCCCACCTATGTTATACTATGTGGAAACTCTGTGATGAGTTACTTTCAGTAACAGTTTTGTTTCTATCTTTTCTTTTTAAAAAGAAGTTTTTGTATTCTTTTTTACAATGTGGGTTTCTATGAAATAATCATTTATGTAGTAAACCTTTTATAACCCTGGAGAATTTCGAGAGAGAAATTAATTTTATGTGTGTTATAATTTAACACCATGAGATTTTTTGAGATATATTCATTTAAATTTCATTCATTTCTTATGTTTCACGCTACACCTAGATTAGGTAGAACTATACACAACATCATATTAGCTTGTAGTATACACAATACTATTCTTGGATTGTGGTACACAAAATTTTAGGTTCTTTTGATATAGTTAATTTCATACAAGGAAAAATATAAGTGATAAAAAATATTGTATCCAAACGATTATAATGGCTAGTATGAATAGTATTAACTTTCTTGTAATAACTATTTAAATGAAAATAAGTGAGGTTATAAAATAAAAAAAATCACTATTTCTGGATTTTATTAGTGAAATATATATGTTACATATTCAATTTAATGTTTTGAATTAAGCTTATATTTTTTCTATATATGATATAGGAAAAAGGTCAATTTTTTGGATAAAAGAAGTGTTTTTC
Organism: Viscum album; assembly: GCA_963277665.1. Classification (NCBI taxonomy): domain Eukaryota; kingdom Viridiplantae; phylum Streptophyta; class Magnoliopsida; order Santalales; family Viscaceae; genus Viscum; species Viscum album. The sequence goes on from CAUJRU010000933.1 coordinate 239,657, forward strand.
AAAAAAAATATTGTTTTACACACATTGATGGAGAACCCTTTTTAAATCCATTTTTTGAAAATTTTATAATTTCTATTTGATATAATAGTCATTAAATTTGAAATATGGACATAAAAATTTATCTTGGTCGAAATTTCTGTAATTTTTATAATGGAATTCATATTTTAATGAATATTGAAAAATACTGCATTTTAATTCAAAAACACCCTTTCATCTAATTTATTTATATAGTTGGATTATCTTTTTCAATGAATTTAAATTAAAATTGGATTATTTTTATATAATTTAATCCATTTTTTTCATTAGATGTAGTATCATATTTAAATTTTACATAAACACATGTCCATCTTTTGATAGTTTTTACTTCATAAAAACCCTCTTTCATGGTTCTACAATAGGAATTAATTTCAAATTAATTAATAATACTTCGGTGTTTTGAATTTGGAAAATGGATTCCATATTTTTAATCATAGGGATAAATTTATGTAAAAATATTCCTTTTATTTTCGAACATTATATATAGTGACATTAGTAATTATTTTTTATTTACCCTAGTTAAAGGGTAAATTAAGTAAATAAAGGAACAAAGAAAATTATAATAATATAAAACTACCCTAAAATTTTTCCTAATATTATTGGATGAGTCCCGAGTGACCAAAAATAATTTATACTCGAATTTGGGCATTTAGGAGCAACTTGGGTGTGAAAATGACATGTTATACTAATTTAATTAATGTAAAGGAATATATAACATAAACATGTATCTTTTTACTAAAAATAATCAAGGTGGGGTTATATAATTGATATCTTTAACTATAAATATTCATTATAAATATATGAATATATCCTAAATCATGGTGTTTTATTTATAATTTTTAGAAAGTAAATAAATAAATTTATTTATTACATAATGACGATGAAGTCATTGCCTTGTTAATGAATGATTCTAATAAATGATATTATAATTATTAATCTAACCAAAATTTAAAAACATTATTCCATAAAAACAATTTGTGGAATATTATAAAATATATTTTTTATTTAATTTGGGTTTTTTTGAATCAATCATGTTTTTTCAGCTTTATCCTAAATCAATTACTAAATAGTGTTAAAATTTACATAAATGATTTTTATAAAACAAATACAATTTTATTAAATGATATAATAGTCATAAAAATAAAATATTCATCCAAATGAAGTATATAATGTTGAAAACATCATTAATGATCCAATTTTGGTTCTAATGGAATTTTATAGTACATATATTATCCATGTAGTTTAAAAATACAAGAAGACATGGTAAGAGGAAATTTAATTAATTAAGGGTTAAAGCCAAAAAATAAAGATGGATTTGTGACCTAAACAAGTATAAAACCAATTATCTAAGAGTATTTAGACCCACACTCATCTTATCCTAGAAATATATCACTTTAGAGATTTTATAATTGGAATTTAAATTTATAATAAAATAATATTTCAAGACATTCCTAATGTTCCCCGCCTCCCTCTAATAATAGGAAACCACAACGACCCACTTAATTACACCTCTAAAGCCCCTTTTCTCATCCAAATTATGCTCCAATAAGCTTAAAAATTTCCATCTTCCACATAGAATCCACAATTATGGAAGACATCCATTATATGGATACCTTTTTTTTCAAATTAAGAGAAGATACTCGATATAAGAGGTAATTATTTTCTCACAAATTTCAAAATTCATTTCTTCTTATACATCCACTTATATTGTTTTTTCTATAGAAAAATAATAAATCCCGTTTTCTTTACATTATGATATGTTATTATATTTATTTTACAACCTTATACCTCCTTTTATCCATCCTAAAAATAATAATATCACCATGAATGTGTACGTATGTCTTACGGTCTCCACACTACAGTGTAATTTGTTTTTCAAAACTACTTAATTTGAAAGGGTATAATGATGCGTATAATGGATTAAAATATATAATATAACTTTATAAATTTTATTTATAATTAATATACCATCCTATTCCATACCATTTAACCATTAATTGAATGATATCGTCACTAGTGTGTATATACGGCCAACCGTCTCCTAGATGCAATGTGATTCATTCTACATGACCTTCATTAAAAAATGATTATATAAATGAATGGAATTAATAAATATGATATATGTTGTACTAATATCATTCTATAAATAATAATAAAATATCATATGATTTCAATATGAACTTATCCTACAAAACATTCACAATAACATAAAGTAGTTAATATTCGAATAACGAGTGACAATGAAATGTTACTCACAAAAGGTTGATAATTAAATCATATATGATATAATTAAAATTATTATTATTCTGTAATATGTAAATAAAATTATTTAAATCATTAAAAATGAGTTTAGGATATTTATAAAAAGGATATCGGACCTATGGTAAAGAATAATTTATAAACTTCAATATTATCCGAGATTGTTTATACATAATTATTAATATGGTATATTTATCATCGACAACCAGTTTCCCTAAATATGTAATACTATTTATATTATTCTAAATTTTCTAAATTAAATATTACCCATTCCTGAAATTTTACTAAATAGCATGAATGAAATATTTTTTCATTATTCGATACAGGGTACTTTTTTACTTTTCCAGAAATATTATGAGGAGAATTTTTTTATCATATAGAGCATGAATGGATTATTATGATTTAATAGTTACATATTTACATAAATATTAATTTACAATATTTCACGTGTATTTTCAATTAAATCCATTAAATTTAAAATTTCATGGCATTTTTTGAAAAGAAAATATTTTGAAAAATAAAAGATATCTTCCTCAATAATTATTTTCAAGAATATTATAAAAATTATTTTCCATCTAAGATAACATAGGGTTATGTTTCAATACCTATTATCAATTTGTATTTATTGTATTTATAATGAAATTATTTTTTATAAATGAATATATTTTATATGGATTATTATTTTAATATGTTTAAGAAACCCATTTTTAGTTCCATGATTTATGCTATGATGAAAGGTATAAGTTTTGTGGCACACGTAAGAATGATTTCATAATGAGATTGGTGGTACCTATATATCTCTCTAATTCATTATGTAATGATAGATATATAAATAGAGATACATGAAGGGAACTAAATGTATATCTAGTATAGAAATACAGGTATGGAATGATGAGTGAACTTGGTTCAGTAATGTACTTTGTCCCCTATGATGGTCCTGGCTAAGAGCCATGGATAATATGAAAATGATTTTGTATGATTATGTTTTTTCCACAAGTTCATGTTTTATTCCAATTCTATGTTCTTATGGTTAATTTTCCTTTATGATTTATGCTTTATGAAAAACTATGAATTATTTTATTACTCAAGATTATTATATTCAAAAGTTATGTTCTTGTTTTTTTACATTCATATGTTTGTCTATTTTCTGATTACTCCTACTAAGAATATAAAACATTTTTAGATAATTAATGAAATTTTTAATTAAATAAAAGTCATTTATAAGAATATTATATTTTTAGGACAATTATATCATTTAATAAAATTTTATTTTCTCTAAAAACATGTTTATGTCAATTTTGACAATATTTCATAATTGATTTTTGTTAAACTCTGAACGACTTGATTCCACAGAAAAAAAGAATTATCTCATCCCTAACATGTCATTTGTATCCAAAAATATCTTATATGGAATCAAAAATCAAAAATTATATTTATTTTAATATTTATAATATCATTTCTTTCAATCATTAATTTATAATTTAATCTTCTCATCGTCATTGTGTTATAAAAAAATTTATTTATATAATATATAAAATTTATAAATAAAATAACATGATTTATGAAATATTTTTTATATTTCTAATGACTATTAATAGTAATATAGATCATTTATATAACCCCGCATTAAAATTAATTTACTAAAAGGTACATGTTTAAGTTATATTTATCTTTATATTAAATTAGTTATTATAACATGCCATTATCACACCCATGTGGCTTCCAAAGGCCAAATGTGTGTCCCATGTGTTTTTATTGGTTTCCCATAAGTCAACCAATTGGATTAAGACAAGTTTTAGGTAATTCATATGTTGTTATAGTATTATTTTTACCTTTATTTATGTCATTTAACCTTTAACCATGGTAAAGAAAAATAATTATTAAAGTTACTATTAATAATGTCTAAAAATATAAGGGACCTATTTAGTTAATTTTTACCTTATGATTCAAAAAATGGAATCCATTTTTACAAATTCAAAGCATATAATTAGCATAAATTAATTTGAAATTAATTCTTGCTGTCAAAACAATAAAACGTCTTTTTAAGATGTAAAAACTATCAATATATAGACATGTGTTTATGTCCAATTTAAATGATCAATTACATCCAATTACTAAAATTTTATTAAATGATAAAAAATAATCCAATTTTAATTTAAAACATATTAAAAATGTAGTCTATCTATATAAATAAAATATAAGAAATGTCATTTTTGATTTAAATTACATTATTTTTCACTATTCATTAAAATATGAATTTTAACAGAATAATACCAAAAATTCATCAAAATAAAATTTCTATGTCCATATTCAAAATCAGAAGTTTATTTAACTCAAATATAATATATAAACGTGTTAAAAACAGGATTTAAATGGGTTCTCCCTCAAAAGGGGGTAAAGTTTCATTTTTTTTTAAAATTACGTCTTTTATGATAAAAATTGAATTTGTTTATATATCATGTCTATAAATTACATAATATGAATTATAATGTTATATAAAATTCAAAATGAGGTTAATAATATTTATAATGTCTTGTTTATATCCCATTAAATAATAATATTTTATTAATATATCATTTTTAGTGAAACTCTATATCACATACAAAGCAAGCTATCGAGGAAGGCCACTCTAGCGTGTAATGCAAGGAAAGATATTTCTTCATGTATTGAAAGTTTCATTTGGTGTTTCATATAATATAATCGAAACAAAATTTATTTATACATTAATGAAAATCTATACATAGCTTTCTGTGTATCTTGCGCCAACTCAGTGTTACGTGGAACATACGACAAGTCAATTTTGTATGAAAGGTATGTTTGATTTAGTGGATTGGAGGATATAAATAAAAATTATATTTTATTCAAAAACATTTCCATAAAAACCAAGGGTGTTATATTATACCCCACTTAAAATGAATTTTTCTGATGAAATAATTTGGGGTTATAAAAGAATTAATACGTGATGGTTTTATTCCTGGAAACCCGTATCGTAAAAAGAAATACTAAAACACCTTATTTAAAAAGATATTTTGGAAACATAAAATTTCCAAAAGTAACATAGTACTATATTTTTACAATGTAGAACATAGTTGGGAAGTGAAAACAATGATATGGAATAAAATTTTAATCATCATGTAATTATGGATTGAGATAGAGACCAATGTTTAGAGAATGTTAACAACCAGAACCCCAAAAATATGTGATGATTTAAGGGACCACTTGATTCATTGGATAAATAAGGTACAAAGATAACATTTTGTTTTTTCATGATCATTTATTTAATTTTTAAGAAACTGATAAGAAAATATTACTTGATTGTATTAAAATATTATTTTTGGTCATTCCCTGTACAATTTTCACTTCATCTTTTATTTAAAGAAATAAAGTTGAATTTTTCATTCCTAAAGTATAAGAAGATCATAGGATCCATAAATATAATTATAGGTCATTCCATATGTCTCAAAAAACGTTAATAGTGATTAAAAAATATGAATAATTACACCTATAGTGAGATAATACAATAATTTAACAAACCTCAACTAGATTATATCGTATTCTATCCATAATTGGATAACCTTATAAGAATTCAAAAAACTAAAAATCTACAACTTTAGAAAGAGTTGAACTTAATTATTTTAACAATTATATACCATATATCAAAATATATTTCTTGTTTGTCACATTCCAAACATGTTTATACCTTCATAATGTATTCTCATGACATATAGGCTATGCTATCTCGGATCAAGATTACAGCCTTTTAGACTTAAGAATAAGAAAACATGGATGTTTTAAATAAGGATATCTGTTAATTTTTACTAAACCTAGATGTAATACCAAATATAAGGACCCAACCATGATGTACATGGATATTGAATTTCTCTTGGGGAATACATAATACATTTCACAAATAGAATCCCAAATACCATATTAGATTAGTGTCTTTGGAAACACAGAACACAATATTCTAACATAGTAAAAGATCATCAACACCACCCATAAAAATATTCTCCATATGTTTTTGTACATAAAAACATTATTTATATCATGGTGGAAATAAAACATAAAAAAAGTGATCTCAAATGCTCAGTAATGGGAAATCATGAAGAACATCAAACAAAACCTAAACATATGAATGTAAAAACATGAACATAAATTTTGACTGACAAAATATTGAGTCATTAAATAAAAATTGGTAGTTCATAAGGAATAAATAATAAATGAACAAGAACTATGATATAATTTCATTGACATAAAACATGTAATTGTGGAAAATACATAGGCATAGAAAATAACTTCTATATTAGACAAGGCTCATAGCCCAGACCATCATAACAGACAAAGTCCATTACTGAAACGAGTTTACCCCTCCTTAAAGAATTATATTTCTGAACTATATATACTTTTAATTTCTGTCCTATAAATATATTGAGATATACATATTTACCCAATGCATTGAAGAGAAATATAGGTCCCACTGATCTCATAATGAGTTCATTCTTATGTGTGCCAAAAAAAATAAATCACTCATCACAGTATAACCCATGGGGTAAAATGGGTTTCTTAAACATATTTATATAAAAACATAATATTAGATCAAAAAAAATCATGTCATATATAGAATAAACATAATAAAACCATATAAATATTAGGAATATTATACTTCAAACATAACCTTATTAAATAATTTCATCCTAGATGGAAAATAATTTTTATAAAACTCTTTAAATAAATTCTTCAGTAAAATATCCTTTCTTCTTCAAAAAATTTCCTTTTCTTAAAAAAACATGAAATTTTAAAAGAAGATACATTATTTTTAAAAAATAATATTTAAAACATTTAAAGTAATAATCAGGGAAATCAAGCATTATGAAAGCGTAAAAATCAATTCATGACATATAAGTTAAAAACATTCTTCTCATACAATTTTTGGGAAGTCTAGATGTACCTCGTATTTGGAAACAACAAAAGATTCATTTTATTCTACTTAATAAAAATTTATTAATGGGTAAATTTGAATTTATATTTTTATAGAATAATAGAATGAATATTATAGAATACATAATAAGTAAACATGGATGTGGATGGTAAATATACCCTAGTAAATACTTATGTATAAACAATCTCCAAAAATAATGAGATTAAAAAATAATCTATCACCAATTATAATTAGTTGAATCATATGACATGTAAAATAATGAAAATTATATTCATAATTAAATATCATAACCTTTATATTAAGAATCATAAAACAGTCATGGGATGTACAAACATCAAACAAAAGAAATGTGTAGTGTATAATGCATATGTCCCACAGGAATAAAAGTGAGAAAAAATAATCCCTTATCTTATGAATGATTTCATTTTTATATATTTTAACCTCATGTGTAATGATTTAAATTATTTTATTTAATTATTAAATAATAATATTAATTTTTAGGAAACCATATATGATCATTTTATCATTCGTTTGTGAATAACATTTCTATGTTACACTTTATTCAGAAATTCACTACATTATGTTCATATGTATGTTTTGTCAAATTAGTTCTTGTTATAATTATTATGTTATATTTATATCATTATAAATTTATATTAACATTATTAATATCATATTTATCCATTAATTACATTTATATAATCATTTTTAATGGATATCTTGTACAATGAATCGTATCGCATCGTGGAGATGGTAGTTCATACATAGCACGAGCAACGATATCATTATGATAATTATGAAATAGTATGGAAGTGGATGGTAAATATGGTATTCCATAATACCTATAATATTATAATGATTATATAAAGCTATTATTTCCATTGTTATATCCATCCAAGTAAGGTGGTGGTGGAAAAGAGATTACCCATGGCATGGAGACGGTATGTCGTATTTACGAATGTGTGGTGATTTGATTTTTCATAGGATGGAAAGAATATGAAATATAATTTTTTAATAATTATAATAGCATATATGTATATTATTTATACTTATTTTATTACTTTATATTGGAAAAACAAATGAAGGGGAAGTAGAAGATGAAAAGAATTTTAAAAGAGGTGATAATACAATTTCCTTTTCTTCAAGTATCTCCTTTTTATTTGCACAAAAGGTCTCCATGGGATGGATTAAATACTACTATTTTTCCTCTAAGATGATGTTTGGGATGTTAGGTGATTAAATGGGAAGGTTTTGATCATTTAAAATGGAATTATAGGTGTGACTAAAAGATAAGGGGATGTTTCGTTTTTTAGGAGAGGTGAGGGGAACTTTAGGAAAGTCATGAAATATTATTTTATTATAAATTTAATTTTAGTTATTAATCGTCCCAAACTCATTTTTTGAAAATATAAGATGATTAATGTTTGAACTAAAATCATAAATTTTTTTTTTCATGATATATATATTTTTTAATCCATATCCTTTTTTGTTTATCCTTTTTTAATCTTATTGTTATATAAGGTTATTTACACTTTTTGTATTAATGATATTATCATAACATGTCATAAGACCAAAAAAAGTTTCATTTATGACGTATTAGGACATAAAATAACCATTTTTTCAAATCTTATATTTTTAGGAATTTTATAACATTTAATAAACTCCTTTATATTTTATGTTAGGAATTAAGTTAATTTTGACACTTTTCATACTTGACTATTTAAAAAATTCATAACTACTTGATTAATTAAAAAAAATACATTAACTCAATATTAATATGTCATAGTCATCCAAGAAATTCGCGTGTGACACAAATTATATTATATAATATTTATTTTAATATTTATAATATAATTTATTTGATATTTCTCTTAATAAAATAATAAATATATCACAGTTGTGTCAACATTTCTGGTAAATATTTAATCTCTAAAAATTAAAAATAAATTTCTATTATGTTTATAATTTCACTATCATTCCGGAAACTATTTATTTATTATGTTTCATTCAGTTTTGTACTAAATTAAAATTATTATATTTATAAGAGATAAGAGAGTGACATGCTGTCATATTCTTCTGTTTTAATAATAATTACATCACTTTCATGGAAAAAAGTCCATTAAATTTATAAATTCCAACGCTTATGTGATATAAGGCGACTTTTATTCATACAATAAGATTTTGGAAGGTGATAGGGTAATATTATTTTCCTTGTCATATTATTTTTTACCTTAATTCGTTCGATTTACCTTTAACCATGGTAAATAAGAATTACAAATGTTAATATTCATAATGTCTAGAAAAAAGAAAAGTAACATATTATAATAATTTTCTCCCAATAATTACAAAGAGTGAATATATTTTATAAAATTCAGAAGATTGACATTTCAGTAATTTATTTGAAATTAATCTTTGTTGTCGGGAAGAGAGAGTGTTTTTTAAAAGTTAAAACATTGCAAAAGATAGAAACGATTTAAATCCGTATTAATTGAAAAATTAATTTTAATAACATATATTTTATTTAATGAGAAAAATAAATTAAATTTATATATTAAATATATTAAATAATATAATTTTATTACATAAATTATTTTGTTGAAATTTGTTATTTCAAATTAAAATTTAGTATAATTATATTATTCATCAAAATTTAAAACTTGTCAACAAAAATATCAAAAATTTATTCAAAGAAAATTTTCACATAATGATTCAAAATTAGAAGTTTGGGTTATTAAAGAGATAATATAAAAGTGTCAAAAATTATATTTAAAATGGGTGTGCCATCAAAAGGTGAAAATACTACATTTTTTGAAAAGTACATCTTTTATAAAAAAAATTGAATTTGTTCTTATATCATCTTTTGAAAACATATAAGATGAATTTAAAAATTTATATTGAATCTGTCAAAACATATTTTATTATTTTATGGACTCACATATTTTCATTTAAAAAGTTGTTTAGAAGGGAATTAATACTATTCAAACCCACCATTATAATGACTAGGCTATAATAATTAGTTGATCACTTATACTCAGTCTTATGTAAAATGAATTCTATCAAAAGAACATGAAATTGTGTGTAACACAAGCCAAGCATAGTGTTGCGTATACCGAAAGCTAATACAATTTTGCGTATTGTGAAAGCTAATCACGGTGTAGCATACACGAAATGTAATAAATGAAATTAAAATGAATCTATCTCATAAAATATTGGGGTGTCACATTTTACCGAACATAAAATAAATTTCACCATCTTAATTTTTCAGGTTTACAAAAGGTTTACTACTAGAATGTTTCATTCAAAGAAACCCAAATTGTAATAATGATCCCTAAAAATTCCTTTTAAAAAGGAATTTTAGAAACATAATGGTTACACAATTTAAATCCTCACAGGTTTTCCATTTATAAGATAATATTTAGGAAGCTATAATATTGATGTGGAAGAAAAAAATATTGAAATTTGTTTCTTTATAAAAGCTAATTTATACGTTATGTGCTTATTTGTTAGAGTTGGGAAGCATTTGAGATCACCCTTTTCGGGGTGTCAGATTTTTTCAGTGAAATATATACGTAATAAGTTCAATGTAATGTTTTAAATTCATCTTATAATCTTTCAAGATATTATATAATAACACATTCAATTTTTCAGTTAAAATAAGTATTTAAAAAATGTTTTACCACCTTTTGTTGGAGAAATATTTTTAAATCTTGTTTTTCACAATTTTATAAGTTTGGTTTGACATAATAAACTTATAATATTGAATATGGACATCGATATTTAATTTGGATGAATTTTTGGTGTTGTTTTGATAAAATTCCTATTTGAATAAATAGTGAAAAACACTCAATTTTAATCAAAACTACCTTGTCATCTAATTTATTTTTATATTTAGATTATATTTTTAATTGGATTTCATGAGTAATTGTATTTTTTATCTTTTAATAAACCTTTTTTCATTGTAAATTATTTAATATTTAAATTGGACATAAACAAATTTCAATCATTCAGTAGCTTTTACTTCTTAAAAACATGTTTTCTTGTTTTGATAACAGGAATTAATTTTAATTTAATTTATGAATATTTGATAGTTTAAATTTTGAAAAATGGATTCCAAATATTGATTCATATGGTCATAATTATTTACATATCTCCCTTTTACTTTTTGGACATTTTGAATAGTAATATTAGTAATTATTTTTATTTACCACAGTTAAAGGGTAAATGAAGTTAATAAGGATAAAAATAATATAATAATAAATTTAAAACTACCATAACACTTGTCCTAATCCTATGGGATGAGTAATGGGAGACAATAATACATTTTAGATACACATTTATCCTTTGGGAGCCACTTGGGTGTAGTAAAGGCATTTATAATAATTAAATTAATGTAAAGAGAAATATATCATATACATGTATCTTTTTACTAAAACAATTATAATGTTGAGTTATATAACTGATATATTTTAATATAAATAGTTATTAGAAATCTAAAATTATTTCCTAAATTAGGGTAATTTATTAATAATTTTAATACATTAAATAAGAAAATTCATTTATGACACAATGATGATATAGTGATTACCTTATTAATGAATAATTGAAATAAATGATATTATAAATATTAAAATAAATGTAATTTGATATTTTTAATTCCATAAAAATATTTTTTGGATATAATTGTCATTTTAGGTATGAGATTAATTTTGTTTTCCAAGGAATCATGTTTTTATGACTATATCAAATAATAATTACTAAATAGTGCCCAAATTGACAGAAAAGAGTTTTTAAAACAACTACTATTTTATTAAATGATATAATTGTCATTAAAATTGAAAATTTAAAAAACTAACATATATTGTGTTAAATGATTCATTACTGATCTATTTTAGGTTCCCTTGTCATTTTTCTATAACTATATTAACCATATAGTACAAAAATACCAGACGACATGGTAAGAGTTAATTTGTTTAACTAAGGGGTTAAGATAAATAATAACGTTACTTTTTTACCTAAACTTGCTTAAACCCTATTGGTTGAAATTATTGTGAAATATCCTCATATTATCCTTGAATTATATCAATTTCTAGTTATTATAATTTGAAAATCAATTTTTAATAAAATAATATTTCAAGAATTTCCAAAAGTTCCCGTCCTCCCTCTTATAAAAGGCCACAAAATCTATCTACTAACTCACATGTCTCAAGCCCCTTGGATCCTCCAAATTCTAGTCAAATAATCTCCCGACATCTCTAACTAATATATAGGGACCACAAATTGGGAAGAAATACAATTATACTGACCTTTTGTGAAAATCAAAAAGATATACTCGAAAACGATGTAATTGTTTTGTCCCCTCATTCAGAATTATTTTCTTCTATTACATCCTCTTCTTATATTGTTTCCAAAAAAAGTTATTAAATATAGTAACATATAAATTATAATATTTTATAATAACTATGTTAAAACCTTATACCTCATTTTATCCATCTTATTAATAACAATATGACCATGTGTCAGTACGTATGGCTTACCATCTCCACATTGTGGTGTAATTTGTTATTCAACATTACTTAATTTGGTTGGATATAATGATAAGTATAATGGATTTAAATAATGAATATAATATAATAATTAGTCTTTATAATTTGTATATAATTCCATTCCATTTCATTTGACCTTTATGTGAATGATATTGTTTCTCCACTGTACGTACGACCTACCGTCTCAACGATGATATGTGATTCATTCTAAATGATCTTCATTAATCAACCATTATATAATGAATGTAATAATGAAATATGATATTATTATACTAATATAAATATTTATATGATATAAATATAACCAAATAAGTCTACCAAAAACATATCTGACAAAATATGCATAATAACGTAAAGCAATTAATATCCGAATAACGGGTGACAATGAAATGTTACTAACAAACAGATGATTATATGATTATATGATTATATGATTATATATGATATCATAAAAATGATTAGGATTCAATAATAAGTAAATAACATTATTTAAATAAGTATACATGAGTCTTGGATATATAAATATCATATCGAACCTATGTTAAGGGATTACTTTGAAATCTCATAGTTATACGAGGTTGTTTATTCCTCAGTATTTATTGGGGTATATTTATCATTCACATCTATGTTTCCAAAATATTTAGTATTATTTATATTATTCTAATATATTTTAAGGTATATTTTATCTAATGGTAAATTTTTATGAAATTTTATGTAAGGCATCCATCTTTTATTTTCCATACGACGTACTTTTTGACTATTCTAGAAAGAGTACGCGATGAATGTTTTTAACTTATACTATATGAATGGTTTTTTGACATCCTTATAATGCCTTAGATAAATGAAGCTTACTCTAAACTATTTCATGTTTATTTTTCAATAAATTATTTTCTTTTAAGTTTTTGTGTCATTTTGAGAATGTAAAACATTTTTTAAGAAGCAAAGATATTTTCCTCAAGAAATAAGTTCAACTATTCATTAAATATAATTTTTAGTTTAAGATGACACTCTTTAAGTAGGGATATGTTTCTATCCCTATTGTTACTAAGATTTTACTTTTTTAATTATGTAATGATATTTTATATGGATTATGTAATTATGGAATGATGTTTAATAGACCCATTTTATTTCATGGGTTGTGCTTTTATGACTACTTCTTGTTTTTTTGAACATGTAAGATTGATTTCATTATGATATGGGTGGGCCAAATATCTCCCTCAAATTCATGGAAAAAGATTTATATCTCATGAAATATACATAAATAGAATGAAAAGTAAATATAGTTCAGTAATATAGAGATAAAATTGCAAGTATATCTTGTTTAGGAATACATGGATAGAATGATGAGTGAACTCATTTCAATAATGAACATTATTTGATATGATTTTCATTTCTATGAGACTTGAATAATATGGAAAAAATTTATATTATTATGTGTTTTCTATAGGATCATATTTTATTATAATGTTATGTTATCATGTTTAATGTTCCTTTAGTAGATATGAAAATATTATATGTTATTCTATCAAGGTAGAAATGGAAGTTGGTATAACATATCAATATCAGAGTTTTAATAAGAAAATAAATATGGTGTTCATGGGAAAATATCAAAAAAAAATTGAAAACAATATGAATGTATTCTTATTCTCAATGTGTGGAAATAGGCATGGTGGATATTTTCATAAAGGGTCTAGAAAATTGTTTATGTGTGTAAAAGAAGGTAATCAAGAAGTTGAGTGTCTAAGTAATGGGAAATTGGTTTAAAATTATGTGAATAGAGAAAAGAATATAAAGAACGCACAACCCACACTTCAATAATTCATTTAAAAGGAAACAGTGCATTATAATAACAAATTCCCTAATCCAAGGGTTATAGATATTATCACCATCAACAACCTCTTAAAGATAATGAAAGAAGAAAATAATATGCGACCACTATTGACAATGTTGAGTATGACAATGAAGTGGTAGAATGATTAAGTGTTTCTATAATGTGATTCAAAAATTGTGTTGTAGAATCTATTTTATAGTATTATAGAATATTTGAATATCTATGTATTAGACCGTTGTAGTTATCCAAAAGTATATGGTACTGATAACCCTGAAAAGTGATTGAAATATTTTTATAAAGCATATGATATGCACATAATTAAGGGATATGGAGATAATGAGATGTCTGATAGTATTAATGACCTCGTGATTGATATAAGGATAAAGTGATATCATGGTTTGAGTATACAAAATTCTTGGTATTTTTGGTGTGTGGAAAGAGTTAATTTTGACAGAATTCATGTTATCACTATGTTTCTATAGTAATTCATGTTATTAATATGTTTCAAGAGAATACATGATTATGGTTTTCACATGTTGAGAATTTGACAACCAAGAAGTACTTTATGAGACATGAGAGATAAATGTTATGTAAATTTATTTCACCTCTTTCTAAAGTTTTATATTTTTTTTGGAAGGATTGTCATGTTATCCATTTATGGATAGTATAAGTTATAGTCTAGATAAAGTTTTTTAGATTAGTGTATTATCTCACTATATGTGTACTTATGAAAATTTGATTACATGAGATAACCTTTTTGTTAAGATGGATGGAATGACTTATCATTCTATCGCATGATGTGCTAACACTTCAAGAATGAAAAATTGAACATCATTTATTTTAATATGAGATGAATTATAAATTTTTCAAGGCACTAAAAATGGTGAGATTGTACTAAATACAAGTAAAGTATTTATTCTCGTGAAATATTATTAAAATATAAGGAAATCATTTTTAAAACCAAAAATATTATCTTAGTACCTTCTTATTCGATGAATCATATAGTCCCTTAAATTATTGCTTATTTATGGATTTCTGGTTATAAAATTTATCCAAACCTTATTCCCTATCATTATCCATGAAAAACTGATGGTACGATTTTTCATCTATATCTTTTGTATTATCATTCCACCTATGTTCTTCTATATCAAAACCCAGGGAAGAGTTACATTGGGTAACTATTATGTTTCTATATTTCCTTTTTCAAATGGTGTTTTAGTGTTCTATCTTACGATGTGGGTTTCTATGAAAATATCATTCAAAGAGTGATCTTTTTATAACCCAGGTGAATTTAGAAGGAGAAATTTATTTTAATGGGGGTAAGAATGTAACACCATGATATTTTATGGGATAGATTCATTTTAATTTAACTGATGTCTTATGTTGTATGCTAAAAAAGATTATCATGAGCTATACACAACACCGTATTTTCTTGCAGTATATACAACACTATTATTGTAACGTGTTGCACACAATTTTATTTTCTTTTGATATAATTAATTTCATTTAAGACCTTGTATAAGTTATAACTCAATATTATAACCTTGTCATTATAATTGAGGGTATGAATTGTATTACCTTCCTTCAAAAAAACTATTCAATAAGAAATAAATGAGTCTATAAAATAACAAAATCACAATATAGGGATTTTATTAGTTGAATATATATTTAATATATTCAATTTAATTTTTTAAATTCATCTTATATTTTTCTCGATATAATATATGAACAAATTCAATTTTTCAGATAAAATAAATACTTTAAAAAAATACTTTTGATCTTACTTTTTTGTGGTGGACCCTTTGAAAATCTATTTTTTGAAATTTTATAAGTCCTATATGACATAATAAACTTCTTATTTTCAATAGGGATATAATCATTTTTCTTAAGATGAATTTTGGAATTTTTATAACGAAATCCATATTTTAACGAATAGTGAATAATTCTATATTTTAATTCAATACTACCTTTTTATCTAATTTTATTTATATAGATAGATTATATTTTTCATTGGTTTTAATATTTAATTAAATGTAGTTTACATAGTTTAATCATATTTTTTTTATTATACTTAATTTCACATTTAAATTTGACATAAACACATGTAAATGTTTTCATTGTTTTAAAATCTAAAAAACATGCTTTTTGGTTTTGACAATGGGAAATAATTTTAAATTAATTAATGAAACTTATGTGTTTTGAATTTGGAAAAACAAATTCCATATTTGGAATCATAAGGTTAAAATTATTTAAATATGTGCCTTTTATTTTTATACATTATGAATAGGAACATTAGAAACTATTTTGTTTACCAATATTAAAGGTTTAATTAGGTAAATAAGGGTAAAAATAATTTTTATTAATAATATAAAACTACCCCAACGCATGTCCTAATCCTATTTGATGAGATATTTTAGAGCATTATCATCCTTTTTTAGATAATAGGACCCCATGGATCTAGATGGGGGTGATAATGACCTTTTATAAATTTTATGTTATAAAAAGGGAATATAACATAAAAATATATCTCCTAACTAAAAAAATTAGTTTGGTTTATAAAATTGAAAACATAAATATTAAATAGTAAATATAACGATAAAACAATTCACTATGTCATGCTATTTTATTTATTATTTTTAGACATTATATATATAAATTTATTTATGACACAATGATGATGCAATGATTACCTTATTAATGAAAGATTCAGATAAATGATATTATAAATATTAAAATATATGTAATTTTAATATTTTGAGTTATACACGAATTTTTTGGATGATTTTGAAATTTTTTCATTAGCCTACTGTAATTGGAGGATATACTAATGGATGTTTTCCAACAGTTTTCATAAACCCTTGGAATAGGGGTCCTTACCCAACGGTTTCACTAAACCATTGGAATACGAATTTTTAGATGACTTTTACCCTATGTTTTTATCAAATCATTAGGATATATGAGATTTATATTACATTTACCCAATGGTATGATAAAAATATAGGGATATGTTAGTATTAAGATGGTTTTCCCAATGGGTTTTTGAAACCGTTGGAAAAATCTTACCTTTCACAATGGTTTTAAAAAAATAGTTGGGAAATTTTTCCCCTAAATTTCAAGAATACCCAATCCCCCATAT
>CAUJRU010000934.1:0-256888 GCA_963277665.1 Viscum album
TGTTACAATTATCCAAGTATATATTTGTTGAATGACATTTTCACCATCTTAAAACTCAATGTATTCTCATTGGTTGTATGCATAACTTTCTTTTCAATTATAATCCACTCTTATATGTAGTTAAATAGACCTGACCTTGATAAGTCTCTCATGTGTGAGAGTGTCTTGCTCTTTGGTTTTCCTAGGTTTCTAGTTTCCTTTGACCGTCCGGGTTCCGGCGGTGCCTTCTTCGTCCGCACACCCCGTCCCTTTGCTATGTAGTTTGCTCCTTTCCCAAATTGGTGCTTTGGTACTCTTCTTCCTTCATGTGCTGATTCCCTACTTTCCGTGGTGTGGATCTGTGTCCCTACATCCTCTCTCCTTCTCCACTCTATGTTCCGGACATCTGGGTTCTGGAAGGCGTCATATTTCTTCTGCTTAGTCAGCTCCACTGCGACCTCAAGCGTCATATCAAGCCTCCCTTGGGATTCTGAAGCTTCTTCCCACACCGTTTCCCTCGTCAGAGTCAGATCTGTGAGTGGACGCAATGCCAGATCCCCTTTCTCTTCATCTTCCGCACTACCAAACCATGCGATTCTCTTCTCAATCCCCTTCCAGTGGTTTACGAACTACTTTTCCTCACCACAACCCCCTTTTGGCTTCATATCCGTGTGATCCGAGTCTTGAGGCACACTCGGGTTTGAGTATTTCCCCCTATTCGTCTTTCCATCCCTGTTGCCATGTTGTGGCATGGTTTTCTTGCCGACTCCCGTCACGCTGGTTCTCGAAGCTTTCGCCGCGCAGTGGTTTTGTCTCTCGAAGCTCCTTCCGTGGTCGTTCACCAAACTGTGAGACCGCGATGTGGCAGCCGTGGAGCGGTTTGAATCGCGAAGTGTCTTCCGTGATGTTCACCGCATTGTGAACTTGCGAATTGGAATCTGTGAAGCAGTATGAATCACGAAGTGCCTCCTGTGAGGATATATCGCGTTGTGCGCCCGCGTTGTGGTCGCCGTGAAGTGGCCCGACTCGCGAAGGGTCTCTCGTGAGGAACCTATGTGTTGTGGCATGTTGGGTGATGTGGTGTTGTGAAGTGATGATGTGCTGTGAAGGTTGTGGGTCTGCTGGGGGGATTGTTTCGCGATGTCTGGGGTGAGCGGTGGTGTGTGTTTCCTGGACGCGACCAAACAAGATGCTTTTTTGGCTGTGTAGGCTGTGGTGGTTGGTTCACTTTGTGTTTTGTGGCTGCAGGTCACACCGGGGCATCCGGGTCATTAACCTTCTTGGTGGACCGGGACTTGACTCATGTAAGGGCAATGGGGACTGTAAGGGAACCAACCCTGTTGTAGGTGTGCGAAATCAATTTTACACGATGGATGCAGAACTTGTTAATCAATGGAAGAGGTTGTCCTTGACGGAAAAAGAAAAGGTGACGATTGAGGCACAGAGAAATGATGACACTCAGCTGGATAAGCGTTTGTCTCTACTCGTGGTGAGAATGTTTGTGGAAAACATTTCGGTTAATCAGGAGGATCTCAAAAGCACTCTACAACACATCTGGAAACTTGATGTTGGAGTGGCTATTCGGGAAGCGGGGATCAACCATTTCATTTTTGAGTTCTTCAATTAGAAAGATAGAGACAAAATCTTTCATGGCAGAATGTGGTCCTTTGATAATTAACTCCTTCTCATGTAAGCATTCAAATGAGGGGATGATATCCAACGAGTGAATTTAACCCTTCCCCCCTTCTGGATATGTATTAAAGGAATCCCCTTCCATGTCAGAACAGAACGTACCATCAGATAAATTTGGACTATTTAGGACATTTTCTTGATTGGGATAGGTCAGACCCAATACAATGGGGCCTGAAGGTCGAGATCAAGGAAGATATTGAAGTGTCAGAGCCACTGATGAGGGGAATGTTCTTGAATGTTGAAGATACCAATTCTTAGATATCATTCGAGTTCGAGAAACTCCCAATATTTTCCTTCTTCTTTGGCCTCCTTGGCCACCTGGGAAGAGCGTGCACCACAAAAAATAAGAATGGGATGGGCAACATTACTCTTCATTATGTTCCTTGGCTCTGTGCCAAAACGAACAAATATTCTTTCATCCCTAAGGTGGAAAAACAAAAGGACCATGATCGTCTTAGGAAGGCACATACCAGCTAGGTGGAACCCATACATGAAAAAGCCCTTTTGTGTGGACCAATGGACTTCCCAACGGATGGCTCTCCCACTCAGAGAGAAGATAGAGTTCACCCTAAGCCCCTGAATGAAATTATTCAAATGTCAACAGAGTTGGTGAAGAGGCAAAATGAATCACCCTCACATTGCTCAACGCCAATGCAGATGCACGTCGAACAACCTGATCCGGATCCTGACACACAATCGATTGTACTAGACACTCTTACAGTGGAGGCCCAATGAATTTCAGGATCTCTAAGTCTGGTCCCAACAACCCGTCGAACATGGAAAAGGGTGCAACCTGGAACAAGTGATTGGGATGCAGAAGACCCAAATCCCGGAGCCTGGAAAATACAATATTAAACCTGCAATTCAAGGAGGAATCCACCAAAAGATGGAAAACATAAAATGAAGAAGTCCAGAGGTACCAGAGGAAGCGGCGGTCGAGACCCATCCCCGCCTAGAGCAATGATTGCCTTATGTCGGAACTATCGTGGGCTTGGTAACCCACAAACGGTTCGCATGCTTCAGCGTAACTACGCTCAATGTCGGCCCGATATGGTTTTCTTGTCTAAGACCATATTGGAAAAAAAGGACACCAATGGTATTTCTCTGAAGTGCGGCTTCCAAGGGTGCTTTCCAGAGCCTAGAAAAGGCCACTAGGGGGGCCTCTATCTCATTTGAAAGGAAAATGTCGACGTCATTTTTTTTCCTTTTCCTCACTCCATGTGGCAGCGACTATTCAGACAGACTCTCACCCATCCAGGAATTTTGTGGGATTCTATGGCTGGCTTCCCCATAATGATAAGGTGAAGTCATGGGCCATTCTTTGCAAGATTCTACATGATTTACATGGCCCTATCCTCTTTGGAGGATATTTCAATGAGATTATGTTTCATAAAGAATAGAGGGGCAGAATCATCCGACCAGCAGCCTCGATGTCAAACTCTAAGGATGCGGTCTCTCGGGCGGAACTAGTCAATCATGGGTACGCAGGTAATCGTTTTACGTGGTTCTGGGGGAATACTAAAGGCAACCACATTGCTGAGAGGATTGATATATTTCTTGGTTCATCTGAATGGATTAATTTGTTCAGCAAGTTTCTTGTCGGCCACTTTCCCCTTAACTGTTTGTACCATTTCCAAATTCTCATTGACTGTATGTGTGGCAAACGAAATCGACCACTGAGCAGACCCTTCAAATTTGAGAGCTTCTAGGAAAATTATGGGGAATGCGAAGATGTGATCCAATCTTGCTGGAAAAGTACCCACACAGATGCCGGTTCCAACCTCCAACAGGTCACCTCTGAGTTGAGGTCTTGGAGCTATAAAAACATTCACCACCCTGACTGGTACTGTGAGGTCCTTAAAAAGAGACTGAACACCCTCCTCAAATGACCCTCATCTAATTTCAGTCTATCATTTATTGAAGCAACACAAAGAGAGTTGGATATGGCCTTGCGCATCAAAAAATTATGCTGGGCTATGCGGGCGTGGGAAAACCACATTAATGAAGGGGATGCTAATACTCTGTTTTTTCATCAGAATACTTCAGCCAGGCGTCGGAAAAACTCTATTACCTACATTTTACAACCTGATGGAAGAAATTTTTTAGATTTCAATGGTATCCATGAGGCCTTGATTCAATATTTTCAGAACTACTTCGCTGTAGGTACCCCTTCCATGTCCACTGAGGTGGAAGATTGTATCATATCTGTGATCACTGAGGATATAAATAGGCAGCTCACCAAAGATGTGACAGATGACGTGATATGCTTGGCCTTGAAACATCTTCATTCCACTAAGGCCCCTAGACCTGATTGCTTCCACACACTATTCTTTAAACAATACTGGCACATTATTGGTCCCAACATCAGCAACATGATAAAAATATCTAGACTAGGCAGACGAGCATTGCTGCCATCAATGAATCTGTCCTTGTCCTCATCCCAAAAATTATGAAACCCCTGGAAATCCCGGATTTTAGACCTATCATCCTCTGAAATTTCTCCTACAAGATGTTCTCCAAGATCCTTGTCAATTGGCTAAGACCTTGGCTACCTAATATTATTTCAAAAAATCAGAGTGCTTTCCTGGCCAAGAGACTGATTACAGATAATGTGTTTTTGGCCCATGATGAGTTTCATTCCTTGAAGTCTCACTCTACCGCAAAAAGATGAACCATGGCTTGGAAATTGGATATGACCAAGGCCTATGATAGCGTGGAATTGCACTTCCTACGTGTCGTTATGATAAAAATGGGTTTCGGCATTAAATGGAAAGATTTGGTAATAGACCGCATCTCGAACGTTTCATTCAAAATCAAGGATAATAGGGAGCTCACCAGAGGATTCACCCCATCCTGAGGGATCCACCAAGGAGATCCCCTCTCCCCTTCTCTCTTCATCCTGGTGGATGATGTGTTTTCTAATCCTATTTTCAGGCTCCATCCTCTAACTCTCTTCATGGGGAAAAGGCCAGCCGTGTTGGCCCACCAGTGAAGCATCTTTTCTTCGCCGAAGACTGCCTCCTTTTTTCTAGATCCACTGTTAACAAATGTCAGGTGATCTTCCAAAAAATCCACCAGTATGAGATGGCTCTGGATAGTCTATCAATCATGGAAAATCTAAAATTTCTTATAGTGCAGTGGTGCCTCATGCTAAGAGGGAGGTGTTGTGCGCCTTATCAGGTATTCATATGGTTGTGAAGCAGCAGAAGTATCTTGGGCTCTCCACGGTGATCGGCCGCTCCAAAAAAGAAATATTTGGATCTCTTATCGACAGAATTGAGCATAAAATTATTGGCTGGTCCACTAAAAGAATTTCTAAAGCTGCCAAAGAGACACTCATCAAAACTGTCATCCTGGCCATCCCCAGCTATTTTATGTCCCTTTTTATTCTCTCGTCATTCATTGTTGACCAGATCCACACACACATTGCCAATTTTTTGTGCGGTAGGAATGATGGAAGGAATCGACCCCACTGGATGGCCTGGGAGATACTCTGCAAACCCAAATCAATGGGAGGGATGTGTTTTCGGAATCATTTTCTCATCAATGATGATCTATTATCCAAGAAAGGATGACACCTGATTAACCATCCTTCTTCTCTCTGCGCATGGGTTCTCTGAGCTATGTACATTACCCACACGGACTTCCATGCTTCCTCTCTCGGTCCCCGCCCCAGTTTCCTTTGGAGAATCATTTTGGGGGGGCTAAAATGCTCCTTGATAAAGGACTGGGATGGAGGATTGGGTCTGGATCATTGGTCAATATCTAGACTGAACCTTGGCTTATCGATAAGGATGGTATGCGGGCTACATCCCCCGTCCAACCAGGTTTTAAAGATACCACTGTCTATGCCTTATTTCCGACTAGGGACAAGGGTGGTGTGTGGGAAGGATCCTTGATTGGTTTAATGAATGTTTCCAAAGATTCATTCTTAGCATTCCCTAGATCCTTGAAGCAGGCCTGAACCACCTTTTCTGGACCAATGACATCACGGGCGATTACACAGTGAGGTCCGGATACCGACTGGCCCATGGCCACCACCCTATTGTCCGTGATGAGTAAACTTGGAAATCGATCTGGACACTCAACGTTCCCCCCTAAAATTCTCCAATTTTTAGACATGTTTGCATGGGTACTCTTCCAAACATGAGCCTTCTCGCTTACCATCATACGGCTAGTTATGCTTTTTTCTCTTTCTGCCCGAGAACTATTTATACTCCTTTGTACACCATCATTCACTTCCCGGGATCCAAGAAATTTTGGAGTAAATAGGGACCAACCATTTCCAATTTACTGGCTTTGGCCTCTGACCTTCCCGATCATCTGATGTGTTGGTTCTACTCTCTTCCCTCAGCTCTCTCATGTTCTCTTTGCACTTTTTCATGGATTATTTGGATCTAACGTAACGATGTTGTGTTTCATCAATCTCACAAACCTCCCGAATTCTGGATAGAAAAGGTTTCTTCTTGGATAGAGGGCTGGAAAGACCGTAATGACATTTTTATGATAGGTGATACCCCCATCTCACCCTCTCATTGGATCCCCCCATCGGAAGGTACTCTTAAAATCAACGTGGACTTGTCTCTCCAAAAGGATGGGCTTGTTGCCCTCAGCCTGCTGGCTTGTAATCATCTGGGGAATATTCTGGCTGAAAAATATGTTCCACACCAGGCTTTCTGGGAATTGGTGGTTGCTGAGGACATGACCATTCTTGATGGTTTGCTGCTCGCTTTGGAATATGGTTAGAGCGACATTCTTGTGGCGTATGACTACCTTACCGTCATTTATGCTATCAACAACAATGATGGTGGACTCCAGGCCTTTGGTACCATCATTAGGAGGATTCTTTCACTTGGCCAGTTCTTCTCTTCTTGCACCTTCTCCTTCACAAAACGGGAAGGGAACAATGCGGCCCATCAGATGGCAGCCTCATTCCCATTTGACTCCACCCAACTCTGGTTGGACAATTTCCCTGCTTGGATTTCTACTTGTACTTCAGCTGATTTCTGTCATTAATGATATCTGTTTTATTAAAAAAAATAGATCTGACCTTTTCTTCCAATTAATTTACAAGAATATTTACTAATAGCTTTATTCCTCCAATTTTATCCCAAAAAGTTAGACATAAGAAATTATTTCCATAGAGGGATTCCTAAGGATCCATTTGAATACTAGATTGAATGTTGTTATTGTATGAAAATACCACCAAAGGTAGGTGTTGATCCCTACAACCGTTGAAATTCATAGAGTAATCTCTAAGGATGTATTATAGAGATTGAATTGTACTCTCAAACTCACTGTCTGCCTGAGGATGATATGCACTGGTGAAACATAACTATATATCTTGAGCATAGACATTTCAAGAACATATAGGCAAACCTCGAATCTCGATCAGATATAATTGAAAGTGTTACCCAATTAAATCTTACAACATCCTTTATATATAATTTATAATGATGGTCAATTTATACGTCTTCACTAATATAGATGAAGTGTGAGGACATCGTAAGGGGGTCAATTGTAACCCCTATAATATTATGGCCTAAAAATATTTTGGGGTGTCTAATAAAAAAGTCAAAAGTGATGTTTTCATAGTTCTATTATGGTATGTTTAATGCCTATAACATTGCCTTAGACTTCTGTCTCTCATCCTTAACTGTCTAAGGAATCAATAACCGAGAGATATTTTTAGAAAAATCTATTTTCATAACATCCGACAAGAAATACATATTCATGTACATGTATATCATTGTGGTTATTGGGTGAATTGAAAATGAAGAACTACGATCCTCATTGAATAGATCCTTCATTAATTATTTAATGGGAGGAATACACAGCTGATTTCTAAACCTTTTTACTCTATCACAATCAAGGATTAATTTATGACCATTTCTCACCTTATTTTGTAGTTCAATATCTTCCTTCTGCGCCACCTGGTTCTTCACTTTTATTGATCATTGAACAATATTTTGAAAAATATAAGACTCATCCCCTTCCATATAAATTTCAACATACATCATATTAATATCCATAAATATTAGATAGTTTATGATTCTCATCATGGATAGGCACTAATGGTAATTTCGACTCAATGCATCTTCCACATTGTTCTCTTTTCCCAGCTTGTAATGTATTGAGAATTCATAATATATAATCAATTAAAACCATAATCTATGGTGCATATTCAAATCCATTATATTGAAAATATAATTCAAACATTAATTATCATTATATATATCCTACCATTCCCCGTAAATATAATGCCTCAATATCATTAATGAAAATATTAGCATACTTAAATCCATATCATGACTTGGGTAAAATTTCTCATGGAATATTAGTTATCGGGAGGCATAAGATATCACCGTATAATTATTCACGATATCACAACCCAAACCCTTCTTGTATGCGTCACTATATATGACAACCCTAAATCCAATACAATGTAGTGTGAGCATAGGTGCACTGACTAAACTTATTTTTAAATCTTTGAAATTATCTTCGCATTCCTCCATCGGATTGATAACAACCCATTTCTGAGTTAAAATGGTATTTGGGTTAGATATTCCCTAACAGTCTTTCAAAAAATATCTCTAATATCCATCCAAACCTAGAAATCATTGAATCCCAATTATTTTTATTGGTCTATACCAACATTCAATAAGTTTTGTTTTTAATGGAGACAAAAATATCTCCCCTATTGAGATTATGTTACCCAAAAATTAAACTTTCTAAATCCAAAATTCACAATTGGAAATTTTTTCATGAATCTTATCTTTTCATAGTGTCATCATTAAAATTATCATGTGATCTTCGTGTTGTTCATTGATTGTAGAATTTTCCATAATATCTTGAATAAAGACTACCAAAAATGATCATGATTTTTTCTAAACATTCTATTCATTATATCTATGAAGTTAGTTGTGGAATTAGTAAGAACATAATGTATCCTTATAAATTCATAGTATCCATAAATTGAATGGAATTTTGTCTTTTGTATATCATCCTTTTTGAACCTTAATAAATGATATCATGAATGAAGACCAATCTTCGAAATGTATTGTGCTCTACGTAGTTGGGATAATATGTCATCAATGTGTGGAAGTGGATATTTGTTGGACTACTCATGTGTTAATCTTGTATTAATGATCACAAATCATATATCTTTGGTAACACTTGTTAATCATTATTAATCTATCTCTAATCCTGTGTATAGATGATTGGTTTCATTATGATTTAAATAAACCAATACTAGATCTTATGTTCTATATTTAATTATTTTTAAAGTATTTTTAATTCATGTTATAATAAAATACAGGATAAATGAATGAGTGTAATCCATTATTTGATTACCATGATTTATGCCTATATACAAATATTATAGCTATGTCAGAGAAACCATGAGTCTTCTACCAGTTATGTTTTTTTCTGGAAAATTATTAGACACTGTGACACATATACCATGACCCAGACACTATGACCAGATAGAGTGATCTACATACCATGACCTAGACACTAGGACCCAGACACTGGGACCTGACACAGTGACACATAAACCATGACCAAACACTGTGACCAGACACTATGAATCATACACTGTGATCAAACATTATGACCCATCCCCGTGACCAGACACCATGAATCAGATACAGTGACCAGACACTGTGTTCCTCACATAGCATATGTGCTATCGGTTTCTGATCTCTATACAACATTTCCCTAATAGCTATATCACTACTCAACGATAAACAAGGATACATCGTTTCATGGTGACACTACTTCGAGATAGAATGTGACGCCGTTTCTTAATCTTTTTGGTCATTTTTCAATTTAGTATCTAATGGTCATATTTGAAGATTTTAAATTCACAGACAAAATAAATTTTTCTTGTATAAATTTCACCTAACATTAAGAGGTATGAGGTATATAATACATGAATACTATCTGCTCCAATACATTCATTTTATGAATAAAAATAATTGTCTGTAAAATAAAAAAAGTTGTCAATAGTGGCAATAAAGAACCATGTATGTGCGCTATAACGACGAAGAGCAAGAATTCATGAAAGAAGAACCAAAACATGCAACCTGACACTAAAAAAGAACAGACAATGCATATTTTAATCCTTTAATAGAGAAAATTTATACACTATCAACTCCACGAAGATCATGAGCTAGATTAAGGTGACATGTGATACTCTATTTTCAGCAAGAGGACTCGATATCTGCATCTGATTCATCCTATAAGTCTAGAGTGACAAATATTAACTCCCAGAGAACTTCTAACCTTATCTCATAATTTTTATCTATTGTGTATTATTTTTATTTTCTGATTTGTGTGTGTGTGTGTATATGTGTCTCAATAAAAACATGAATTGTCTCCTGTGTTAAACTAAAGGATACAGGATATCCTTTCACATAAATCTTTTAACAGTTGTGTATTCCCACGAACAAGTGTGGAAGATGTCCTTGTGAGGCCTGACAGTTCATACCCTTGATGAAATATGGAAGAGGTCTTGTGGCTTAGATAGTCCTGTGTACAATTTTAACCTCGATTTAGGGTGTGGATCATGTATATTTATATAATCTTCTTGGTGGAAGGTAATCACCAAGTAGAGTGGATTATGTCATGTCATGAGACTGAACCACTTTTTTTATATCTGTTGTGTTGTCAAATTTTGTTTTCTCTGTTTTTCTATATAATTAATAAATCTATAAATTTACATTTCTAGATAATATTGGAAAGAAGTTATAATTGATTTTTCTTATTATGATAGCTTGTAATGTAATGTTAATAACTGATATTAATATTACTGAGAATTAATAAATCTTTTGAGAAGTTATTTAAACCCCCAAACATTCATAATCGTATTACATTGATTAAATATGGTATATTCAAATTTATTGGGGAAAATATTTAATAATATATTTAAAAAAATTTATAGATGCTCAACTCACCCCCCTCTTTATTACCCTACTCAGATTAATATTTTTTATCTAAGGATTTTTTATTCATATTAAGTCTCTTTTTGACCCTATTCAACAATGATTTTAGTTGTACCATAATGATCTGTAAATTTCCGTTAATTTAAAATTTATATCTCTTATAATGTATTTATTAATTATAGATAATAGATTCGATGATGCTACAACCAGAAAACCACCATTATTTAATAGAACCAATTATGGTCAATGGAAAAATAAAATAAAAATGTAATTAGAAATTATAAGTTTCCAAATATAGCCTTCAATTATAGATAAATATAATATTCCTTCTACTGATAGAATCACTTTGAATTAACCCTACCAAGACTTCCTAAAATAAAATTTTAATTCCATGAATGATTTATATTTATCTTTTTAAGATGAGTAATTTAATATAATTTATGCATGTAAAAATGCACAAGAAATTTGGGATACTTTGTCTATTTCACATGAAAGAACTTTTAGTGTGAATGAAATGATACATTATACTTATAATATTAAATGTGTTAACTTTAAAATTAAACTTGATGATGCTATTTATTACATGTATCTTACGATCAATGAAATTTTAATCATAATGATTTACCTTGGAGGAGAAGTAACTGTTAAAGAAAAGATCATGAGGATTCTCAAATTCCAACCTGACAGTTGGAGAGGAACCTCTGTCTATATTAGAAAATCACGTGACATCAGAAAATTACTTGTAAGAGAACTCATTGGAAAACCAATGATGTATGAAGAGGAGTTAACTGTAAAAATCGAAGAGGATGATAAACCCAAAATGAAATTAGATGTGTTCAAGACCACCACTTCTAAACACAAGGACCAAAGAAATTTTTAAGGCTTAGTATAATGTTCCAGTAGTGAAAAATAATAAGCTGGCAGTGATGAGTAGATTTCTCAATTAGCCATAATGATTAAAGGATTATATAAGAAGAAGAAATATTTCACATAGCATAACTTCAAGGACAAATATGATAAAAAATGATGATGGAATAACGATTGGAAAAGAACTGACAAGTATGATGAGATAGTCTTTTATAAATGTAAGTGAAATGGACATATAATATCTGACTGTCCCAAGCTCATGTACAAAAAGAAATATGAGAAAAATGATATAAAGTATAAAATGTAAATGAAATCAATATGGAGTGCTTCTTAGGATAGTTAATGTAACTCGGAAGCTTTACAAGATGAACAAGCTAACAAAGCCAATATGTTTTTATGATAAACACATCTCATGTAACACTAGAATCTCTTGTATACATTTCCTATTATTCTGTAGATGAGTCTGACTCTGAAAATATGTATAATGTGGAAATGTTTTAATACAGTAATATGGTTGAAGATACATATGATGAACTAATTGATAGGTATATGTCTTTAAAGAAACAACATGCTCTTACCTCAACTATTAAACCTGATCTCACTATATAAAGGGAAAAGGCTCAATTAATCAATGAAAACAATGAACTAAAACTATTTAAGGAGAAATTGGAAAATGATCATTAATGATTTAATAATGGTAAAGACACCTTTGTACAAATGCTATCAAAACAGATTGATCCTAAATATACCACTACCATTCGCTATCAACCTGGTAAAATAAATTTTGGAAAAACTAATTTTGTTTCTATGTCTAGGACATACAACATTACTCTTAGTTCTGGAATACATTCAGCTAGTTCAAGTAATGATACACTCTCTACTATTTCATGATTTTCTGGACCAAATACTGTTTATTTTTAAAATACATTACATAATTCTTATAGGAAAACTATGAGGCAGATATGGGTTCCTATATCACTATTTACTAATATTACTAGACCCCAACTTGTATGGGTACCAAAATATATTTTTATCTGACTATTTTGATGCAAAGATGCCCAAAGATCTCATGTATATGCTTATGTTACTTAGATAGTGGGTGTTCAAGACACATTAAAGGAGACTAATCATGCTTCCATATTTTAAGAGATATTGATGCAGGACATGTCACCTTTTGTGATAATGCCAAAGGAAGGATTATTGGCTATGGCCAAATCAGTAACTCTAGATCAGTTTTAAATTCCAAAGTACTTTTTTTAATTGATTGAAATATAACTTACCTATTATTTCAGAATTATGTGATGATGGATTTCATATTAAATTATATAATTATTCATGCAATGTTTTCAATTCTAAAAATTAATTATAATTTTCTAAATTAAGAAATTAAAATGTATATTCCATTTACATTGATTCTTTATTCTCTCAAAATGGTTCATGTTTACGTGTATTACACTATGAATCATGGATTTGGAATAAGAGACTAATACATTGTTATACACACTCCCTTAGAACGTTAAGTAGAAAAAACATAGTCAAACACTGGCAAAAATTTGACTTTCTAAATGATAAAGTGTGTAGTCTTTGTTAATATGAAAAGCAAAAAAAATTCCTTCAAAACAAAGAACAGAGTGTCAACATATCCACCACTGGAATTAGTTCAAATGGATTATTTTGTATAATCTAGAGTTTCTAGTTTAAATGGGAAGCATTATTTTTATGTTCTTATAGATGAATTGTATCGATATTCATGGACATTCATTTTGGCTAACAAAATTGAAATCTTCACCGATTCTACCAAATATTCCAAAAATGTAGAAAATCATAGTGGACATTGAATTAAATCTTTATGAAGTGATCATGGTCATGAGTTTGAAAATCAGGAGTTGGAATCCATTTTCTCACAAAATAGCTATAGTAATAATTTCTCTTCCCCTAAAACACCACAATAGAATAGAGTTTTGGAATGAAAAAATAGAACCCTGCAAGAGAATTCAAGAATCATGATTACTGAATAAGATGTACCTATTTTTTTTTGGGCTGAAACTCTAAATAGAACATGTTATATTATTTATAGAGTTTTTATTAGATATATTATTAAAATAAATCCATATGAGCTGTATAACACTAGAAAAATCAAAGTTAGATACCTCAAAGTTTTTGGATGTATAGTCTATATCCGTAATACTAAGGAAGATATTGAAAACCTTTCATCCAAGTGTGATAAAGGAATGTTTTTAGGATATTAACTCTCTACTAAATCCTATAGAGTGTTTAATAAACAAACTAAATGTGTGGAAGAATATTTCCATGTAAAATATGATGAAACATATCCACATAATCATAAAACTACTCTAGATAACATTGATGAAGATGTATAATATCTGGAAATTAATTCAAAATCTGCTTACCATCCTATAATGTAATCTGTAAAAAATTCTAGTTATATAAATATTTTGGATTCAAGTCACAATGAACCCGAAACTTTTAAAGAACTTGAAAACACTAATCCTTCTCTTTCTAGATCTCTTAGAAATCATAAGAACCATCATTTATATGTTGTTATAGGAGACGTAAATAAAAGGACTCAAAGTAGATATTCTCTTATGAATGAGGTTGAACTTCAAGTCTTCTTGTCACAACTTGAACATAAAAACATTAATGAAGCTATCAATAATAAACTTTGGGTGCTAGCTATACAAGAAGAACTTAATCAATTTGAAGGGAACAATATTTGGAAACTTGTTGACCCACATAAAGACACCTTCACCATATGAACTAAATGGTTGTTTAGAAATAAGGTACATGATGCTTGTATTATGGTTAGAAACATGGCTAGATGGGTTTCACAAGGCTATTTACAGGAAGAAGGAATTTACTATAAAGAGTCTTTTTCACTAGTACCTAGACTTGAAGCCATCAGAATTCAGCTTGGTTATGCCGAACATCTAAATTTCAAATTTTATATAATAGATGTTAAAAGTTACATTGAAAATGGGTATACAGATTAGGATGTATTTGTTGAGAAACCCCATGGAATTACAAATCCTCATTTTCCAAATAATTTTTTTAATATTTAAACCTTTATATTTTTTAAAACAATATCCAAAATCTTGGTTTGATAGACTGAGTGTGTTTCTGATTTGCAAAGGTTTTAAAAAAGGAATAGGTTATCCTAAACTTTTTATAAAATGATTTTCCAATGATGTTTTAGTACTTCCAATAAATTTAAATGACATTATATTTTGATATTCAAAAAAATACTATATGTATTGAACTTTCAAAAATGATGGAAAGTGAATTTGAAATGAATTTTATGGGTGAAATAAAATTCTTTATTTAATTTAAAATCATTCAAAATAATGATGGAGTTATTTTAAATCAAAAAAAATATACTTTTGATCTTATAAAACTTTTTGGTTGGGATAACACTAAAATTAGTGAATGTACAATGAGTATTACTTGTGTGTTGGATCATTATGAAGATGGAAAATCTATTGATCAAACCACATATAGAGGGATAATCAGAAGATTACTCTACATAATTTCTTACTACTCTAAAATTATGTTTAATGTGTTTAAGTGTGTTCATTTTCATGAAAACCCCAAGGAATCACATATAAATTTTGATAGAAGAATCTTTAAATACCTCAAGAATACACCTAATATAGGAATGTTCTATCCCGAAGGACAATCATTTGAGTTAGTGAGTTATTCTGATGCTGAGTTAGATGGTTGTATGATATAATGAAAATGATCCTCTGGAACAGGTCACTTTTTAGTAAAGTATCTACAATAATGGGTTAGTAATAATCAAAACTCTATTGCATTATCTACTGCAAATTCTGAATACTTAGCTGTTGGTTGCTGTTGTGGAAATATTTTGTGGATGAAACACACATTAAATGATTATGGATATGAATTCAAGCATATACCTATAAAATGTGACAATACCAGTGCTATTGACATCTCATAAAATCATGTTCCACTCATTAAGACAATACATATTGATGTAAGACACCACTTATTGATAGATCATTATCGAAAAGGTGATATCACTTTGGAATGTATTCGAACTGAATATCATCTTGCTGACATAATTAACAAACCATTAAATTATGAATGAATAGATAACATCATACATGATTTAATAATGATAAATCATTTGTTTTAAGTATAATATATCATTTTTATGGTCTCACATTTACTCTCTTTCTCTGTTACTCTCTAGAACTTGCTGTCTCAAAAAATATAGTCGAACAGTTTAAAAATCTCACCGTTACGGTCTCACTATGAAATCTTGTTATGGACTCACCGTGAAAGCCTGTTACGGTCTCACCATGAAATCCAGTTCTGGTCTCACCATGAAAAGCAGTTACGATCTCACCATTAAAGTTGATTGCAGTCTCACTGTAAAGACGCTTTATTCTTTTCATATATTATAACTCGTATCATGGTAATTAGGTATTTTACCCTTTTACTTTCCCACGTTTTTGATCCCACGACACTTGATATCCCTAAATGATAAACTAAAAGAAGTTTCACTCCTTTCATCACTCAGGCCCTCTTCTCTCAAACCATAAAACCTCTCTCAACCCTTTAGTTTTCTCTCTCTTTCTCTCAAACCATAGTTAAATTATAAGGATGAAATGCCCATATTTGTCAACTATTGAGAAGTGAATTTCCATGAACAAGTGGAATATAGTGCAGAAGTTAGCACCATAATGTCATATGAAACTGAATCTAGTAGAATGAATAGTGGTACCTAAAAACTAGATATTCCATAAGTGTATTCTTTCAAGTAAATATTTGGTATTGAATGTACATAGACATAAGGTACAACTAGATTCGTTTACAAAGGAGGATAGACCTATTTACCCCAAAGTAGTCGCACAGTTTCATTAGTATGTTCAAATATCTTTTGATACAAAAAACAAATATGTTGAGAGATGATGGATCAATGACTAGAGTTATACATTTTCTTCGAGGTTATGGGATATGTGCCTTAGGATACCTCATGAGGGTAATTTTGAGGGCTTCTAGAGAGGTGCTCCACCTCCAGGTGAGTTACTAGTTTGAAAAAATCATTGGGAAACACAACTGGGAATGAAAAAAATTGAAGAACCATAGTTGCTAAACTAGATGGTGAAACCAGACTTCTATTTAAATTTTTTCAGGATTTGGTTATCCTAAGAAAAGGTGATTTTTCTACAATCTAGTATCAGGATGTATTTTTGATACATCTCATGAAAATGGACATAAGATCAACCAATGAAAATATTTTATAGTCAATATGTGTGAGTGGATCAAATCATCATCCATTTCAAAATCCCTATTCTATTAATGGATTATCTCTCAAATGATTCATGAAAACAGGTTGGTTGGACTAGATAAAGAATCTCTTAACGATTATGAGTTCTGCCTTTAAAAATTTATAGAAATGATAATGAAAATAAGTTGGAATCCATGGATAAAATCTTGGGTGAAATAAAATTATGGGATTTATGAAATGATTAATCTATTGGAACACTCTTAAATATATAAGGATATTTTTTATCATGGTTTGGAAGAAAATGAGATTGTTTAGTATTTTAGTGTAGAAAAAGATTAAGGGGTTGTTGTACCTACAGAAGAAACTTTTACGGATCGGAAAGATGGTAAACCTGTTCTCCAAGACATAACTAAGCATTAAATACGTATTCCTAATGATGTTTCTGATTTGGATGAACAACATACTACTAAAGAAGAATCTATTGCTAAGGTAAATCAAAAGGAATTTGTAAAACAACAAATAGAATAATATTTATCAGTTTTGCAAGAAGAGTCTCCTTATGAACACCTAGAGGAACAAGATATTCCTATAATTATTCCATATTCTGATGAGTGATTGGAGGAAGCATTTTAGTTGGCTAGAAAGGAATTGGGTGAAGATATTAGGGTTTAAATCATGGAAATAGATCCAGGATCTAAATCTCTCTTTACTGAGAAATGTGTACCTATTGAGTGGGGGAAGCCCCCCGATTTGGAAAATGTGGAAGTTCCAAGTCATATTTATTCAAGCTATATGGATACATGTTATAAATTTCCAAGTTATATTGATGTTAACGATTCCAAGGAAGCCTCAGTGAATGGTATAGATCTGTCAATAAAATTTCAATTAAAACTACCAGATGCTCTTGATGTTATAGATTCAATGGAACCTGATCATGTCGTAGATCATATTTCAGAACCCTCAAAAGATCAATAAAACTTGGTATGTATGGATGATTTTAATGCTTTTGAATCTACACTATTGTCTGTATTCAAAAAAAACATGAAAACTGAACCAGATTTTTTAACCAATTTGAGTGAGAGAGATTCTTCTCTATTATTGTAAAATAACATATTATAGATTCAACCTATGATGATTCATGAGATTCAAGAATTTAGAGTTGAGATGATACAGTTATGTGATGACGTAATGACACTCATAGGTATGGCTGACGAAATGAAGAGAGTTATGAACTCCATATTAGAACTTTTTTTCATCCTATTGAGAATATTGTTAGTTAGATTCCGTAGGAAGTACCCTCCACAATTCAACATAATTTAATCTACATGGCTAACAAGGCAGTTGAAACAAACAAGAATATTTTTCAAGAGATGTGTGAACTTTTTATTAGTCTTAACAAGTTGACTGATGATTATTTGGGATTTCTCTAGAATGTTATAAATCAACTAAAATCTATAACTTTGGCAGTTACTGTTGCTTGTCTCTATATTTTAGTTAAAGGTATGAAGGCCAAAGGGCATTAATATTACTCCCAACTTCCTATACCGAAGGAAACAAGATCTGCTAAAAGGGCCACGGAGAATGTAGGTGTACCAACATTTCAAGACAAGGATCAGAAGAAGGGATTAGAAATTAATAGTAGGAAGATTAAGTCCAAGAGTGGATTAGATGAGGTCCAATGGATGGGTGATGCGGTAGAAAAGTGAGATGGGGGTATAGAGAAATACCTCGACTTAATTCTTCTTTCTAAGATAGAAGTGGCGATATGGGTTTTTGAGATCAATTCTCTAGATGAGGATTTGAATAGAATATTAGAAACAGAGGACCAAAACAATGTTAACAAGGAACAAAAGTCCAGGATCAACCAAAAAGGCTAAATTTTAGCATGGGTCTTCAATGAAGGGAAGATAGAAATAGATGAGTACATCCAGACTTAGGACAAGATAGTCTGTCATTTTGAATATTTAACGAAGGAGGATTTTCATACGAAGGATATGAAACATCAGTGGGAGATATATCTTGTAAGAGACTCCAATAATCATAGTCACATTTTTAATGATTTTGTGATTTCCTACAGCACTCATTGATCTTTTATGTTGAACATAAGAGGGTTCCCACATTTTCCATAAAAATTCATTTGAAATAAAAAAATTTAATTTTCAGGTCTATCTAAAGTTGTCAGGAAAAGTGACAGAGTTCTTGATTTGATGAAAATTCATTCAAAAATTGAAAATGATTCTCAAGAAGATATTACAAAGAAGGTGGAATTATACTTCAATATGATATTATCAAAGCATGACATGACTATCCATTTCATGTACCTTATTGAAAATCTGAGAATCCCTCATGTCACTCAAGATTTCAAAACTGAAGTCCAAAATCTCACTGATTTCACTCCTTTTTTTTATAAGTTTATGGAGAATAAGGATGAATGTGTGAAATCCATACAGTATGGTGGTGAGATCATTGATGAAATCATCAAGCTTTTCTAGCCTTATCTTCATGTCCAGAGTAACACTTGTTAAGGGTAGAGGATGAGAAGGTATGCAATTCAGCAACACTTGTTAATCATGTGTAATCTGTCTCAAATCAGGTTTACAGATAACTGGATTCACTATGCATTAAAGAAACACATCCAAGAGATTAAGTGATATATTTAATTATTATAAAATATTTTTAATTCATGTTATAACTAACTTCCTTGATGAATGATAGAGTCATATCCATTCTATCAATATCACTGTTTATGTCTGTATACAAATATTCAGTAAAGAATGAGAAATCATGAATCTGCACTGGTTATGATTTTTTCTGGAAAAGGGTCAGAATCATTGACCTAGATACTGTGACCCAGACACTGTGACCAGATATCGTGACTAGATACCCTGACCCAAACACCATGACCCAGACATTGTGACCAGACACCATGACCCAGGCACTGTGACCAGACACTGTGACCATACACCCTGAATCAGACACTATGACCAGGAATAGTGACCAAACAATATGAATCACATATCGTGACCAGACACCACGATCCTAACACCGCATATGTGCCACCTATATCTGATCGCTATACAACTGTACCAATATAGCTGTCTCATTACTCCAAGACAAACACAGATACAACGTTCAAGGAGACACCATTTCCAGATAGTTTGTGACATAGTTTCTTAATCTTCTTTTTCAATTATCTATTTAATATCTAATAGAAATATTTTAAACTTTTAAATTCACTAATATAATTAATGTTTCACTGTAGACATTTCACCTAATTGTGAAATGTATGAGGTGCAGAATGCATGCATCATGTCAGCCTCAACAAATGCATTCTAAGAATAAAATGGACAGTGTGGCCCAAAACAAAGGGTGAAAATAGTGGGAATAGTGAAACAATTGTGTGCACTATAATGATGAAGAACAATATTTCTTGAAAGAAGAATCGACACATGCAAACTGACATTGCGATAGAACACATGAAACATACATGAATCTTAGAGTCATGAACTCTTTTGCACTATCAACTACACGAAGTATACGGGCCAAATCAATCTGACATGTAATACACTGTTTTCCCCAAGGGGACTCAATTTCATCATCATCTTCATCCTTGATGTCCAAAGCTGCACATATTAACATTCAGAACACTTCCAACTAAATCTCAACATTTTTTCTTTATTATGTTTCATTTTTAACTTTCGAGCTGTGTGTTTGTGTCTTTATAAAAACATGCACTATCTCTTGAATTAAACTAAAGGATTCAAGAAATCATTTCACATACATCTTTTTACCCTTGAGTATTCCCCCTAATAAGTGTGGAAGAGGTCCCTATATGGCCTGATAGTTCATAACCACGGAGAACTATAGAAGAGGTCAAGTGACATAGATAGTCTTGTGTACTATTGCTAATCCCGAACCAGGTTGTGGATCATATTTATTTATATAAACTTCTTTGTGGAAGGTGATTACCATGTGGAGTGGATTCAGTTTTGGATTGATATTGAACCATATGTTTTTTATCCACTGTGTTGTCTAATTTATTTTTCACTTTTTACTGTTTAATACAAAAATCACTAATTTTACATTGTTAGTTAATCTTGGAAAGAAGTTATAATTTATTTTTCTTATTATAATAGCTTAAAATGTAATCTTAATAACTAATATTAGGATCACTAAGAATAAATATTTCTTTCATGTATTTATTTAATCAATCAATCTATCATAACCATATTGTGTTGATTAACTGGGATATATTTAAATTAATTGGGGAACCATTTTAGAAATACTTTTTAAACATTAATTTTTATAGATACTAAATTCACTCCCCTCTTGAGTACTCTACTGTGACCAAGAGTTTTTCTGATAGGGATCTTGTTATGTTCTAGATATTCAAATCAGATTCTATTTGCTCCATCTTAATTCCTAAAAATTAGAACAGGTGCTCCGTTAGGTGACACACTAGGGCGTATGAATACATTTTAAAGATACTTTTAGAGTTATTTCTTAAACTCCTACAACTCTATTTGGGATTTTCTGTAAGGTGTCTTAAAATATGTCTAACACCTATTATGAGATGTATTAAAAACACAACCTCACGATTCAATGGATGACCTGGAAGTTCTTTCGAGATGGCATCACCATACACTAAAATAATTGGTTTATTCTTATTTAAGAGTTTCTCCTATACCATTTGAGATTGATTAATTTCATTTATAGATATTATAACCCATAATATAGAATAAATTTCTACTAAGAGGATTTATTAGTCCTTGAATCGATAGATGATCAAAAATTGATCTGGAATATGAAATGTGAATGGCCTCCCTTCACAATTGATACAATATCTATATAGGGAAAACCAATCCAATCCATGAATCTCAATAAATAACATTGTAGGATGGATCACAAAAATTTCAGGAAGCGTGTTCCCACAAACTTGATCTAGAGAGGAATTATTAACTTTTTTCGTGACCGTTGTTCCATTAAGAGTCATTATAGGCAACTCAACATATGTTAATTGATGTTATATATTGATAACTTAAGAATTATATTCAAAAATAAAATAATTTTTGGATCACAAACCAAATAAAACATTTTATACTTTATAGTGGATGGTATGGGTACCTTTAATGAATTTATTATCTTATTCCTCATTGGGATAAGTGATCTCATGTGACTTTCCTTTTTCACTGGCCTTAAACGTTTGCTGACACCGATCATCATCAATAACCCATGGATTAGGGAATTGATTCACATAATTCCTTATATCCTTGCACTTGTAAATTTGAAGTGTGAGAGATGCATTTTTTATAACCTTTTATTTATTACTATCATAAGATATATTTTTCCCCTCATATCTGTATTCAACTACCTGATGAACTTATTTTACACACATAAAAAATATACTACTCCCTTTAAGACAATTTAATCCTCTTTTCATTCCACATATTCATCATAAGAGAAAACTCATCAGATTTTCACTGTGGGCTTTAGAATTTCTCTTGAATTCCATTTTTACCTTTATATCAACCCCAATGGACTGATGGGTTACTCTAATATCCATCTCAATCCTGAGAGAACATTACACTTTTTCTTCATAGATATTTAAGGACTTTATGGAAAATTCTATTTGAATAAATGGTTTGATGACACTAAAGTTAAGATCAATTTTATTTAATGGTTGGATAATAATTCTTGAATCATACCCTGAAAGTCTTGTAATTTTATTTGTAGGTACCAAAAGATTCATCACACATTTTCGTATGTCCAGGGAAGTCAATCTCCATATTTTTTTGAAGAATATGAGGAAATTAGTTACTAATAAATACATTATTGATCTTGGCCCACTCCATGGATTCAATTTCAACCCATTGCCTCATATTATTGATGATTTTCTACTATAGATGTGCTCCACCTTCCAAACGGTAGACTACTAAGATGAATTTATCATGTTATGACCTTTAGTTAACGTAAAATAACTATTCAGTGGTAATGATCAATTGTTCAATAACTAATAGAGAAAACTATCTATTGGAATAATTTGTATGATGCCTAATGTTGGACTCAACATAATATTGTTCCCTCCATTTCTCATTTTGATGTCCTTCATGATTCATAGCTTTACAATTTTGTGTCTACATAGATACAATATTTTTCATACCAGATCCCACAACATTTGGTGTCTCATGAAGACTATCATTGCATTTCCCATCACATTCAACATTAATTTAGTTACTTCAGGGTCTATTCATCCACAACAAAAAAGATGCATAGTGTGAGAAACACATATCATAATGGGAAAACCACATATTCAAGAACAAATTTTCAATTTATGACAGAATAGGTTTATTCCTAGTTATTTCCTGATCATTTCTCAAACACTAGTATTGATACCTATTCTTTGTTATATCCACTGGGTTATTACTATGTCTTTCTCATACTATTTTCCAATGGATAACTGTACCTTTCCTCTAATATGAACCATAATGACATATAATTTACATACATTGACATTACATCAAATTTGATGAATATTCATTAAAAAATATATCAAATCAATGATAAGACTGTATTGGTATATTTTTTAGAAACATGGAAACATAAATAACTAGTTCATATGAAATCTTCATTCTCTCCCACTTATTTCGGCATAACTGGACCACTTTTTGACATATCGTACTTAATACCGTTCTTCATGACTTAGGGAAAAGAGACATATGAAAGGGTGATATAATATTCTTATTATGGGAAAACAATGTAGATATCAATCACATAATCATAATAATATATATGAACAATTAAATTGAAAATCTTATCTTATATATGAAATATTTTGATATCACACCATGGAGTAAATCATGAATGTTCTGAAGAATCAATAGACATAATCCAAAAAGTCGTAACATAATACATGATGTTTTATTTTATACACATTATCATAGATAAGTATTTTATATTATTCAAGGCTTATTTTCAAGACGATCATAATGGAGAAAGTCCATTACTGAACCGAGTTCACCCCTCCTTTGAGCCATGTATTACTGAACTGTGAGAATTTTCAATTCCAACCATGTATATCACATGAGATCTAAATATTTAACCAAATAATTGGAGGAATATACAGGTACCACAAATCTAAAAATGAAATAATAATTATTTTTTCCACAATAACAAAAATAATTCATCAAAACAAATAGAATAAAAATTGTTTCATTCAACATGATTCCACCAAACCATAATCTATGTAAATATTGGAATTTCATAAACACCATTCAATCATAAACACAATCAAATAATATGGAAAATAAGAATATTATAAATGAAACATAACCCTTTTATATAATCCCATCTTAAAAGGTATATGAATTTTATATAACAATTGAAGATAATTATTAATAATAATATCATTTCTTCGTCTAAAATATTTTTTTCCCAAATATCCACATAATCAAAAAATAATGTAACTTATTTCCAAATAATTTTGAAATCCTATAGAAAAAGAATCATGAAAAATAATAATTATAAGAACGTAGAACTTATTTGTAGTTCTATTAGTTGAATAGCATTCTCCTTTCACCATTTCCAGAAAAGTGAAAAAGGTACTCATTACGTATAACTATGAAATATTCCATTCATACCATCTAGTAATAAGTCAAAATGCGTAAATTTAAATTTTTAAAATTTTATAATAATAGAAATAATATTACATATGCTGATAACATGTTTGAGGATGATAAATTTATCATTGTAAATAAGTACATATAATCAATCTCAGATAATAATGAGATTTTGAATTATCCCTTACCATAGGTGCGATTTCATTTGTATATATTTGAACCGCCTATTTAATGATTTAAATAGTATAATTAACTTACTCTTGAATCATAGTCATTTTTAGGACATCATATAAGATCATATTATCATCATTTTTGTAATTAATATTTCATTATTACATACTATTCGAGTATTAACTAATTCATTTTCTAATGCATGTTTTTTCAAATAAGTTCATATTATCTTTCATAGCTCAAAGTTATAACATAAAAAAATTATATGACCATAATATATACTATATTTATTAATTTTTTTACATTTATATAACTCTGCTTTAATGATAATCATTTAGAATTGATCACATCACATTATGGAGACAGTACGTTGTACATACGCATTAGGGATGATATCATTCCTATAATTGTTGAATTTTATTGAAGTGGATGGGGTATAATATTTAATTATATATATCACCTTATACTAACAATATATAGTTATTATTTCCATAACTATACACATCCATGTAATGTGGAGGTGAACAACATATTACACCATGACATGTAGACTGTAAGCTATACATACCCAGTCATGGTGATTTCATTTTGCATAGGATGGATAGAAGGTGGAATATGGTTTTTTCATATTCATAATAAAATCTATATATATAAGTGATATTGGAATTATTACTTTTTAATTAACTAAATCAAGAAATGAATTTATTAGAAGAACAAAGATTTAATGAATCGGTAGAGGAGATTAACTCTTCTTCGACGGGCTTCCTCTAATTCTCCTCTTTGACCTCTAGAGATAGTCTTTAAATAATACTAGAACCTATATTATTTACATAGTAATGTTGATAATGGAAAAAGGTTGGAGATGGATGAGATTTAAGGCTCAATGTGATGTGAAGATTTGAGGGAGGATAAACCTTTTTATAATCGAGGTGAGGATCTTTTGGGATCTCCAAAAATATTTATTTATAATAAGCCTAAAAACCTTACCAAGAACCTAAAAATTGTCCCAATTGTGATGTTTTAATTAGGTAGGGTTGTAATACCATCATACAATAGATTTTATATAGGTTTTTTTGTCAATTCAAACCTTGTTAGTTTAATTAACACATATGTATTTTATTTTTTGTGTAACCGGGGAAATAAATATTTCATTATTAAAAGGGTGGAATATATAATTATTTGACATCCATTAGACCAAAAAT
This sequence comes from Viscum album, assembly GCA_963277665.1. Lineage (NCBI taxonomy): Eukaryota > Viridiplantae > Streptophyta > Magnoliopsida > Santalales > Viscaceae > Viscum > Viscum album. Next base: position 25,745 of record CAUJRU010000934.1, read on the forward strand.
AAATACATTATAAAATTTTAGACCATATAAATATTATTTTACTTTGTCAAAAATTTGTTTAAGTGTTTTAAATAATGTAAAAAACCTTATTTTGATAAATAGCCAATAGTGAAAATTTTAATACTATTCAATTTTCTATTTTTAAAAAATTCTAATATTAAAATTTAGAGTCAAAAATAACTATTTTATCTTATTTATAAACCAAAATTTAATATGTTATTGTTATAAACTTTTCAATGGGGATACTTTTACTTCACTATAAATAAAATAATATAAGTATCACAATATCTACTCTAAGGTTCGAAATGGTCACTAACTAGACCCTTTGATGGTTATGATCGATATATAATAGACCAATAATATTTGGACTAGAATTTGAGTCTTTTGAGGCTATTAAATTTAAAATATGAATTATTTTATTTATTTCTCATTAATTAATTAATTTTTATATCATCAACCTATTATTATTTTGGGTCATTATTTATTTCCTAAATGAATATCACAGGATAAAAAAATTAATTTATCTTTTAATTGAGTATTTATAACTGATTTTATATTCTTTAATACCATATATAATAAATTATTGACTTATTTGAACCTGAGTTAGAAATATTTAACATTTTTTTTAAAAATTAAATAAATTTTCTAAATACCATCCAAGTGTCTTGAAAAGGACACACTTTCGCCTAAATTATGATTTAGTTCAATAAAAAATCATCCAAATATATTTATTCAAGGGTTTTGGGAATTTTATAATATTTTTATTAACCGTAATTTCCATATTTACCCTTTAACCCTATTTTTAAAAATTACAAAATTCACAATTAATAATGACCAAAGAATAAAATAACTATATTTAAAAAATTTGTACTTACATATTCCAAATCTTAAAATCATTTTAAAACTTTTAAAACAAATTTTTTTATTATTTAATTTAAATTTAATTCTGTTTAAGGAATGAGAGAACATGTTTTAATGGATAAAACATTACCAAAGATTGAAATTTTTTTACATCTGAATTCAATTTAAAATTAATAATGATTGACATAAATTATATTTAATGATAAAAATATATTATATTTATACTTTAAAACCATTCAATATTATAATTTTACCATATAAATTATTTTTATTAAATGAGGTTTCTTCAATTAATATGTTGGGTATTTTTTACTATCCATCGAAACATAATAGTTATCATAAAATTTCTAAAATTAAACCAAAGTAAATTTTTATATCCCACTTCTAAATAAAATATTTATTTTTCCTATAAAATTATAACTATGTCAAAATATTAATTTAAAAGGGAATCTCCATTAAAATTTCAAGAATTACCCTTTTGAACAAACAAATTGCTTTTTATACATCAAAAATGGATTATTGAAACCCTATGAAAAAAATAACTAATGTATGAATATAAAAAATATTAAATTAAATATATAACATTTTTATTTTATTAATATCATTTACTAAAAATAATTAACTATATTTATTAATACAAAATTACAATTATACAATTGATTTATATTTTTCATAAATAATTTGTATCGAATGAATTGAACATAAATTTTTATAAGTTATTCATATTTATTCATGTAATCCTATTGGCTAGGTTAAATGGTCATTTTATACTATGTCAATTTCACAGTACCATTAAAATCATGATTTTTTAATAAAAGTAATTAAATAATTAAAATTATTTAGAGATGTTATTTCATAAAAACATCTATTTGTTATAATGTAATTATCATAATAAAATATAATTATTTAAATGGTACTTATGTTTTTAATTCAACATGGTTGATGAATATTTGTAGGAGTTATAAGAACAATCAAAATCGAAACAAATGGTTAAATATTGTACCTCTTCTTTAGAGAATCTCTTTAAGTTAACAACTAAATCATTTTAGGAGGGTTTACTAATCCAATAAATAATCAATAACATGGTATAGGATGTAATTAGTGGATTTGGGTGGTATATATTGATCTATAATGATCATGAAGTATATATAATATAGGATAGAGGTTCCCTTTTATAATAAATTTTATCAATAGACTTTTACTTTTTTTAACATTTTCTAAAAATTCCATGTCATGTTATTTGTAAAAAAGAATCCAAAATGTCCAACTTTTAAACCATAGATGATATAAGGCTAAAATAGTTGAATCCAAAACTAATTGGAATCTATTTTACATCATTTTAACCCTTATCATTTTGAACCACTAATAAACCAATTTAAACCATAACCGCGATACATAATTTTTTTGTTGTTTTTACTATTTATTAGGACCAAGTGTTAAGTTCCCCATACTACCAAATTTGAAATATTATTGTTAAAAAAATGGAATTTTTTTACAAAATTCAATCAATATATATTTTTTAATTCTATTGAATATATAATTTTTTTTTGTAAAAATACTTCTAATGGATTTCATTTTCTTTGTAAAGAAGACACTCTCAGAAAACTATTCTAGATTATGATATGAATTCCACGACGTCTTCCCATGGTTCTAATCATATCTTTTATCACGGATTAATTAAATATTTATTGGGACCATTCCTTTACATATGTGATAATTTATTATTCAACAGAATGAACCAATATGCAGAGAAAGTAAATCTTTTTAGGGTATAGCCATCAATGAGAAGAAAATAAATATCTTTTTGGGGGCTCTTTGAGGTACAATAGCCAAAATGTATGATATTCACATGAATTGTGTTTTAAATAATATATTATGGGCGTAACTGTCACGACCTGTCCTCGGGGCCCGTGCTGTGACTACCCTAATCCTGCCGTCTATAGCCCAGGGGCTGGCAACTAGCACCAAGGCGTAATTACTGGTAAAAAGGGAAGGCATTGCCTTTGTAAAGTAAAAAAACACCACAGAGCAAGAAAGAAGATGTAAACACTAAGTAAAAACTAGGTACAACAGTATGTGCGGAAAAGTAAGTGGGCCTGAATACAAACCCAAACTGAAAGTAAAGTACAACTAAAAAAAGGGGTACATCAACAGAAAAGTAAAGCCGCAACGTCGAGCCATCCGCTGGTACTCCTACTTGAAGTGTACGTATAGGTATCCACCTCAGCTCCTCGGGTCTGACCGTCTGCTCCGTGTACGTCCCGCCCAGTAGTCCATCTCTAGGTACTGACTGCTCTGTAAGCCTCAACCAAGATCAGCGCTATCAGTCGTCTACAACCAACACAACGTAGTGCGGGCATAGCCCGTGCAGGGGTGAGTAAAAGCTACTCAGTAGGGACCCCGAGACCCCCAAAGGTCTCCCAGAATCCACAAAGGATAATCCACAAAGGAAAGATACAAACACAAAGTAACATCCAGCACTACATAGGTATATGGCCATACATATACCTAAGTCAACAATTCTCCTTCATCCCCAACATCCGAGCTCAATTACAGCCCAGTCCACACAAGAAACCACAACCGAATCCACACAGGAAAGCATAACTTAATCCACATAGGATATCAAGTCAAACATATTGAAGATACGGATTAAAATTCAAGATACATCTCACACAGGTATACTTCTTCGTATGATGATAGAGATGATCAGATATAGCGACTGATTCATCTAAGCCGTCAGACCCACAATGGATCGATAGGTACTAACCCCCGCAATGACCCACAAAAGATCTGATCCACACAGGATTGATAGGTAACTAACCCCCACAATGCCCCACATAGGATCGGACCCACACAGGATCTGTAGGCGCTGGCCCACAGAGGACCAGTGAGCACTGACCCCCATAGGATATGACCCACACAGGATCGGTAGCACTGATCCACGTAGGATCGCTGAGTGCTCTAGTCGTCGTCGTCAAATCCATGGAGGATTTCTGTATAGTCGTCATCATCGTCGTAGTCACAGCCAGCTCTAGGGTTTCGCGAACACAACAATCTCGTTCGGGAGGGTCCGCTCCACGAACCAAGGGTATGATACATCAACTGACACATATTCCGGAGTTGAGGTATCCAAAAGTTCCATATCGTCAATAGGAACTCAATGTCACAGACAGCGCGCCAATCGGACGCCAAGTTTAAGAGTTATTGGTTTTTTTGTCCCAGGGGCCCGGTTGGTTTTTAAGTAAAAACCAACCCAACCATACACCAACTGCATACAAACCTCGAGCGGAGTAAGCCAATAGGTCTGTATCACTAAGAGGAACCCAACAAGGTCGACGGAACGTTAATTGGACGTATGGAGCTCAAGTTATAAGTGTTTCCGCTCCAACGGCCCGGTTTGTTTCGTGTACGAACCAACCCGGACGAACACCATGTACTCTGAAACCATGAGTATAATATACTGAAATGACTGTCTCGATCCAAGGGTTGCTACGCAACTGACAGTGCATCGATTGGATGTTCGTAGCCCATGTTATGGGAAACCGACCAAAAAAGTCCGGTATTAGGGATGTTCGGGCAGGGACCGACCCGACACGGTACCCCATGGGTCGTCACGAACCGGGTCGACCCAACCCGGGTTCGGATCCAGCCCGCATGGGAGCGGCCCAGCCTGGCTTGCGCGGCCTGGCCTGGCGGTCCGGTCATGCGGCTCGACCGTTTCATCCGAGCAGTGCGGGGTGGCACGCTGCCCCCCTGCCCACAGATAACCGCTGCCCAATGGGGGGGTCCTTGTCAATGGACGTGGTCGAGCGCCGCGTCCCATCTCCTTCAGTCCTACGCGGTTACGGGACCAGTGGCCCATCTCGGCGGCACGCCGGCGGAATGTTCCACGGACCACCGGACGGGCTCCGGTGGTCGGATTTTCCTGCCGTCTTCGACAACGGCCCTCCCAGGATCGGTTCTTCACTGCGAATATATCACAACGCCAGTGCGGCCTGCATCATCGTCGCCCGCCGATCCTCTCACCAAGAACGAAGAGACGGTGGGTTCGGACATGTTCGTTGGTCCGCACCCACCGCGTTAGCAGTTTAAAAAGGCATCCGAAAAATTTTAAACATATGTCGAGGGTATAAATCACAAAGATTTAATATAATCAAAACCCATTCCTCGCCGAATTCGATGAGCGAGGATTCTTCACGGAATTAACCATCGTGGAAGAACGCATCACGGAAGGAGGATTGTCGCATCGTGGAGAAGGAATGTAATGGAAGAACCACTGTGGAAGATGTGTCATTGGCGTCTTGGTACATCACGTTGCGTAGTCGATCTCTAAGGATTTGGCGTTCTTCATCGAAGATCAATGCGTTCTTCGATTTCTTTGCGTTCTTCGCGTTCTTCATCTAAGAAGACGGTTTTTCTCCAAATCCTCTCCACGCAACACGTTCCAACCCAAATAAAATAAGTGTTGTCTTATTTTATTAACACTAAAACCAACTCTTTGAAATTCAAAAATAAAAGAAACGATCATTTAACTGAGGTGATTAAAACCGCCCAGTTAATGAGACGTTTAATAACCAGATTAAACACAAGAGTTGAATTCATTAAAATGGGGGAGTGCGGGTGCATTACTTAATGAGAAAAGGAACGGCGGGGCTCATGTGGGCCCCACCTCACAAATATCCTACCACGTGGGTAGGATATTTTGGGTCCCACAATATCCACTTAACATAGGTTAAGCGACTTAAAATAAAATAAATTGGTCGCACCATTTTATTTTATTCATTTACTTAACCTGAAAAAAAAAAAGAAAAAAAACCACACCTGAGCATACGCAACTCTGGAAAAGGGGTTTCTTAGCAATTACTGGCTCTGCGATTCTATCGGTGCCCTCAGAATCCGATTCCGAGCACCGGTTCAAAAGTTTGAAAAACCCACTCGTTTTTTTACTGAATGTACCATAGCTAAAATTCGGAAACAGATTCTGGGCACACCGGGCCTCGGAATTAGGTGCCGTCAGAAACTGCGCTATTGTAAAATTCTCAGAAAAATTAAGAAAAAAATTCCCATGAATTTTTTCGGGTCTTTACATCACTCCCATCTTAGGGATTTACGTCCCCGTAAAGATACATCAAAAACTAGGGAAACAAAAGTGGGTACTGAACAAGCATCTGAGCCTCCTGCTCCCAAGTGCTTTTCGGGAGGTTCCCGTGTTTCCATCTGATGCGCACTAGAGGAATCAACCATCCACGTAGGACCGACTCATGTCGATCCTCAATCTCCATCGGGAACTCCGCAAAAGTCGACCCACCATCAACGTCCACCTCCCCATGGTCAATGATATGCGTCGGGTCGTCCATGTATCTCCTTAGTTGGGATACGTGGAAGACGTCGTGCACCCGGTGCAACTGAGGTGGTAGAGCCTGGCGATAAGCCACCTCACCAACCCTGCTGAGGACCTGGAATGGTCCGATAAAGCGTGGAGACAACTTTCCACCTCGGCCAAATCTCCGTAAACCACATCGAGGTGAGACCCACAAGAAGACGTGGTTGCCATCCTCGAACTCCAGTGGCCTCCGCCTCCTGTCAGCATAAGACTAATACCAGCTCTGAGCTGTCCTAATCTGCTCCTGGTTGACCTGGACCATCTCTGTCGTGGCCTGGACCATCTTCGGTCCCACAAATGCTGACTCCCCAGGGTCGGTCCAGCATAGTGGAGATCTGCAACGCTGGTCATACAACGACTCATATGGTTCAATCCCGATGGTGGAGTGGTAGCTGTTGTTGTACGCGAATTGTACCAAGGGTAGGTAGTCCTCCCAGCTATGACCAAATTCAAGGATACATGCGCGGAGCATGTCCTCGAGAGTCTAAATGGTCCTCTCAGTCTGACCATCTGTATGACGGTGAAAGGTGGTGCTCAGACGTTGCTACGTCCCGAACGCCTCCTACAACCCCTTACAAAGCTGGGAAGTAAAGTGAGCATCTCGATCAGAGACGATAGATGATGGCACACCATGAAGTCGTACAATCTCCTGAACGTAGAGTTGTCCCAAGCTCCCCACTGAGCCCTACTCTCTGATAGGTAAGAAGTGAGCCGAATTGGTGAGTCGGTTGACAATCACCCATATGGAGTCATGACCTCTGGGAGTGTGTGGAAGTCCAGTCACGAATTCCATAGATATCCTGTCACACTTCCACTCCGTGACCTCCAAGGGTTGTACCAAGCCTTATGGTACTTGGTGCTCTACCTTCACCTGCTAGAAGGTGAGGCATCGAGAAACGAACTCTGCCACGACCTTCTTCATGTCTGGCCACCAGGGCTGTTATCTGAGATCCTGATACATCTTCGCCACTCTAGGATGTACCGCCAAAGGGGAAGTGTGAAACTCTCTCAGCACCTCCTCTCATAAGGAAAATGGTACCATGGTACGTCCTCTGAAAAAGACATCGTGCTCTCCTCCCAAAGAGAATCCATCAGGTCCCTATCCTGAGGATATCTGTGCACGCTGCGTCTCACAGTCGGCGTCCCCACGCTGTTCCTCTATGACCCGTTGCAGTAGTGGAGGAGTGACTGTGAGTGACTGAGGGAAGGCTGCTCCATCACTATCCATGAAGGATATCTGCAAGGCGGCTAGTTGCTCTATCGCCTCCCCAAGTAGTTGAATGCCCTTCCTCCTGCTGAGAGTATCAGCTACTACGTTCCCCTTTCTTGGATTATAGACTATCTAAAATTCATATTCCTGGAGGAACTCAAGCCATTGTAGTTGTCTCAGGTTTAGGTCCTTCTGCGAGAAGATGTACCTGAGACTCTGATGGTCAGAATACACTGTAAAGCGCTCACCCATCAGATAGTGTCGCCATGTCTTCAGATCGAAGATCACTGATGCTTACTCTAGGTAATGGTGAGCATAGTTCTGCTCATTCGGCCTCAACTAACATGATCCATAGGCGATCAATTCCCACTCCCGCATCAGGACACATCCGAGTATGGTCCCTAATGCATCGCAGTAGACTACGTACCCTACTCCCTCCTCTAGAAAACTCAAGATAGGTGCGCTGGTCAATCTCTGCCTCATCTCCTAGAAGATCTGCTGACATCTGTCTGACCACACAAAGGGTTTGCACTTCTTCGTCAAAGGTAAGAGTAGTGCCGCAACTCTAGAGAAGTTTGGCACAAATATCCGGTAATATCTGGCTAGTCCCAAGAAACTCAGCACCTTTGTCATGCTCATGGGTGGCTCCCATGCTAGCACTGCCTCGATCATCGCAGGATCCATCGCAAAACCCACCTCAGAGATGACGTGAACCAAGAAGTGGACCTCATGTATCTAGAATGGACACTTAGAGAGTATACCATAACGCTGGTTCTCTCGGAGTGTGTCTAGTACAACCCGCAATTGGTAGGCGTGCTCCTCCTCAGTCGTCGAGTATATCAAAATGTCATCGATGAAGACGATTACAAATCGATCGAGGTATGGATAAAAGATCATGTTCATGAGGCCCATGAACACTAATGGAGAATTGGTTATGCCGAATGGCATAACCAAGAACTCATATTGGCCATACCGACATCTGATGGATGTCTTCTGTACGTCCTTGTCCCGAACTCTGAGCTGATGATAGCCTGACCTGAGGTCTATCTTTGAGAACCACAGTGCTCCCTTGTGTTGATCGAAGAGGTCATCAATCCATGGAAGAATATACTTGTTCCTCAAGGTCACCTGGTTGAGGCAACAATAATCGACACAAATTCGCAAGCTCCCATCCACCTTCATGGCGAACAATATCGGGGAAGCCCAGGGTGCAACATTGGGTCGGATGAATCCCTTGCCCTACAAGTCCTCCAACTATACCTGTAGCTCTCGAAGCTCGTCGGGAGACATCCGATATTATGGAGTGGATATCAGGGCTATCCCAGGGTATAGATCAATATAAAATTATTCCTCTCTGCGAGGAGGTAGTCCTGGAACGTCGTCGGGAAAAACGTCCACGTACTGATCCACCACTGTAGGAAAAATAGGACTCTGTATGTCAACTGATCCTAGTATGAAGCTAGCTAACTGAGGAGTGATGGGTTTTCCTCTCCTCTGCGAGATTCCATCTGGTGCTTCGAAGGCTCCAATCTCTCCATTGAAGGTGAACCTGCTCCCGTCGGTGCATACACACCGCACCTTGCACCTAATATAGTCAATCTGAGCATGGACTGTAGATAACCAATCCATGCCCAAGATGACATCGTAAGGCTTTGACGACGCTACAAGAAGATCCCAGCCGAAGCTCTTTCCTCATAGAGTAAGCTCACACTACCGGCACTAGTGCGTAATCATCAAGTCTTCTCCCATAAGAGTCTCTAGCCGTAAGGATCGAGCCAACGGCTCTGTCGGAATCTCCGAGCTCCGAACAAGGGCAGCAGCTATGAGAGAATAACTCGCTCCTATGTCTATAATAATTGGAGCAAGGGTGTAATAGACACATATAGTACCTCGAATCATCTCAGGTGCACCGTGGTCATAGGCATCCGCTGCCTAAAGTTGTGCCTGTCTCTGCCCGCCAGCTCCGTGTCGTCGGGGAGGACCTCCTGGTGGTGGTGGTGGTAGAAACTCAAAGCATCGCTCACCACCTACTGCTCGGCCAGCTCCTCTGCCTCATCCTCATGCCCCCTGCAGACTGCCACGGTTGACCCTTTGAATCTGCCTGGGTGGCCCCTCAACCGTCTGCTGCTCCTCGGCACGACGGTTTGGACAGCCACGAGCCATGTGGCCTTGCCTGCCGCATGCGTAGCACTGTTTGCCTCTCGAAAGACTAGCTCCGCGCTGTGTGCCCCGCAAAACTGAGGCAGTGTCCTGAGGTCATCTTCCTGAGGGTCTAGTCTGCATGGACCCATGATTCATCCATCGACTTCCTACTACAGAAGACTCTGCTACATGCCGCCATGCAGTTGGCATCGCTGTTGAAGTAGGCTCAGCAAGGGATCTCTCGATGAGAAGGGATCTCTCAAGTACTCTTTCCTGTGTCGGAATGCTGAGGGAGATCAGCGATGCCCTGATCTCATGCCTCAATCCCTGCTCAAAGGTCTGGGCCTGGAAGAATGGGTCTCGTACCATGTCTGTAGAGTAGCGCAAGAGATCGGTAAATCTCGCCGAGTACTGGGCGACTGTCAAGCTGCCCTGCCACAGTTGTAGAAGCTCATGGATGCGCACCGAACGGAGGGGGGCTGGGACAAACTCCGAGCGGAAGAGGCTCTCACTGTCCTTCCAGAAGAGAGATGCCTCATCGTGCACCTGGAGAATCAAGCTCCACCATCTTCCAGCTTCTGCGTGCAGGAGGCTCGCTGGGAGGATCACCATGAGGTCTGCTGGTGTTCTCACTAACCTGAAAACCCGTACAACTACCTCCAGCCAATCCTCGGCTGCCTGAGGGTCCGTCTCCCCACGGAACCTGGGCAGTCGCTGCTGCTGAAACTCGTGATGTGCACTAAGGCGACGTGCATCGTCAACAGCTGGGGCTGGTAGCAATGGAGGCTCGGCGGGTAGAGGTATTGTCGGTGCCTCTGCTGTCAAAGGGCCATATACCGAGGCCTCATCGCTCGGTGGGTTGTCGTCACGTACAACTCTTGGAACCCTAGCTGGCTTTCATCGTGGGGCCATCCTAAAAAGGAAACACGTGCTCCACGGTCGAACAATAATTCCGGTGAGATGACACAAAGTAATGACAAAGAAAACTTGTAACACACATGCCATCAATGTTTTTGTGCATTTAGTCAGAAATCAGAAGTCAGGGTCCTGGTGTATGGATTGGTTGGCCGCCGCACGAACACTAGACTCCCTGGACTGATAAACACACTCAATATTCATAACACTATTGCTTCACATAGAAAACTATCAGAGTCCCGAGTTCTGCGGTAGAACCGAACTCCTTTAATAACAATTTGTCACGACCCATCCTTGGGGCCCGTGCCGTGACTACCCCAAGCCCGCCTTCCATAGGGCAGGGGCTAGTGACTTCCACCAAGGCGTAATTCCGGGTAAAAAAGGGAAGGCATTGACTTGGTAATGTAAACAAACACCATAGAGAAAGCAATCAGAAATAAACACTATGTAAATAATGGGTAAAACAGTATGTGCGGAAAAGTAAATGGGCCAGAATACAAACCCAATCTGAAAGTAAAGTACAACTGAAAAAAGGAGTACAATAACTTAAAAGTAAAGCTGCAACGTCGAACCATCCACTGTCACTCCTACCTGAATGGTAGGTATAGGTATCCACCTCAGCTCCTTGGGTCCGGCCGTCCGCTCCGTGTACGTCCCGCTCAGTGGTCCACTTCCAGGTACCGATTACTCCACAAGCCTCAACCACGATCAATGCTGTCTGTCTTCTGCAACCAACAAAACGTAGTGCGGGCATAGCCCATGCAGGGGTGAGTATACGCTATACATTAGGGAACCCAAGACCCCCGAAGGTCTCCCAGAATCAACAAAGGATAATCCACAAAGGGAAGATACAAACAAGAAGTAACATTCAGCACTACTTAGGTATATGCCCATACATATACCTAAGTCATCAATTCTTGTTCAGCCCCCACATCCGAGCTCATGTACAACCCAGTCCACACAGGAAACCCCAACCCAATCCACACAGGAAAGCATAATGTAATCCACACAGGATATCAAGTCAAACATATTGAAGATAAGGATTGAAAGTCATGATACAGCTCACACAGGTATACTTCATCGTATGACGATAGATATGATCAGATATATCCCCTTATTCATCTAAGACGTCGGACCCACAAATGATCGATAGGTACGAACCCCCGCAATGACCCACAAAGGATCTGACCCACAAAGGATTGATAGATAACTAACCCCCGCAATGACCCACACAGGATCAGACCCACAGATGATCTGTAGGCGATATCCCACACAGGACCGCTGAGGGATGAACCACATAGGATCCGACCCACACGAGATCGATAGCACTGATCCACATTGGATTGATTAGTGATGTAGTCATCGCCGTCAAATCCACAGAGGATTTCTGTAAAGTCGTCGTCATCGTCGCAATCGCAGCCAGCTCTAGGGTTCCCGCATACAGCAAGATCATTCAGGAGGGTCAAATCCATGAGCTGAGGGGTTGTTACATCAACTGACACATATTCCGAAGTAGATGTATCCAAAATTTCCTTATCGTCAATAGGAACTCAACGTCACAGAAGGCGCGTCAATCGGACACCCGGTCTGAGTGTTATTGGCTTTTTTGTCCCAGGGGCCCGGTTGGTTTTTATGTCAATAGCAACCCGACCGTACTCCAACTACATCCAAAACTCGAGCGGAGTAAGCCAAAATGTTCGTCTCACTAAGAGTAACCCAACAAGGTCGACGACACGTCAATCAGACATCCGAGGCTCAAGTTATAAGCATTTTTGCTGCGAGGGCCCGGTTGGTCTCGTGTACGAACCAACCCGGCTGAACACAAAGTACTCTGAAACGTTGAGTATAATATACTGAAACGACCGTCTCGATCCAAGGGTCTCTATGCAACTGACGATGCGTCGATCGGAGGTCTGTAGCCCATGTTATGGGAAACGGACCGAAAATGTCCGGTATTAGCGGGGTTCGGGCACGGTCCGATCCAGCCCGGTACCCCCTGGGTCGGCCCGAACAGGGTCGACTCAACCCAGGTCCAGGTCCGGCCCGCTTGGGCGTGGCTCGGCCCGGCCTGGGCGCGACCCGGCCTGGTGGTCCGGTCGGGTGGCATGGCCGTTTCGGCCGAGCGGTGCGGGGTGGCACGATGCCCCCCCCCCCCCCCCCCCGCCAACATGTAACTGCGGCCCCATGGGGGCCCACCTTGTCAACGGACGCGGCTGAGCGCCGTGTCCCACCTCCTTCGTTCCTGTGCGGTCGCGGGACCAGCGGCCTGCCACCGTGGCAGAAGTCGCGGCGGTCCATCCTGGCGGCGCGCTGGGCGCCGCTGCCTCCCAGCGGCCGGCCGGTGCCGGCGAGGCGCGCCGGCGGAACATTCCGCAGACCACCGGACTTGCTCCGGTGGTCAGATTTGCCTTCTGTCTTCGCCAACGGCCCTCCCGGTACTGGTTCTTCACTACGAAGACCTCACAACGCCCGTGCGGCCTGCATCATCGTCACCCGTCCATCCGCTCACCAAGAACGAAGAGATGGTGGGTTCGGACTTGTTCGTTGGTCCGCACCCACCACGTTAGCGGTTTAAAAAGGCTTCCGACAAATTTTAAACATATGCCAGGGGTATAAATCACAAATATTTAATTGAATCAAAACCCCTACCTCGTCGAAATTTATGAGCGAGGATTCGTCACATAATTAACCGTTGCAGAAGAAGGCGTCACGGAAGGAGGATCGTCACATCGCGGAGAAAGAACCTCATGGAAGAAGCATCTTGAAATAAGCATCATTGGCATCACGGTACATGGCGTTGCGTAGTCGATCTCTGAGGATATGGCGTTCTTCATCGGAGATCGGTGCGTTCTTCGCTTTCATCGTGTTCTTCACGTTATTCATCGAAGTAGAAGGTTTTTCTCCAAATCCTCTCCACACAACAAGTTCACACACAAATGAAATAAATGTTGTCTTATTTTATTAACACTCAAACCAAAACTTTGAAATTCAAAAAGAAAAGAAATGATCATTTAATTGAGGAGTTTAAAACCACCCAATTAATGATACGTTTAATATCCAGATTAAACGTAAGAGTTGACTTTATTAAAAAGAGGGGGGGTGCGGTGGCGTTACTTAAGAAGAAAAGAAACAGTGTGGCTCATGTGGGCCCCACCTCACAAATATCCTACCAAGTGGGTATGATATTTTGGGTCTCACAATATCCACTTAACATAGGTTAAGCGACTTAAAATAAAATTAATTGGTCGCACCATTTTATTTTATTCATTTACGTAACCCGAAAAAAATTTAAAAAAACCACAACCGAGCATATGCAACTCCGAAACAGGTGTTTCTAAGAAATTACCAGTGCTGCGATTCCATCGGTGCCCTCAGAATCCGATTCCAAGCACCAGTTCTAAATTTAGAAAAACCCGCTCGTTTGTTCACTGAATGTACCTGAGCTAAACTTTGGAAAAAGATTTTGGGCACACCGGGCCTCGGAATTAGGTTCCGTCAGAAACTGCGCTCTTATAAAATTACCATGAAATTTAAGGAAAAAATTTCCTTGAATTGTTTCGTGTCTTTACAGTAACTTAGTGGTCACAAACCATAAATACCACAAATAAGGATTTTATTTATTAAAATTCTCCAATTTTGGGTGCATTACGTACTCCATGTCTAAAAACCATTGACATACAGTAATAAAAAATATATGATTTTTCATTTTTAGGGAATATGTGAAAATAATATGAATATAATTCCATGTTTCTTATTCCACATCCTTTTGCAGAAGCATGATCATCTATATGTAGAGAGTATATTTTGGAATGTTTATTTGTAATATTGAATACTATGGATATCTAAATGGGACATCAATTTTCATCATTTCAATCAATGTAATTAAAAAACTAAAATATGTGATAGATTACATTGTCTAAATTTGGTTTATTGGAATAATAAATTACTAAATTATTATACAGCCTTCATTGGAATCCCTTTGAAATTGGTTCATCATATTCTTAATGGTGTTCATGGGCTATATTCCAGAATCTTATTTCATGCCAACTTTGATACAATGCTTATGGATGTGATTATTTTCACTTCCAGAGATAATAGATTTAAAATTATGTTCAATTATGAATAAATATCCATTTCTATTTTGTTTATATAATTTTTGGACATTGCATTGCAAACTACAGCGTTATCTAGAAGAAAGTGAAGCTACCACCTAAATTTAATTCTTAGAAGGATGTAAAAAAATAAAAATGGAAAATCCATAACTTTTTACAATGGAGAACCTAATATAATTATTGATAATATTAAATAGAGTAAAATGAAATAAAATATCATTGATCTAGAAAATAAAAATAGAAAATATATGTTAATCAATGTAAATTACGATTAGATGGAAGGTTAATCACAAGGACCTTTGAAAAATATCAATATTGTAATAATGATTCTTGATGGAAATGTAGATTTAAATGTATGTATTTATAGTGGTGATGATGTAATTTATCTTGAAATAAACCTTGAAATTAAGATATACGTTGAATATAGTTATGATGGAAAATTCAATGAATCCATTGATTGAAATTTAGGTGACCTAATCAATCAGCCTAAATTAAATCATCCATTTGAATATAATTTAGAAGGAAGGGATTATAATGATACATAATTCAATTTTTCTATAACTTATGATGATGGTTTGGGTTTTATTCTCTTAGATAGTCATTTTGAAAAACCCCCTAGTCATATATTAGATCCTTACTGGGATGGAAAAACCAATAAGATACATCAATATCTATATTGATATTAGAAGTATTCATCTGTACCTAATGAAAAAACATGATATGGTTTAACAAATCCCTTGTGAATTATTGTTAAAAAAATAAGAGGCACACAAATTTATCATTGGGATTTTTATACAAGATGTCATCAGTTCGGAACCATATCTTTCTACCAAGGAATTACAAGAAGATGGTAATTTCATTTTAAAATCTTAATGTGTTGATTATTCTCAATTATATATTGAAATTATAGTGTTGATAAAGACAAAAATATTCAATAGTGGTATTTATGAAAACATGATACAAATTGATGTTTGATCTGCAAGAAAGGCACTCTATTGGAGGCTTTATAAAACATCAAATGCTAAAAATTTGAGTGCATACCTCAGGATGACTCAGTGGCAGATCAATATCAACCTATGAACTACTCCACATAATAATGGAATGGCATGTGATGCTCTATTCAAGAAAAATAATGGAAGGAATAAGAATACAAGCCTCATAATGATAATAAGAAATATGATATCATCAGAAAATTATCAATAATGAAATATTTTGCTACAATGAAAAAGGGGGATCTTAGTCCAAGCATATTTTCAAATAATTATTCTATTATGGAATTATTAGGGTCGAGATAACCCTTAAACCATAACGTCACATATAATTTTTATTAGTAAACATTACTATGATCGTCTAGGTTATTTTGAGACTTTTTTTCCTATAGAGAATATATTTTTTGTACAATATGGTCTACATGTTTATAAATACAAATATGTCTAAAATGGAATAAAACTACTTTTCATATTATCTTCTGTTATATTGAATGGATTATCATCATTCAACTACACACAATAGATGGTTACTCATAGATAATATTTTAGTGGAATGAAACTAGGTTTTCATTAATATATACTTAAAATGGTTACTTGTAAAGAATTAATTATTGGAAGAACATTGAGACTTTTATAAGCTCAATAAATTGTTCTTAGACTCTTACTGGATATTTCAATACCATTATAAAACTAAATAAGAGGATAGGAATTATAAAATCCACTACAAATATCATATATTTATTATCATGTACTGATAAGAGAAACCATTATAAATTTATCTTAGTGGTTTGAAAATAGAATTGGTAAATAGATCCTCTCAATAAAACAATTTCCCATAAATTTTAATGGAATTTTAAAAATTGTGTTATCATTGATTATTTGACATCAATATCCTTGGCCATTATTGTGAAAATTAATACATAACACTATTATATATTGGAAAATTAAGTCTCATCGTAGATTAAACTTCCATTTCTATTCTGATTCAAAAATTCATTATCCTTTCATGTTGATTGAAAAAAGATGGTTCATGACACTTATAATTCATTTAATTATAAGGATTATTACTTGAGTTTTTTTAAATTTCATAGTGCTAAAGAAAATTTTGAATGTTTGGAGCTGATAGTGCATCATTTAAATGTATGATAACACTAATAAAAAAGAATTATTACTTCACTCTATCCATGAAAATATCACAAGGTGTGATTTTCTACTAATTGTGAATAGGAAAATGTTGCAACAAATAATCAAAAATACTATTCTAAATATCATATATGGCATAAAATTAAAAAACACTAATCATAAATTTATAATGTAGGGTTACAAGAGTTACATATTTTTTAACTCTCTTCAAATATTTAGAAACTTCTTCATACCTTAAGATATTGTATGTGATAGTGGGGTGTTTTTTGGAAAATTGAGAAGAAATTCCTACTCATGTTTCCTCTTATTATGAAAATATAATTTATTTTCCAAAAAAATAATTAATATAATGGAGGATATCATTCCAATGATTATGGATTATAAGGAAAATATAATTCTTACAATAATTCATCAAGAGTTTGAGATCGGAGTAGTTATCATTGGTCTGAATTCTAGAATCTATCTGGTTTGTATAAGATCACAAACCATTTCTCTCAAGTATTTTAGGAGATTATATGTCATTATTTCTACTAACATGTCAATAATTATTTTCAAAATTTATTGTTAAAATAATAAATTTATTCTAAATTTATTACACTCATTCTTAAAGTGAATATTTTTAATGATAGTCACCTATTTAGGCATAAAACTATTGTAAACACTATTTATAAAATTATTTGAATAATATTTTCTTTGATGAATCAATATATTTTTAATTCTATGGTATCTATAAACCAAATTGGTTTCATTAATTGTGTAAATATTCAATAAATTATGATTACTTCTTCTGAATGTGTTAATCTTTTTCAGAAATCCCCAATAGAAGGTAATGTCACCCTCAAACAAGACATTTCAAAAATCATTTGAAACATTATTTTTAGTATGGTAATCCGGATAACTAATATAATATTTAATAATGGGGTTAGGAGTAGGATAATATTCCCATGATCTAATATACCATTTAATAAATGACATAATTTACAACAATAATTCTTAGTATGTTCCTATTATGAGTGATATTATTGATTTAGCTACAATATAGAGGAGGGAGTTAGGCCCAAATTACTTATGAAAATTCGATGATGTTGGATCAATAATGTTCAAAGAAAATTCGTTATAGTGATAAGATACTTTTAATTATTTATTTGATCATCCAGAATATGTCAATTGTAGTTCATTAAAAAAATCAATGATCATGCTCAAAATTATCTCAATGCACCTTGTTTACAAGAGATAGAATTTGTATTTGATAGTGTTTTATCCCCAAAACATGAAATCTTTTTTAAAATTATTTATCAAGAAATATATTAACATGACTACTATCATTTGGATGAATGCATCAATTTTAGGTACCACATTGAGCAGACCATTAGATGATACATGTGTAGTGCAGAGGTCTAAAGAGGTCCATTAGGGATAAACTAGAATGAATAGTATATGCTGGGTCAATTGAAATTCAATCATTTTATGATAAAAATGGGAAAATATCAAATTCCATATGTGATACCTAGTTTTGATAGTGGATAATCTTTCTAAAACCATTATTACAATTCTAATTCTATTTTTCAATATGATATTATGACGGTAGCATTGCCCTGGTTGTGAATTCACTTTTCCATGTAAAACCTATGGTGGGAGATCAATAGTCTAGATGATGGAAGAGATAATGAAATGATCATGACTTAGGTTAATCAAGGTCAGGTATGCATAATCATGATGATTCACTTTTGAATACGCGTTTTTTATTGTGTTTAAATATCTTAAGTACCTTGCTTTTGAATTAGTATATGTAGGTGTGTTGGGCATGGGAAAAACAATGTAGTATTTTGATAGGGAATTAAAAATGAAATTTACTATATGGTTTTTTTCATTATCCATGATGAATTATCAGGGTTCATAAGTACTATTTTTTACATATTGTAATGTATTATGTTTCAAATTGGGTAGAAAATATAAATATAATTTGAGTTTTTCATTAGGGGGTTGGGAGAAATTTATTTAAAACATTAAAAAGTGATTCTAGGGGTTTGAATATATAAATTTGATGTTTTAGATGGCATTAAATACATGATAGTTTCCAATGGTGTTCCAATTTTTTTGGAGCATCAGTATTTGAAAGACTGGTTTTCGAAAGCCAAACTGAGGGACACTATTTGTGCACAATTTGTACTAACCATTCTCTTAAACCATATGGAGCATAGGGGGCTTTGCATGGGTTTTCAAACTATGTACCCAAGCCTGCATATCCATGTGATTCATCTACTAAAATTTGGAATGAAATTTTAAATGGGATGTAGAGTGGTAGACACACCATGTGCCTAGGTGACATTGTTATTGAGACATAGTTAGTGAGTGTGAATAGTTGGTGCAATTTTGTTTTCAAACTGTGTGCAAAAAACCATTCAGCTGTTAAAATTGATAAAAATTATTATTTTTACCATTCATTATTTTCGTTTTTATCCCATATTTCTTCTCCCAATCACCAATGAGGTCCCTCATGCATGCACCTCTTCCTCCATCACTTACCATGTAATTTCTCCCGATGTTTTTCTCAAAATTTGATGATGATTGTCATATTAGAAACCTCTTGATAAGTACAACAGAATACATTTTTCAATACCTTACCTATCATTCCATATCAAATTTATTTTCCCTATGATATAATTTTCATAATTTTTATATCATTTTCCATTGATTATATTTTCTCTCATTTCAATTAAAGTAAAATCCTTAAAATTGATGAGTGATATTAAAATTTTATATGTTAGGTGATCTCCTGATTTTTACATAGAGTCTATAATGTTTATTTATATTTTTATTATCTCACATGCTGAAATTTCAACGTGTTTGCCCTTAAATTAAAAAAAATAGTTAAATTCTTAGATATTTCTTTTGTTATTCCTTGGCCCATTGTCCAAATTTGAGGTCATGACCTCAAACTAAACAACCTTTTTTTATTAGATAACATAAACACCCAAAATTAGAATCATTTTCATATGACTAAGAATATCCATTGGGTGATTTTATCATGACCCATTTCTAGGTGATTATTTATTAAATTAATTTTTTTTTGGATAGAACATTGTTATTTGATTGTATACCTTAGGATTGATGATTACAGATGGGTTAATATAATTAATTACTAAGGATTTGTAATTGTTTAATAAAATTTAAAATAATGAACTTCATAGATGAATGGGATTTTCTCATGAAAATATCTTATGATATAAATTAAATCATCCTCTTGTATTGTTGAAATGATAAATGTAATGGACCTTCCAATGGCCTTCTTAATTACTTATAAACATAATGACACAATTTTCATATATAAATTGTGATTTATCATGCTTATGTGCATGGAATTTTATACTATTTATTATTTAATATAATTTAATGATCAAGACGAGTCATATTATTAGTACGAGTATATTAAAGCGCTTATTCATAATCATTAAATACATGGACCTATTTATATTAATCATTGTTATACTCAGGAATGGTATCAGTTATAAATTGTGATATTTGAGTATGGTTTCCATTTAAAATATGATACTCGGGCCTAGAATCTGTTAAAAATTCATATACTTTGGCATGTCACCACTTTTGAATTCTGACACTCATATATGGAATACATTATAGAATTTGACACTCAAGAATGGTATCCTTTATAAATTATGATACATTGGAATGAAGTCTCTTATAAATTGTGATACGTTGTCTTGTCATCACTTATAAGTTGATTTACTTGGTCATGGGGAAGTTTACAGAAAATATGTAACAATTGATTTTATGAATAGATGTTTGATTTACACCTCAGGTCCTTACTAGTATTAAATATTTATTTATATGCCTATATATGTAATCATGTATATAATACATGTATATAAAAACACACACACATATATATACCAATATACATAGTGGAACATAACTCATTGATATTTATCTTAATACAAAGCAGGTATGGTTATCAGGGTGTCCATGAGAAACCTAATCCTAACTTGATTACAATTATTTATTCAATAACTCTTCATTATAGAAGTAGAAAGCATTATTTTATATTTACATAATATATGGAAATAATCCATGTTGATGGTGGCCTATTTAATTAATCTTACACCATCATTTAACATATATTTGGTCCTTGAATATACCAAATGGTTTTAGGTTCATGTTCATGGTATTTTCTATGTTTAGTTTTCCTTCGACATGATAGATAGGGAGTATCACTGATCATGTGATAAGGCTACCCTTCTATAGATGGAGTCTTTTATCTTTTTGTAATTTTTTCATTTTATTCAAATATGTCAATTTTCCAATTGTATGATTTTTTTCATATATATTATATATTGTTCATTCATGATTTTATGTTCTTTTTTTTTGATAATTAGTTGTAATTATTATTTTCATCTTCTCTTTTATTTAACTTATTCTTCATTTTTTAAAAGTTTTCCCTTATAACTACTATGCTACTCTATCTATAAGTGTATATATTCCCCTATGTGCCACCATTAGAGCTGCACTGTCAGCCAACAACATCTAGAATACATGGTAGAATGTTTTAGGCCATGTGTAGAACTATCTCAAGGCACAGTTCAAGTGTATCCTAGTTGATTATGTTACAACTAATTGAAAAATAATATCATAAACTCATCCCAATCCAGGGGTAGATTTTATCTAGTTTCTTTATAATCATGATTAGAGTCCATCATTTATATATTTACTATAATAAATTGTAGACATTGAAAATTAAAATTTCATTAAAAATAGTAGACCATAGAAAATAAAAATTTAATGGTACTAATATTTTTCTCAAAAAATTTTGATCATTAGAAACCCTAAAAGTTGTTGGGATTTTCTTCTTGAAGTATTCATTAGGACATTATTCCCTCTTTTTCTCATTCGTATATTCATCATGATTCATATATTTAGGAATTTTTGTGAGAATATAAATGATTTTTTTTCATCCTATATCCCATCAAATTTCGTTTCTCTTAAAGACAATCATTGCATTATCTATCACATTTAGCATAAATTAAATTATTTCAACTTCCAAAAAAATGAATAAATATATAAAATATAGTGTGAGACTCAATAATCATAGTTTGAAACCATATAAACTTGAAACAAAATTATTGGATATCTAAATGGAAACACCATATTTTCAACTTATGAAACCATATATATAACTAATTACATTCATGGTCATCATCTATTCAAATCCATCATGATAGTTCATAAAGTGTTTTTGTACATCCAATACAAATAAAATAGTAGACTCAAACTAGGTGAGTTATAAGCCATGTTGTCTTTCACAAAGTGAAGATTAATTCATTCCCAAATGATCCCTTTTAGAGATATTTCACCTAGGTAAAACTGTTCCAGATCCACATCTGTCTATAGTATCCAAACCTAGATTTATCATCTCAGAACCCACTTTTTTCCTTTATCATAAGTATTGGAAACTTTCCAACACATTGAATTATACATAGAGTTATAACGAATGTTTTATCAACTTAGATTCCAATGGTTAACTATTCATTTCTTTAATACCAGCTATAATTACTTATTAATTTCATACGTAGATATTAAATAATTTAAAATGAATATAAAATAAATTTCGGAAATACACACCCAGGGATAATAAAAAATTGTGCCACTGGATAATAGAAACACAATATTCTTATTTCATGAATGATCTTAAACGTATCCCCCAAATATATTCCCATTTAGTACCATTAATTGAAATTACCATTTTAAAACCTTAATAAAGTGGTAAAATGAAACATATGAAGGTGTGATCTTAGCTTATCAGTAATGGGAATCATGGGAGATACCGATCAATGATCATATCATAGGATAAGATACAATAAGTGTGTGAGATCATGAATATAACATAAAAATATTATACATGATATATAATGTTCTATAAACATCAATAATGGATGAAAAAAATTATCATTTAAAAATGAAATGAATCATAAGATTCAGAAATAATCCTAAATCAAATATAAAAAATAAGTCACTGTCATAAATGTGGCACCATAATAAGAATAAAAACAATTTCATTTATAAAGAATAACTAAAGAGACCATAAAATCCTAGTGGATCAGGAATCCCTACCTGATTCACATATCATAACTGATTGGGAATCACCACATATATCTGATAGTGGATTGAGTACATTGACTTCTATCACATAAGGGATCAAGAACACCGACCATTATTCCACAATTATACCACATTGTATAAAATATTACCTAACAAATTAGTGGTCAGTATAATTCTACACCAACCCATCACATAATGAAAATAGTTATTGTCTGTTCTCTATGATCATTAATCATTTATCATATAATTGTATCATAACAGATGAAAAAGGGGTTTCTTAAAAATATCATCAATTCAATATAACAGAACCGAATAAAATAAATTGGTCTTATACAAATCTCTAATTCAAAACTATAAACCAACAAAATAATGAATAAGGACTCTTCAAATAGATCATATCCTCTATAACATATAACCATCACCAATGTTTCTTTATGTTAACGTATAGAATTACAATAAAATATAAATAAAAACATTCTTGTGTAGAATACCCATTCCACTATGAAAATATCTTGTCAAAAAAATATTTCCCCCATATTAAGGAAAATATTTTCCATTAAAAAACATTTTACTATTTTAAAGGAAATATTAAATCATTTATTGGTCATTATGGATAAAAATATCACTCATGTTGTGTACATTAAAATAAAAATCCCTTCCACAAATACTCTAACATCTTAAAATTACATCATTCATTTATGGGAAAAATCGATACCTTTTATATCATTTTATAAAAATTAAAATTTTAAAAATTATTTAAAAAATAATTGAAAAATATTAATCAAACCATTTTCAGTAAACATTGACCTAGAAGATAAAATATTTTTGACCCCATAAATAATTATATTCAATTTTTCTTAAAATAAATATTTATCCCCTTGATTTATTGGAGAGAGGAAAATGATTGTGAAACACGAATTTTTATTAATAATGATAGTTGATAAAAATTAAATATTTTCTTGAGTGAAATATTATATTCTCTTTTTCAAAAACAAAATCATAAAATATCCTAATAAATGATGTGATTGTAATATAAGACCATTAGTACTTTGGTAAATGTTGAATCATAAAACTGATGAAAGAAAGAAAATAATATAGATATGTTAATTACTATAATTTTAATGACAATAATCATATAATACATTAATTGATAGTATACAAACCAAAAATAAAAATATTCGTCAATATGACATGTTTCCCACTAATATAAAAGTTAGAGTAAAATCTCTTAACTCATGTCTCAACATTATTCACACACATTTAAAAATCATATATAATAAATATAAGTTTATTATAAATTGATTAATGAAATTTAGCCATAAAGTATATCTCTATCGAAAAAGGAATTACACTGTTCATATAGATGGTAAGCCATAGGTACACATGAACATTTCTTTTTTTTTCAACAGAAAGAACAAGAGAATGTAAATATGTATTCACATATATATGCTCATTTTTTTATTAAATATGTCATAAATATTCATTAATTGTGTCATTTGTTACATCCATGTCAATATTAAATGAAAAATAATTCACATCACTTCATGGTGGTGGTAGTCTACATGTATGCATGATCTATTTTTTTGCTTTCCAACTAATTGGAGGGTAAGAAAATATATATAATATTAAAGTCACCAAATTATAATTTTTCAATCATATAGATATATATATATAATCCATTATTATATCCATCCACGAGAGGTAGTGATGGAAAATTAATTATATCATTTTGTGAGGTAATATTCCACCGTACACATAATCGACAGTTTCATTTCCCAATTTTGGAAGTGGATATGAATATAATTCATTAGTTTAACATAATAAAATCCCATTTTTCTTATTATAAATATTTTGTTATACCATCATGGGTTAATAAGAATTTATGTATTTATATGATGAAATAAAGTGAAAATTCATGGTTAAGTAGTATACATCATTATTGGAGTAACTCTTTTTTCAATTACTCATCAAGACATATCAAGAGGTTTTCATAACAAATCTATGGGAACGAGTTCGTAATAAAGGATTTATAGAAGGTATATAGGTACGGATTTTTTATAACACACCACAATTTTTATATATATATTTACACAAATTTTTTTAGATTTCGATATTTTGTGTTACATATAATATCATGGCTAGTTTTCATTACATGAAACACTATCCTAATCTTGAATTAAAAGCATCATTGAGTTTAACCAAATCATGTCATATTATTGAAATATTATTATTTATTATGATTTATTTTACATAGAGTTTTGAATTGAATGTATTAACATGATTAACTAAATAATTAAAATATTTCCAATACATGTATAAATAATGATTATTTGGTTTCCAATTAATTATAAATTTCATTAAAAGCCTTTTCATAATAAATGGAATTAATTTTCTCCAACATTATTTGTACATGAAAAAATTTTCTATTACATAAATAAATTAATAAAATCACATTTAGTGATTTACATTACTCTTATTTATATATTATATGTTATATCTAAAACTTAAAATTATTCATATGTGATTTTTATTCAGATAGATAAGAACAAATCAAAATTTATGCTTAGAAGTCTAGTTTTCTAAATTGTATATTTATCACACATAGAACAGTTATTAAAAATACTTTTTACAAATTTTATAAAATTAATTTCATAAAATATGTATAATTTGATATCAAAACTTAAAAATTCTATTAGGATTATTTTTTTGTTTGAAAAAAATATTTTTATCATCATTGAATATTGAAAAATACTAAATTTTAATTAATAAGTGCCCAATAATTTAATTCATTTATTATGTTAAATTATATTTTTAACATAAATTAATTCAATTATACATATGTTTATATAATTTAGTTTATTAGAATATATTTAATATTGAATTTGGATATAAAAACATTGAAACCTTGTGAATTTTATCTTTTTAAAAACCCACTCTCTCATCGCATCTATAAAATTAATTTTTACTTAAAATGTTATACCTATGTGAATGGAATTATTAAAAATTGGTTTAACATTTAAAATAATAATTATTTATCTTATCTAATAGGTTAATCATAATAATGACCAAAATTAAAAATTAATGGAGAAATAATTAATTACTATGGCTATAATGAAAATGCGTTTACAGATGGATAAAACAAAATTATATTCATATAAATGACCTATAAACTAGTATAAAAATTATATAATGGTAATTATTCAATCCTTACACGTATAACATTATACAATAGCCCAATTTGGACCCTTATGACATATCAATAATGTGGGAGTAGTCAATTATTTTCAAAAATACCAACTATGTCATCTCACCCACTTTTAAAAGGCCACCGTCTATCCTCTCTTCATGACACCACAAAAACCTTTGGGTTTCAAAAATAACTACACAAATTACATTAAATTGATTCTAAATAAATCCCAGAAGCTTGATTTTGGACCGAAATCCATCATAGGAAGAATTTTAGTGAAAACCCAAGTAGGATACCAAAAGAAGAAGAAACATTCATCAACACAAATTTTTGTTTGATTCATTCTCCAAACACCTTAAATTATTATTATAAAATTATTATAAAATTACACTAATATATTCCATTAATATATATCTTTTTTTAATGAATGACATATAACAATTTCTGCTTCAATTTAATAGGTTATCAAATCATAGTTTGTGTGTACGGAAGACTGCCGCCACACCATCCAATGTAATTTTATCCATTACCACTACTAAAGGATAGATATAATGATGAATTTATTATTTATATAAGTTATTTATGTTACTAATATGATTATATAAATATTATATCTCACATACTTTAATGTTTTCAATTTTTCAATTTTTTTAGAATTTGATAATGTCGCTTGTGTGTATATCAGACTATCACCTCGCAAAGCGATGTGATTAATTCAAGAAATACCTACAATATAATAATTATATTTTTAAGAGAAATATTTTATATATATGAAATAAAATATTATTTACCTTTAATTAAATGAATCCTATAAGAAAATGGAAATAATGCACATGTGTACGTACGTCCTACCAACTCCATGAGCAATGTATTTCATTTTCTCTCACTAAAAGATATAGATTACTACAAGTACATATATACTAAATACATATTATATTCATATCATTTTTATCATTATTTATATTATTTATCCAAGATAAAAATAATAAGACCACAAATACAACTATTGAAAATATATACAAAAAATAAAGCAATTATTACTCGAACTATAACGTGAACATGGAATTATTAATACAATTATAATAGAATTTCATAAAAATCATATAGGGTATGATATATATGAAATTTTTTTTATAATGAATTTTTAATATATATATGTATATTTATTTATTATATAATTTTTTAAATGAGTATGATGAAAGTCAATACTTGAAGTAAGGGATTTACATTTCAATTTAATTATCTGTGATACTAATTCCATATTTAGTAAATATTTAATTTAGGTTTTGTATGTAATAATATGAATTTATTTTATTATTTTTATTATTAATATAATTTTTATTTACATGTCCATTTACATTTCTATGTTAAATGGCGTTTATGGTTCAAAATTTACCAAATTGGCAAGGGATTTATAGTCTATCTTTTATTTCTCAGAGATATGAAAATATAACACCTTTTCTATTTTTTGAAATGTAAATATGTATCATTTGATATGTTATATTTTGAATTCCATTATTTCTAGGATATTTAATGTTCCATTTGATATTATTATTTATTTAGGATTATGGTTAAAAAGCTTACTGAAGCTGTGACGTATTTTTTCCTCATTTTTTCTTCATTGAGAAGTATATTATGGTATGCACCTATAATATTTAACGACGAGTATATAACGACCCTTTGAAATGTAATATCATGAATATATTTATATTATTAATATATTATGTTCATTTATATGTAATTATTTCATGGCTATTATGATTTAATGATACCAATGTGGTAGTAATTTTATTGATATATCCCATCACTTTTCAGGATTTGTTTTATAATAAGGACTTCAATGATGAAATATAATGATATATATATCTCAAAAAAATAATTAATTTTATTATCCTATGTTTATTTCAAGAGAATAAATGTTTTCAATTCATTTTCCACTCTTCTTATTATAAGGGCTGGGCCATAAACCATTAATTAATATTGAATTAAAATAATAATTCGCATTGATTATCTTTTCAGGTTTAGATTTTTAGAGAATTAAGACACTACTATTACATATCAAATGATTACCAAGGGGAAACTTCTACTCAGTTTCCATTTTTTTCCAGAAATAAAAACTCTTGAAAAAAGAGAGTCATGTCTAGTTCCATGTTTTAGACAACATAACTTTTCCTTAATCCCATCATTGACCATATTCGTCTCTATGTCTTTTGAAAACATTTCAAAACATGGGATGGATATAAAAAGCTTAGTAAGGGTTATAAAAAAAAGAAAGAAAACATTTCTTCATAAATACATACTAAACATATGCTCTTTTACTTACCTCATGAAATCATAAGATTTATTAATAACACGTAGAAATCCTAAATCATAATGGTTGCTTGTGGCATCCATAACATACTTACAATGTAGCTATAAAAAATATATAAGGAGTTACTTTAGAATACCCATCACAATATACTTTCTAAATCTCTTAGAAGAAACATTCAGTTTTATCTCTGTCACGTTACCCAATGCATTAGAGAGCTGTCTCGGGCTCACCCCCTAGTTTTATCACATAACCACCCGTATACGTAAATAATTCCTAAGAACCATAACATGATCATATACATAACATAAGCATAAAAGAAAAATAACATTTCCACAATGTGATAACAATATAACATTTTCAATATATTAACGTATAAAAACCATTATCAAAAGCATTTTCAATACCAAAATTACATAAAATAGTATATCGTATTTATTTTCCTTTTAAAAACATTACAGCTTAGTAAGGAATCCAATGATCAAATAATACTCGTGGCATTGGAATGGTCGTTATCACCGCTTATGTTAAAAAGAAACATTCATTTTTTCATTTAGTAAAATTATTCGTAGAAAAATATTCCCTTTGAATTAAATGAAAATTCAATGGTGTTTATACAGCATATAAAAAAATTCGTATATTAGAACAAAAAATTCCTCAATGAAAAGAGATTGAGTTGAAGTCCCTTACCTCGAGTCTGACTTGACTCGATCGGTCATTAATTTGTTTAATAATAAACTAATGTTAATTTCTACTTTCTTAAGAACCCTTTTCAATATTATTATTCCTTTTATATATCTTATTACCATGTTGTAAACATTATTCAATCATTTATGTTAATAACATTTGTTTTGTCGATATTTGTTACATGAGTAAAAAATGATCACCTTATATTTACGAGTTGTCCATGTGGCCAATAGTCCATTAAATCCAGAATTATATTCATTATTTAGATATCATATATATCATATATATCCAGTAAATATATATATTTATAACATTACATATCATATATATGTAAGAAATGAAATTCATCAATCATGGAGACGGTAAGTTGTATGTACGCATAAACCCTACTTTAATTTCTATTTCTTATTTTAATGGACTTAAAACATAATGATACATAGTTATATTATAATTCCAGTTTAATATTATATATAATATCATTAATTATATTCTTTATATGTCCCACATATGGCACTAACGAGTCATTTCACTTTGAGGGGGCGGTAGTCCGCACTTCCTCAAATGAAATTGTCACGTTTCCCATAATGGAAACCATAAAGGTATGATATAAAAGAAAAATATAGAAGCATAAAGAAAACATAAACATAATATATATCATATATAAATATTTTGTCATCTTAATCGACACCGTGATAGGAGGTAGGAGATAATCGAACAATCATCGTTTCGTGAGTCGTTAGTTTTCCATCAACAGAAACAGTATGTTCTTCACCCATTAGATGGATGTGTGTGTAAGTGTAGTTATAATAAATCTCATAACAAAATCCTAATATATTTAAGATACTGGGTATGTTTTAAAAGAAATTAATAAAACGTTTTTAGGGGGTGGAGTTGTAAAATAAATGAAAATAAGTTAAGATAAATCATTACCTTTAATTTGGGTAACTCCTTTTGGTGTGAACCAAAAGGTTTCCTAGAAGAAATTTTTGCATAAGGTAATGCATTAATGAGGTGGAGAGGGATTTTGGGAGATTAATTAGGAAGAGGTTGGTCAATCTAAAAGACTTTATAGGTATGTGGAGTTGGTTATAAGTGATGGCTTTTTATAAAGGGGAGGAGGGGTTCTTATGTAAAGTGTGATAGTATTATTTTATTATATAATGATATTCGGTTTATAAAGGTCCAAAAATCATTTAGGTAGAATATAAGATGACTCATGGTTGAAATAAATTCATCAAATACGAATTGAATAGGTTTTGGATGTTATTTTAATATTTATAATCCAATTTATTTAAATCCTTTATTAATGAGATAAACACTGCATCATTATTATGTCATAAATAATTTTTTTATTTGATTTATAAAGATTATAAAACAAATAAAATGATATAGGAATTATTTTTAGCTTTCCAATGGATATTTATAGTCTAATTTATAACTTATATAACACCATTAAAAAATAACTTACAAAGAGATATTTGTTTATGTCATCTTTGCCTTTACATTATGTTAATAAAACGTAAGTGTCATTATCAATCCTAAGTGGTTACATGGGGTCCCAAAATTGATCCAAGAATTTCCATGGCCAGAAATTACTCATCCAATAATTTTAGGATAACTGTTAAGGTAATTTATAATTATTATAATATGATTTTTACCTTTAATTACCATATTTACCTTTAACCACGGTAAATAAAAGTCAAAAGTTACTATTCACCAAAAATTATTTTCTTCTTATTGAACCACATTTTTCCTACTAATTACAACCATGTATGTTGTATTTTTGAAATAAAATTCATAGAATAGGTAAATTTTCATTTAAATGAAATAGTGATTTTTTTGAGTACTACTCAGTAGTTTCACTAATCATCAAAAATGGATGTTTTTCAAAAAAAAAACAAAAAATTCTGCCTAATCCAAATTTGATATTTATAATTAATAAATGATGTATTTTTAATGAAATTATTAAAATATATGTTGGATTAATTAATTTAAAATTAATTCTTATTATCAAAACAAATAGTGTGTTTTTAAGAAACAATAACTATCAAAATATTGATACATGCTTATGTCCAATTTCAAAGTGAAATCAATTAAAATAAACAACATTAGATTAAATAGTAAAAATATATTCTAATTACACATTAAAAAAAATTAATAAGATAATCTATCCATATAAATAAATCATATTAAAATGATGTTTTGAATTTTAATGCAATATTTTTCACTATTCATTAAAAAATGAACTTTATCGGAAAAAATTCAAAAATTTACACAAAGTAAATTTTAATTTCCCCATTCTAAAGAAGGATTTTATTTGGTCAAATAGAATATAATAAAGTGACCAAAACTATATTTAATGAGGGTTCTCCATAAAAATGAGGTAAATCAACCTTTTAATTTAAATTATGCCTAAAATTAGATTCATTCCCATTTTGAGACTCTAACTTTTAATAGATAAATGTAAATACATTTAAGAAACATTTATAATGATATTATAGTATGTTTTTTTCATTCCCACCAATACCATGGCTAGGATTTTACTACTATTTAAAAAAGTAATATTTTATTATTAGTGTGCAACGTAAGCTTCCAAAGAAACTCAGTGTTGCGTATCGGGTATGCTATCGATAATAGAAACCCCATTAAAGAAAAATTATTTAATATTTAAATCACAAATATTAATAAATATAAAAATGTATTGTTTTTTATTTACCTGGGATATAACATCCTTCCTCACTTTTGGAAATTTTGTCCTCGCAATTTTTTTTAATTTATCAAATAAGTTGGGGTATTTATCCCTCAAGGAATTTTCAGTTTCCCACGTTGCCTCTTCAACCATATGGTTTTTCCACAAAACCTTTACCTGGGGAATTACTTTATTCCACAACACATGCTCTATATGGTCAAGAATCTAAAAATGTTGTTCTTCATAAGAGAGATTTTCTTCAAACTGAACTTCCTCTTGGATCAAAACATGAGATGGACCCGGCATATGCTTTCTCATAATTGAAACATGAAAAATATTCTGTACATGGGATAAACATGTAGGTAAAGACACTCTTTACGAACCTGATCCATCTTTCTACAGGATTTCATATTGACAAATAAACCTCATAATAAACATTCCCTTCTTACAAAAATGCATCACACTTTTCCATGTAAAAACATTGAGAATGACATAATCACTACTTCAAAAGAGAGATCCTTCCTCCGGATATCTACATATCATTTCTGTCTACTCTGAGCTATTTTCATATTCTTCTGAATTAATTGATCTTTTTCTGCCATCTCTTATACCAATTCAAGTCCCATTTGCTTCCTTTCACCTACTTCAACCCAAAAACATAGAGTTCGACAATGATTTCTATATAATGCCTGAAATAGAGCCTTCTATATACTGGAATGAAAACTATTATTATATAAAAATTCAACCAAATAAAGATATTGGTCCCAAAGTCCCTGGAAATCTCGTGAACAAGCACGTAGCATAGCTTCTAGGGTCTGAATTGTTCGTTCTGATTGCCCATATGATTGAGGATGAAAATTTGTAATAAAATTTAATTCAGTACCCAATGACTTCGGAAGGCCTTTCCAAAAGTAAAAAAGTAAACATGGGATCACGATCAGATACAATGGAGATGAGAACTCCATGAAACCTAACTATGTCTTTTACAAACAACCGAGAAATTTGAAATAGTGAAAAAACATCTCGAATAAGAAGTAAATGAGCAGATTTAGAAAATTGATCAAAAATATCCCAGATTGCATTTTTACCTCGATATGTCTTCAGTAATCCCACAATGAAGTCCATGAATATATTTTTCCATTTCCACTCTGGCACTAGTAGTGAGTGATGCATCACCATTGGTATCTGCCGCTATGATTTAACCTGTTGACAAGGCAAACACTTCACAATAATGTCAAAAATATCTCATTTCAGTCCATCCCACCAGTAATACTCATGACGATATTTGTACATCTTACTACTTCTAGGATGAACAGAAAACAGAGAACTATGAGCTTCACATAATAGCTCATTATTCAACTATGAATCACAAGGCACACATAATCTCTTTCTAAATATCAAAACATAATCATTATCAATGTTGAATTTAGGCAACATACCCATCTGAACCAACTCTAAATTTTTCTGTAACTCATTGTCTTCCTTCTGTGATTTCTCAATTCTATATGATAGAGATGATCTCACTGACACATAATAAAAAACAGAAGAATTTCTAATTCTTTCACTATCAACTAATGGAACCTCGATCACAAGTCAATATTTGAAAAATATTGAGCTCCCTGGTGCTGATCAAACATATCATTGACATGAGGTAAAGGGTACTTGTTCTTAACAGTGATGTTATTCAATGCTCTATAATCAATGAAAAGTCTCATTGAACCATCTTTCTTTTTAACAAACAAGACAGGAACACCCCATGGTGATGTGCTAGGTGGAATGAAACCTTTTTCTAATAACTACAACAATGGCATATTTAACTCTAAAAGTTCAATTTGAGCCATTTGATAAGGGGTTTTTGAAATTTTCTTAGCATCAGGAAATAATTCAATTGTAAATTCAACTTACTGCTCATGTATAATAATAGAAAACTCATTAGAAAAAACATAAAGGTACTCATTTACCTCTAGCACATCAATAATATTTTTTTCAACATTATGTGCAAGGTAACATTAAATTCCATATTTTAATAGTTTCTCAGCTTCCTGATATGTTATCAAAATAAAGGGTTCATTTTTTTACGCAAACTAAAAATCATTTTGAAAAGAAACCACTTTAGCTCTACAGTCAATTTTAGAATGATAAAAAGAAAGGAAATCCGTACCCAAAATAACATCAAACTCAACTAGAGTAAAAATAATAAGGATTTCATGTATATTCATTCCACACAGAAGGAAAATAAGGATATTATGTTTTCTTTATGTCTTAACATTTCTTCTAGGTGTTTTTACCATATGTTATGTATTCATATCTGATTTGGAATTCTCTTTTTACTAGAAAAAAATCTCAGAAATTAAAGAGTGTCTAGACCCTTAATAAAACAATACATCGTCATAATATGAACTAACAAATAGTGTACCTGGTACTAATTCATTTGATGGCCCAACATCTTCTGAAGTATTTGTGAAGGATTTCACCACCCCTTTATGCATGTAGTCTGGCTACATTCCCTCAGTTGAGTTCTTTGTTGGACACTCATTTTCTTAATGACCCATTTCATTGCACATAAAATATTTTACTAACTTTAAATCAAATTTTCTCTTTCCATTACCTAGATCTTTTTTAATGAAATTACGCGCCTTAAGTACCATTTTACCACATTGGTAGTACTTACAAAAATTCAAAAGGCATTCCCTAGAATTCTTTTCACAACAATTTAAAAAAATTGTGAACATAATTTTCTTACCATCAGACATTTTTGAAGAGTTCTTCACTTTTTTCTGCCACCTTGACCTCTTATTCTATTGCTTGTCAAAGAACACTTGATCCTTGGACAACTCCATTTACAACTTCTCTTCACAATGAACAAGTTTTTCATAACTTTTTTACACAATGGAAGTTGAAGACCTTCAATACATTGGGTTTAATCGTTTTTAAAAACGATTGATTTTACTCTCAAGATCTCGTATGATATTTGGAGCATACATTGCCAGTCAAGTGAATTTTTCTTCATAAGCACCTGCTGAGTCATCTTCATGCCTCAATTATAGGAATGTTTTTCCATCCTATGATGAACCACCTTAAAAAATATTTCCCAAGATACATTCCTTTGAATTCACCCCAATCAAGAGCATCAATCTCCTCATAATCCCCGATATTTTTCACCATCGACCACAACTAATCACCTTCACCTTC
This sequence comes from Viscum album, assembly GCA_963277665.1. Lineage (NCBI taxonomy): Eukaryota > Viridiplantae > Streptophyta > Magnoliopsida > Santalales > Viscaceae > Viscum > Viscum album. The sequence goes on from CAUJRU010000934.1 coordinate 60,674, forward strand.
AAAATGGTAAACAAAAAAACTAACCTTTTGATGCTCTGAACACACCATGTTATCAAAAAATTTCTCCAATGATTCAATCACCCTTCTGCTAGCATAGGGTCATATGATCCCTTGATTGAGGTGGGATGCTGCTTTATGAAATGCTTTACTATTGACATGTTTCTCTGTGGTTGATCTGGCTGATCTCGTGCATGGATACCACCCCATTTTATAGCCTATGTCAACTATTCCATCAGTACAACAATCTGTACAGTTTCGATTCCGATAATATCAGGTTGCTGATTTTGAAGGCTGTCTTCGTCCTGATGTCTCCCCAACATAGCTTCCATGTTTCCTATGTGGAAAACAATTTTGAACATGGAAATATCTTAGGCAACACAACATGGTAATCTGTAAATTTATTATGATTTGTATATTAACATAAATTACCTTGTGGATATTAATTTAACAATACCATAACTCCTAAAGTTAACTAAACCTACCTCTGATACCAGCTATAAGGAACTGTCCTTAAAACATTAAATAATATTGATTTAAACAAATAATTCACATTGGGGATCTTTTCAGGTTTAGATTTTTAGGGAATTTGGACAGAACTTTTACATCTCAAAAGATTACAAATTAGAGATTCTACACAGTATCCATTTTTTCTTAAAATAAAAACAATCGAAAAAAAGAGTCATGTCTAATTCCATGTTTTAGGCAACATGAATTTTCCTTGACCCCATCATTGACCCTATTTATCTTTATGTCCTATGAAAACATTTCAAAACATGAGATGAGCATAAAAATCTCAGTATAGGTTATAAAACAAAGAAAGAAAACATTAGTTCATAAATACATACAACACATAAACTCCTTTACTTACCTCATGAAATCGTAAGATTTATGAATTACACATAGAAATCATAAATCATAAGGGTAACTTGTGTCATCCATAACATACTTACATTGTAGCTATCACAACTACATAGGGAGTTAATTTGGAACACCCAACACAGTATATTCCCTAAATCTCTAAGGAGAAACATTCACGTTTACCTCTTTAACGTTACCCAATGCATTGGAGAGCTGTCTCGGGCTCACCCACCCTAAGTTTATCATGGAACCACATGAATATGTAAATAATGCCTAAGAAAGATAACTTGACTATAACAAATAACATAAGCATAAAATAATGATAAAAATTCCATATTACCATTACAATATAACATTTTAATATAATAACATATCAAAACCAATTTCAATACCAAAAATAGATAAAATAGTATATGGTATTTTTTTTTATATTTAAAAACACTACGTCTTGTTAAGGAATCCTAAGATCAAATAATAATCTGGACGGTGGAATGGTCGTTTTCATCACTTATGTTAAAAATGCATTATTTTTTGACATTTAGTAAAATGATTCATAAAAAAAGATTCACTTTGAATCAAATGAATATTAAATGGTGTTTATACAACGTATAATATAATGTCATGTATTAGAACAAAATATGCCTCAATGAAAGAATATTGAGACGAAGTCCCTTTCCTCGTGTCCGACATGACTCGGACGTTCATTAATCTCTTGAATAATAAACTAAAGCTAATTTATACTTGCTTAAGAACCATTATCAAGTTTATTATTTATTTTATATAACATATTCTAATGTCATAATCATTATGCAATAATTTAAGTAAATAACGTACTTTTTTTTGATATTGGGTACTTCAGTCAAAAATGAACACCTTATATTTAAAAGTTTCCCACATGGTCAATAGTCCAGTATATAGAAAATGATATTCATTATTTAGATATAATATATATCATATAAATCCTATAATTCCCTGACCACAGTTACCTAGAGTCGGTGCATTATTTTAATACATTGGCATGATTACCATGAATCAAGTCCCAAAGGACCAATTAGTTCAGCAGTCTTGGAAAATAGATTACATACATGAATGTTACATTGCACATTAAGAAATAAAAAACAACATAAATAATCTTTATGAATGCCATTATTTCCTTGGCTTAACCCTGCATATCAATCACAACACACTTCTTGGAATCCTGGGAAAAATAAAACATAGAAAGGGGTGAGCTCAAATGATCAGTAAGGGTCACTAATACAGCGGAAAAAATTCATAAATAAACATAAACATTTAAGGCAATGTATAACTAGAAAAATATCCATTTAAACATGAACTTCATCATAATATGGAAAAGATAAAAAAATCAAATAATTCCATTTACTTACTCTCATGTATATTCTACTAGTCGAATAATCACATGCAATATCAATAACCACTTCCATAATGACATAATACATAATGCCAGACTATCATCACCACGTAGCCATGGCCTCGTTCCAAGACTACAAATAAGATTTTGTTAAGGCCTCATCCAAAGACACTAGTTTGTCTCATGAGACCAACCGATGCATCAAGGAGCTATAGCAGGCTCCACCCATCACTTACTATGTCCAATACATTCTTCATATGAATAGTTTTAAACATAACATAAACATTCATATTAAACCTAGTATATGAATTGTCAATACTTTCTCCATAAACCATGAATGGTATAGAAATAACACATCCACAGTTATACATATAAAAAAACCTTCAACAAAATATGGAAGATTTGTATCATGATAAATCAACTTCAAAACAAGATTGAAATCCATTAAAGAATATTGACATAGATGAAAATGATTTGTAAAACTCCTTGAGAGAAATACTCCTTTTTCATGAAAACATTTGAATGTCACACAATTTAGAAAATAAGTCAGTTAAATACATTTTTGTATCATATTTTCCCATACCACTTTGAAACTTTTTAAAGTAATTAAAATTTAAAAAACATTCATGTCCATATAAATAAATCCTTAAAACCATTTTGAAGACCTGGACATTAAAGAGAAATATTTATAAGAATAAATATTTAAAACATTTGAAATTTTATTTTAGTAAAAAGTCCCTTAAAATACTCCATTTGAAAACTCTTTCATCAAACATGGACATTGATGATAAAAATGTCCCAGTAGATACCGACACATAGACAATCTCAGATAATAATGATATTGAGGAATTAACCCTTACCAATTTGGTAACTTATGAAACATACACCCCATGAAAGAGATATCATACAATGAATATGTAAATACACATAAATTAATGTGTATTACATAAATAATACAACTATAGGAAGTATATACACCACAAAAAAGGTAATAGTGGCAATATAACATGAATCTCACGGGAATAAAGAGTGAGAAGAAAACCCCTTACTTTGTACTTTTCCTTGGTCGAGGGTTTTTTAACATCATGTATAATAGTTCAATAATTTTTATTAAATTATACAAGAATAATATACATAAATATGAAATCATATATGATCTTTTAATATTTCTTTGTTAATAATATTTTAGTATTAACATCGTTTTGGGTGTTAACTGATTCATTTTCCTTTATATGATTTGTTACGTAGGTCGTGTTTGTTATGGATAGATTGTATCTTATTCATATCCAGAATGATATAAATTCCTTAAAAATTACTGTTAATCATAAAATGATAATTATTCATGAATGGATATTATGGGGAAATGAATCTCATCATGTTCGTGGAGACGGTAATCCGTACGTACGCCCGAACGCTACTTCCATTTCATTTTTCATTTTAAAAGGAAAAAAAACCAAATGATACATAGGTATATAATTATTCCAGTATAATATAATATCTTATTTGTGTTACTTAAGGTCATTAACACCATCCTTTATACGATCCACATATGGTATGAACAAGTCATATCACTTTGAGGGGGCGGTAGTCCGCACATCCACAAATGAAATTATCGTATATATATACAACATGAAAGGATAATGGTATCATATAAAATGGAAATACATAAGATTATATATAAAATAAATATCATTAATATCATATTTAATTATAGTTCCATCATAATGGCCACCATTGGAGGTGGTATGAGATAATTGAACAATCATCGCTTCGTGAGGCATTTGGTTGCAATCCACGGAAACATTATGTTCTTCACCCATTAGATGGATTTGTGTGTAAGTGTAGTTATAATACTTCTAATAAAAATATCCAAGTATATTTGGCAGGCTGGTATTGTTACAAAATAAAATAATAAGAAGAGTTTAGGGGTTTTATAAGTAAAATAAAATAAAAGAAGCTAAGAGAAATCGTTACCTTTAATTTGGATAACTCCCATTGGTTTGAACCAAAAAGGACTCTTAAAGTTCATTATGCCTAAGGTAAGACTTTTAAAAGGAGGATAAAAATGTTGGGATCTTAATTTGGTAGAGTTTTTACGAGCCAAATGTCTTTAGAGGTGTGAGGAATTGGTTAGAAGTGGTGTCCTTTTATAAGGGGGAGGAGGGGCTCTTTAAGAAAAACTAGAAATATTATTTTATAATAAATTCATATTCGGTTTATAATGGATACAAATTGGATAAGTTAAAGTTCAAGGTGTGGATGGGTCTAAAACCACCCAACCAATATAATTTATACAGGTTTGGGTCATTATATTAACCTTACTTTTAGTTTTAACTCTTAGTTAATTAGTTTGACACTTACCATGTCACTTTGTATTTTTATATTATATAGTTAATAAACATACTATATACCTCAAAGAGACCCCAAGTGGTCCATTAATGATACATGAATCATTATATATGTCTCTTGGACGAACCTTAGATTTTTAGGAATTGAATATAAATTAATAATATAATACTTGTTTTAAAAACTCTTTTTTGTCAATTTCAACACTATTCAATAATTGATTTTTTTAGAAAATCATAGAATAATGATTACTTTGATAAAAGTTAATTATATCAATCCTAACATGTCATATTATCCATAAAAATTATTGGTATTTATAAAAAGTCTCAAATTACATATATTTGGGAATTTATAATATCAATTATTCTAATTTTTCATTAATTATGTAATTACTGTATCACCATTATGTAATAAATTAAATATATTATATAATGTCTAAAAATTATAAATAAAATACCATTATGTAAGAAATATTTTTATATTTCTAATAAAAATTTATAGTCGAAATTCCAACATATATAACCCTATGTAAAAATTATTTTTCTAAAAGATATTTGCTTTTGTAATTTTTGTATTAATTTTAACTTAATTTAAATAAAGTGTCCCTGTCACCTACAGGTGGATCCATGGGGTCCCAAAATCGCCCCAAAGATTCCCCTGGTCGGACATGTATCCACCAATAAGGTTAGGACACGTTTTAGGGTAATTTACGATTATTATAAAATTATTATTTTAACCCTTATTTACAGGATTTACCCTTTAACCATGGTAAATAAAATATTTACCGAAGTAATTATTCAAAATGTCTAGAAATAAAAGTTAAATATTTACACAACTTGGACATCCTGATTCGAAATATTGAATCAATTTTTACAAATTCAAAACACATAAGTGGTAGAAATTAATTTAATATTAATTCCCACTGTAAAAAAAAGCCTGTTTTTAAAATATAATAACTATCAAAAGATTGATACTTGTTTATGTCTAGTTTAATTGTGAAATTATGTCCAATTCCCAAATTTGTATTAAATGGTAATAATCTATTCTAAATATACATTAAAACCATACAAATTCATAATTTATCACTATTAATTATTTTTATTAAAAAAGTTGTTTTTAATTAAAATTTATTAATTTTCACTATTCATCAAAATATAAATTTATCCATAATGTACCAAACTGTCACCCTAGGATAAATTAGATATTAAAAATCCAAAAATGAAGTGCATTTATAGAGATAAAATTTATAAAATTTCAAAAATTAGGTATTACTATTCATAATGGCTAGTTTGATTGGTTGTAGTGTGTGTTAGAACTCGAAGTTGTGCACAACACACGCTGCTGTATTATTCAAAGAGAAGCGTACCGAGGAAGAATGGGGTGTTAAATTGTAAATTTTTTATGTCCCCAATCTAAATAATAAACTTATTAGGTCAAATTGAATATATAAAAGTTTAAAATATTGGATATAAAAAGGTTCACTATTAAAAGTTGGTAAAAGTTCATTTTTGAAAATTACTTCTTTTGTCTGGAAAATTAAATTTGTTCTTACATTATGACTAAGAAATTAGTAATATGGATTTTAAAATTATAAAGATTATATAATGTTCAAAATTTAGTTAATAATATTCATAACCCCTTTTGAACGACTTGTTTGATAAGGCATGGTGCGCTTGAACTCGGTGTTGCGTGTAGTGCAAGTTATTGAATTAATTTGAAAAAGTAACACACTATGAAATCTTGGGTTGTCACATTCTTCCCTCCTTAAATAAATTGTGCCCTCACAATTTGATATTGTTCTTCGAAAATAAAGGTTGAGAATAGAAAATATCTTTGTGGGAAAACCCACATTCGAAATTTTGTTAATAAAATTTAGTCTTAATAAGAGGAAAAGAGAAATGAAAGGGTCACCACCAAATTATGATCTCGATTAGAAGAACATCAGTGGAAATTAGAGACATATAATTAGAGGAAAAACATAAATATTTAAAAGTAGTGATTGAGGTCATCAATCACAAACAAGTTTAAAATTGAGTTTCTTAAATTCATCAATCTATGATGACTTAAAATACCATCGGTTCAACAAAACATTAGGTATTAGGATAACAGATTTTTTGTTTTAAGATTACTTCAATAATGTTTAAGAATTAATTTCATTATATAATAAGAGGAGAAGAAAAAAATATATACATTACAAGTAGAGTTCCATCCTTTAACTAATTTCTACCACAAACTCATCTTTCACTCTAAAACATAATAGAATATAAAAAATATATTCTATTTGTCCTATTCTTTTGGGGTTAAAAAAATGAATTTATAGTTCATCTACTAGACCTTCTTAAAATAAACTACATTATTTAATATAGGACATCTCGTGGGCCAGTGGTAGGTGATACACCATTGTCGCCCTTGGGTTGTGAGTTCAAGTCTCACGGCCTTTCCGGTCGCGATGGGTTGCCGCCCGACCTCCAGGTTTTCCTTTTTTGGCAATAAAAAATTAGTCTCCAATTAGAATTATCCAAAATACTTCTGTCCAAACTCACAATCCAGAATTTATAAGGTAAACACAATGAAGATCATTTTTGCCACATAATAACATGTGAACACCTTCATCATGTATACTTTTAAAACAATGCAACATCTTGTATTACCATAAAACCTTATTGATTACATTCATGATCCCTTATTCCTTATAGAATAATGGATATACTCCTTCTATCAAAAAATGTTGTAAACTCCAACAATAATGGGAATATAAATCATTAATCAGTTTCAAGGTAGTCAAGAATTTCAAATATAATTTATTCAAATCAACCATCTCTTCCTCCAAAATCACTAGCTCATTATCAGAATCATATTATGTTTTATTTTTCTCTTAACCATATATTATTGAAATATTTATCCTCCAAATGAGACACTTTTCAGGGTTCCACACAATCTCAAGTCCTTAATGAAAATGTACTGGAGTACAATCCTTATATACTCCGTAATTATTATAACTATAACATTGTTGATACAACAGTCAAAGGACATAATTCTCTAATAACAACATAAGAAATCTAGTCATTAATCCTCATCTGTGGTAGTATCATAACTTTATTATTATCAAATAGCATCATTTGGGGAATACTATGATGATTTGGACATTGGTTCACATAGTGCCCCAACTCCTTGCAGATGAAACATTGTACATTTGAAACCTTTTTCTTATCCTTTCATTCACGTACATAGTGTACTATTTCTCCACACTTATAACAAACTTTCATTCCGTTCAGGAATGTTCCAGAGTGTTTCTTCCCACAGTTATCACATATGGAAATATTCTTCTTTACCTTATTGCCTTTATTTTTCCTTCTCTCTACCATCCTTTCCTTCTTTGGCTTCCCTTAAAATCCATAGGACTCCGAGAATTCGTTACTTATCGTATCAACACATGATACTATTTCTTAATTTGATGATAATACGTGGGAGACTATTTCCCTTCTATATTCTATCTTAATACCTTGAATGATATGATATTTCTTACCCTTTGTATCATGCGTATTGTTCGAGTTCTCATTCCTTCTAGTGGGAACCATTTCTAATACATGGCATAAACTAGATCAGTTTATGAATCAAAATACTTAATTCTATACTTGTAAAACACTTAAAATAAATTGAACAGTTTATGGATATAATCCTTAATCATAAAAAATATTTTCTTTGAGGAAGTATATACTCATACACCCTTCATAATGGTCCGTAAGAAAATGAGAATTATCCTAAGCATATCCCCCGGGAGTGTCGTAACCAAGAGTGTAGCAAGGCCTGTTGTCGTGCACTAGTTCCCGTTCGAGTCTAGCTCAAAGTGGTGTTTTTTGGATTGACCACTAGGTACATCTGTGCTAGATCCGTCTCTACCCTCTCACATATAGACAGGGATTTTTTTCTCAGAAAACTCACAAAATCTATACAATACCAAAATTCTAGGAGTTCTTTTATACTAATCCTCAAATTCTATCTTAGGGAAATGTGCTCTAATCAGAGTTTATCTAAATCTAGATTCCAAGGTTACTGCTAAACTTCCTCTGATACCAACTATAACACCTCGACCCCAGTTACCTAGAGTCGGTGCATTATTTTAATACATTGGCATGATTACAAGGAATCATGTCCAGACGCACCGATTAGTTTAGCAGTCTTGGAAAATAGATTACATACATGAATGTTACATTTCACTTTAAGACATAAAAAACAACATAAATAGTCTTTATGAACAACATTATTCCCTTGGCTTATCCCTGAATATCAATCACAATACACTTCTTGGAATCCTAGGAAAAATAAAACATAGAAATGGGTGAGCTCAAATGCTCAGTAAGGGTAAGAAATACAGCAGAAACATTCATAAATAAACATAAACATTTAAGGCAATGTATAAGTAGAACAAAATACTTTTAAACATGAACTTCATTATAATATAGAAAATATAAAAATTAAAATAATGCCATTTACTTACTCGCATGTATATTCTACTAGTCGAATAATCACATGCAATATCAATAACCACTTTCATAATGACAGAATGCATAATGCCAGAATATCATCACCATGTAGCCAAGGCCTCGGGCCAAGACTTCAAATAATATTTTTTCAAGGCCTTGTGACAAGACACTAGTTTTTCTCATGAGACCTACCGATGCATCGAGGAGCTATAGCAGGCTCCACCCGTCACTTACTATGTCCAATGCATTCCTTAAATGAACGGGTTTAAACATTACATAATCATTCGTATTAAAACTTGTATACAAAATTTCAATACATTCTCTATAAACCATGAATGGTATAAAAATAACACATCCACAGTCAAACATATCACAAAACCTTCAACACAATATGGAAGATTTGTATTATGATAAATCAACTTCAAAACAAGTTTAAAATCCATTAAAGAATTTTGACATAGATTAAACTGATTTGTTAAAATCTTTGAGATAAATAGCCCTTTTTCATGAAAACATTTGAAAGTCACAAAATTTAGAAAAGAATTCATTTAAAGACATTTTTGAATCAAAGTTTCCCATACCACTTTGATACTTTTGAAAGGAATTAACATTTTAAAAACATTCATGTCCATATAAAATAATCCTTAAAAACCATTTTGAAGACATGGAAATTAAAGAGAAAGATTTAGAAGAAAAAATATTTAAAACATTTAAAATGTTGTTTTAGTAAAAAGTACTTTAAAATACTCCATTTGAAAACACTTTCATCAAACATGGACTTGGATGATAAAAATGTCCCAGTAGATACTTACACATAAACAATCTCAGATATTAATGAGATTGAAGAATTAACCCTTACCAATTTGGTAACTTACGAAACATCCACCCCAAGAAAGAGATATCATACAATGAATATGTAAATACACATAAATAAAAATGTATTATATAAAGAATACAATTATGGGTAGTACATACACCACACAAAAGGTAATTGTGGCAATATAATATGAATCTCGCGGGAAAAAAAGAGTGGGATGAAAACCCCTTAACTTGTACTTTTCCTTGGTCGAGGGTAGGTTAAAATCATGTATAACAGTTAAATAATTGTTATTAAATTATAAATAAATAATATACATAAAGATGATATCTTATATTATCTTTTAATATTTCTTTGTTAATAATATTTTATTATTATCGTCGTTTTGGGTGTTAACTGATTCGTTTTACTTTATATGCTTCTTTACATAAGCCGTGTTTTTTATGGATAAGTTTTATCTTATTTATATCCAGAATGATATCAAGTCCTTAAACATTACATTTAATCATCAAAAGATAATTATTCTTGAATGGATATGATGAGTAAATGAATCTCATCGTGTTCGTGGTGAAGGTAATCCGTACGTACGCACGAACGCTACTTCCATATCATTTTTCATTTTAAAAGAAATAAAAACCAAATGATACATAGGTATATAACTATTCCAGTATAAAATCATGTCTTATATGTGTTACTTATGTTCATTAACACCATCTTTTATATGTTCCATGTATGGTATGAACGAGTCATATCATTTTAAGGGGGCTGTAGTCCACACTTCCTCCAATGAAATTATCGAATATATATACAACATTAAACGAGTAATGGTATGATATAAAATGGAATTAAAAGAAGATTATATATAGAATAAATATCATTAATATCATATTTAATTATTGTTCCATCATAATGGCCACCAAGGGAGGTGGTAGGAAATAATTGAACAATAATCGCTTCGTGAGGCGTTTGGTTGCAATCCACAGAAACATTAAGTTCTTCACCAATTAGATGGATGTGTGTGTAAGTGTAGTTATAATACTTCTAATAACAATATCCTAGTATATTTACGATACTGTTTTTCTTACAAATGAAAATAATAAGAAGACTTTATGGGTTGGAGAAGTAAAATAAAAAAAAGAAGCTAAGAGAAATCTTTACCTTTAATTTCAGTAACTCCCTTTGGATTGAACCAAAAATTACTCTTGAAATGACTTATGCCTAAGGTAATACTTCTAAAATAAGGAGAGGGATGTAGGGATCTTAATTGGATAGAGTTTGGATGAGCCAAAAGGATTGAGAGGTGTGTGTAATTGGTTAGAAGTGGTGTCCTTTTACAAGGGGGAGGAGGGCCTCTTTAGGAAAATCTAGAAATATTATTTTATAATAAATTCATAATCGGTTTATAATGGATCCAAAGTTGATTATTTAAAGGTTATGGTTGGGATGGGTCGAACAAAACTCATCCAATAGAATTTATACATGTTTGGGTCATTATATTAACCTTAACTTTTACTTTTAACTCTTAGTTAATTAGTTTGACACTTACCATGTCACATTGTATTTTTATATTATATAGTTAATAAACTTACTATATACCTCCAAGAGACACCCAAGTGGTCCATTAATGATACCCTTATCATGATATAAGTATCTTGGGAAAACCTTAGATTTTTAGGAATTGAATATAAATTAATAATATAATATTTATTTTAAAATCTTTTTTATGTCAATTTTGACACTATTCAATAATTGATTTTTTTAAAAATCAAAACAGAATGATTACTTCGAAAAATGTTAATTAAATAAATCATAATATGTCATATTATCCATATAAATTATTGGTATTTATAAAAAGTATGAAATGTCATTTATTTGGGTATGTATAATATCAATTATTCTATTTTTTTATTAATTAGGTAATTACTACATCACTATTGTGTCATAAATAAATTAAATTATATAATGTCTAAAAAATATAAACATAATCCCATTATGTAGGAAATATTTTTAGATTTCTAATAAATATTTATATTTGAAAATAAAACATATATAACTCTATGAAAAAATTGATTTTCTAACAGATTTATGCTTATGTCATTTTTGTATTTATTTTAACTTAATTTAAATAAATTGTCCCTCTCACCTACAAGTGGCTCAATGGGGTCCCGAAATCGACCCAAAGATGCACCGGTTCGGACATGTATCCCCCAATAAGGTTAGGACACGTTTTAGGGTAATTTAGTGTTATTATAATATTATTATTTTAACACTTATTTACCGGATTTACCCTTTAACCATGGTAAATAAAATATTTATCGAAATAATTATTCAAAATGTCTAAAAATAAAACTTACCTATTTTCACAACATGGACGTACTGATTCCAAATATTGAATCCATTTTTACAAATTCAAAACACAGAAGTGGTAGAAATTAATTTAAAATTAATTCTCGCTGTCAAAACAAAATACTTGTTTTTAAGATATAATAACTATGAAATCATTGATACTTGTTTATGTCCAGTTTAATTGTGAAATTACGTAAAATTACCAAAATTGTATTAACTGGTAAAAATATATTCTAAATATACTTTAAAACCACCAAAATTCATAATTTATCACTTTTAATTATTCTGATTAAAAAAGTTGTTTTTAAATAAAATTTATTAATTTTCACTATTCATCAAAATATAATAGTTATCCAAAAAGTACCATAATATCACACTAGGATAAATTAGATATTCCAAATCCAAAAATTCAGTCCATTGTGATAGATAAAACTTATAAAATTTCAAAAAGTAGATATTACTATTCATAACAACTAGTTTGATTGGTTGTAGTGTGTGTTAGAACTCGAAGTTGTGTACAATACACGCTGCTGTATTATTCAAAGAGAAGTGTACCGTGGAAGCTTGGGGTGTTAAATTGTAAATTTTTTATGTCCCCATTCTATATAATAAATTTATTTAGTAAAATTGAATAAATAAAATTTTAAAATATTGGATTTAAAAGGGATCACTATTAAAAGTTGGTAAAAGTGCATTTTTTAAAATTACTTCTTTTATTTAGAAAAATGAATTTGTTCTTAAATTATGTCTAAGAAACTAATAATATGGATTCTAAAATTATAATGATTATATAATGTTCAAAATGTAGTTAATACTATTCATAACCTCTTTTGAACGGCTTGTTCGGTAATTCATGGTGCGCTTGAACTCGGTGTTGTGTGTAGTGCAAGTTATTAAATTATATTGAAAAAGTAACACACTATGAAATCTTGGGGTTTCACAAATCTATTATATATATATATTTATAATATCATATATCATTTGGAGGTATGAAATGGAATGATCTATTCAGAGAGACGGTAAGTCGTATGTACTCATGGATGCTACTTTCATTTCTATTTGTTATTTTAATGAAATTAAAACATAATGATACATAGGTTTATTATAATTCTATTATAATATCATATATAATATCATTAAATCCATCCTTTATATTTCCCACATGTGGCATTAACGAGTCATATCACTTTGAGGTGGCGGTAGTCCGCACATCCTCAAATGAAATTATCGTGTTCAGCCTTAATGGAAACCATAAAGGTATTATATAAAAGAAAAATAAAGAAGCATAAATAAAACATAAAAATAATATATATCATATATAAATTTTTTTTCATCTTAATGGCCACCATGACAGGTGGTAGCGGATTATCGTATAATCGTCGTTTCATGAGGTGTTAGTTTTCCATTCACAGAAACAATATGTTCTTCACCCATTATATGGACGTGTTTGTAAGTGTAGTTTGAATAATTCTGAAAAAAATCATAGTATATTGATTATAATTGAGTTTTCATAAAATAATGTAATAAAAAGAGTATAGGGGTTTGATAAGTAATTTAAAATAAACGATGTTAGGATAAATTGTTACATTTAATTAGAGTAACTCCCTCTGGAATGAATCAAAAGGGTTTCTTGGATTGACTTTTGCCTAAGGTATGGCTTCTATGAGGAGGATAGGGATGTAAGGAGATTAATTGGACAGATTTTGGACGATCTAAAAGGCTTGAGATGTGAGAGGAATTGGATAGAAGTGATGGCTTTTTATAAGTGGGAGTAAGGGATCTTTAAGAAAGTGTGAAAATATTATTTTATTATATAATGATTTTGGTTTTTAAAGGTCAAAAACTCATTAATATAGAATATAAGAAAACTCATGGTCGACATAAATTCATACAATAGGAATTGGATAGGTTTATGATGTCATTTTAATATTTATAATCTTATTTATTTAAGTAATTTATTAATGAGGTGAAACACTACATCATTATTGTGACATAAATAATTTTATTTATTTGATGTATAAAAATTGTGACAAAAATTCCATGATGCAGGAAATATTTTTAGATTTCCATTAGTTATTTATAGACTAAATTATAACTTATATAAAACTATATAAAAATTAATTTATAAAAAGTATTTGTTTGTGTCATTTTTGCCTTTAAATTATGTTTATTAAAATAAAGTGTCATTATCATTCATTAGTGGATCCATGAGGTCCCAAAATCGACCCAAGGATTCTCATGGCCATACATTACTCATCCAATATGGTTATGAAATGTTTTAAGGTAATTTAAATTATTATAATATACTTTTTACCTCAATTTACCCTATTTACCATTAACTGCGTTAAATTAATGTCCATAGTTACTATTCACCAAAAATTATTTTCAACTTAATGAACATCATTTTACTTACTAATAAAGTCCATATATGTAAGATTTTTTAAAATTCAATTCACAGAAGAGGTAAAACTTCATTTTAATGAAAAAGCCAGTTTTTTAACTACTACTAAGTGGTTTCACTATTAATCAAAAATTGAAATTTTTTCAGAAAAATATCAAAAATTCATCCTAATGAATATTTGATATTCTGAATTAAAAAATGATTTCTTTATTACCCGGTTATAAACATAGAAGTTTCATTAATTAATTTAATATTAATTCCTAGTATAAAAAATATAGCATTTTTTATAAACAATAACTATCAAAAGATTGATACTTGTTTATGTCCAATTTCAAAGTCAAATTAATTCCAATAAATAACATTGGATTAAATGGTAAAAAATATATTATAATTAAACTTTAAAACCAATTAATAAATAATCTAGTCATATAAATAAATTATATAAAAACGTAGTTTTTAATTAAAATATAATATTATTCCATATTCATTAAAAAATGATCTTTATCAGAAAAATTCAAAAAAATTATAGAAAGTAAATTTTGATGTATACTTTTCAAGGAAGGATTCTATTTGGTAAATTATATTATATTAATGTTACCAGAACTATATTTAATTATATTTTTTCATTAAAAGGTAGTAAATTGAAATTTTAATGTAAATTATTCTTAAAATTAGATTCATTCACATTTTAAGCCTCTAATTAATAATGTTTAAATTTAAATACATTTTACAAACTTGTATAATCATATTGTAGTTAGTTTTGTTAATTCCCACCAATAAAACGGCTTGGTTTTATCTACCATTTAAAATACAAATATTATATTAATATTGTACAATGTTAGATTTGAAAGAAACATGTTGTTGTGTATCTAGTATGCTATCAAACATAACAACCCCTTTAAAGTAAAATTAATTAATATTTAATCACATGTGTTAATAAATATGAAAATTTCATCTTCTTTATTCACCTGTTAAATCATTTTTTATTCATTTTAAAAGACAGGTTGTGGGTTTCTGGTACCCATTATTACAACTACTAACACAAACACGTGAATTACAATCTTCAGACAACTCATACCAACACATAATTACCCATCATAATAACCATACTCAACACTGCAGCCTATGCAGGAGTCATCATCTCCCATAGCCGATTCCCTTTTTTGAGACCTCCAAAATCTTTCACATTGAACCTTACTCCTAAGCTAATCTTTATCCACCTGGGATGTTACACATATACTCCAGAGATCAAAAGAATATCTTTATGGAAAATCGATTTTTGATTGAAAACAGACTTCCATCCAACACCATGTTTTCAAAATTTGTTTTCCAAAACATTTCTAAAACATTATTTATAAGAGAATTGGTATTTTCATAAGGAAAATTTTATAACTATTTTAATGCTTCCATTATAATTTTTAATTGTTATTTTCAATGAAAATTATCTTCAAACTATATTATGATTTGAAAATTATTTGTTTAAGGTGAACGAATATTCTCCTCAAGAAGTGGTACATATATCCTCTCAAAATTATAATACACCTATAATGATAAATTATTATGTTACATGTGATTTAATAGGACGATGAATGAATGATACCATACTAATTCTTTCTTAATTTGGTTAATGTTTATATTCCTGACATTTATATGAAACCATTTTTCTCATGGATTATCCAATGGTGAATTGATGAAATTTTTTTGAAACACATTTTATTTATATGAGTTATGATGTGAAAATAAGTTGAATGTTTTATGATATTATAGAACATATGTGTATGATTTTAATTATGAGACAGGTGAGACCAATATCTATATCCAATTAATTTTTAAATGATGATATCATAGGAAATAAAAATATGGATAATGTCGATCAGCTTGATCCACAATGGGAAACATGTGTCTCATGATCCACTATAGAAAATCGGTGGGTCTTAAAATAATATGGAAAATATTTATTTCTTGATCTAATATGGGAAACAAGTTTGTATAGATCCACTTTGGTAAATATGTGTGTATTGATTCGTAATGGGAAAGGTGAATCCTGATCCTCAATGGGAAAAATTTGATAAGTAATGATCAACTATATTGATGTTATTTATTTTTTACATTGACATATGAAATTATTTTCTATATTTATAATGGTTATACTATTTTATGAGATGATATTATAGTTTATTATTTATTAATTATTATTTCTCACTCGAAGGGATAATGTTTTCAGAAATGATAATGCTTTATTCCATGAATCATGATTATGTTCCATGATAGGATTGGTATGATATTTTAATGTTGTGTTCATGATCACATACCCTTATGAATATATTATTCCTTCATATGATCATGTATTTATTGCCAAATGGGAAGATCATTGGGGAAAATATTGAATAACATTCACTATAATATATGATTTTGTTCCATGATTCTAATGTCACTAAAATATTATAGATCTCATGAATGTTTTTGCCTAAAGTAATAAATAATCATATAAAAATTTGTAATATCCATTTATGAGAATCTTGGCACACTATATATTTTGAAATAAAAATATGTTGATGTTTAAAGCAAATAGGATAGGGGGTTCCCTTGAATAATTGAGGTGAGTGGAACAATTGTATTTTGTCAATGTTTTCTAATAACTTCATATCACTTTATTGGTCAAAAGGATGAACGATTACTCATTATTAGACCTTATATGATATAAGGATGTAATATTTAAATTAAATTATAATTTGGAGAGTTTCCCGTTCATTTTATCTCTTTTATTATTTGTTTAACCCCTAGAAAACTTGTTTCAACCATAATTATAGCATTTAGTTTTTATCATCATAAACATTCATTATGAAGAAAAAATGTATTGAAATTATTACCCATTATTAATTATTTATATAAAAAATGTTGAATAATATTTTAAAAATTGAATTCATATAGTTTTATGAATTTAATTTAGAATGAATCCTAATAACAAGATGAAAAAGTAGGTTTCTAAAGAAAAGATTTTCATTAGTGCAATAACTTTTTAGCTAAAATTTAAATATAATATTAATTAGAATTAAAAATATCTTATTAATATTAATATAAATAAAATATATTCTATTATTAACATTATGAAAATTAATTATTTAAATTATTTAAATGAAAAGGAATTTTTTTATAAAAGTTTGTATTTTCACTATTCTTAAAAAATTAAATTTCCTATAAAATATAAAAAATTAATTCTAAGATAAATTTAACTATGATATTCCAAAAAATATTTAATTTATATTCAAATAATTCCAACAATAGGTAAAATATTAATTTTAAAACAACAAATAAAATGGGAAGAAAGCACTTCTTGGAAAATTACCGTTTTTAAGAATAAACCTATATTTATTATTAACCCATGTCTAGCAAATATATATGATTTATGTTAAAAAATTACATATTAAATAATAATTAATTTGATATAAAATAATTTACTAAAATTTATTAATTTATTTTTTTAAAGATAAATGCATAGATTGAGAAAAAATAGTTTTTATATAAAAAATTCATTTACATTATTTTTTTCATTATCATTTCTAATTAATAGAAAACCATTTAATTTATTTAATTCTTTAATAAACCATATAGTATTAATTATTTATCTATTACTATTCACTCCCTACAATTTAATATCTAGGATATAAATTTCACCTAAAATAATAATATTGTAATAATATTATATGTTTCATTTAATCTCGATGATTCATGAAACACTATAATTCATTGATGTTAAATATATTTAAAAAATTATATTTCATAATATATAGTTGTGTTACAAATTTATAGTTTATTCCCCACCATTATCAATCTAGAGACAATTAAACATTCTTTCATAATCATTATCAGACATAAATTTCCATGACAAAAATTATTTGAATGACATTATTTTTATTATTTAGGAATTGTTAACAATAATCCAGTGTAAAATCATCAATTAATTTCAGAAAATATATTGATCATATATATGATTGAATATGGGTCAGACCCCAAACATCACAATGACCACATTCCATCTATTGATTTGCCATATTTATTTCATCATAGTTAAAAGAATTTTTTTTAATATCATAAAATACTATACTCATATATTCCATAGTATGTGTGATCGTGTTTTAGTGATCCCTTTGCCACTAAAAAATTATTACTTTTCATACTAAGGTGACTAAAACTACACTTTCAATTTTTTTGATCTTAATATGATGTCATTAAAATATTTTAAACTTAATTAATTTATCTATTAAGATACTAGGATCATGTTTTTACTCCCAGAGAAATCACCATGGAACCATTACTATTCAACAGAGTACATGCGAAAAAGACATTATCCAGCTTGCATTATTAGTATGTCCCATTGATATGTGGTTCTTCTCATGAACAGAAATATATCTTGCATCATTCAATTTAAATTTTCTTCAAATTTTCATTCAAATATTTACATAACCCTTTACAACTATATATAGATCATTATCATCAAATAGATATACTATGTCCAATATTCCTAGTATTTATTCAACTATACACCCTCACACATAGATTGAATGAAAATACTCCCTAGATTCAGTACTATATGAATATCATAGAATGACCCTGCTCAGTATTATGTTGGATCCTATTTTCATTATACTATATGAATTATTCTATTCAGAACTATTTTCCAAAAACCGATTCCAAAAGTATTTTTCGGGATGTCCTATTTTCCACAGAGACATCATATACATCCCAAATATGTCTATTTACATTTATATCTTATTTGGGAATTTTACATTCAAGACATATTTTCTATAATTTCTATATGATTAACTAACTCTCCAAATATGGTATCATTTTAATCATTTTGGGAAGAATTATGGCCATTTATTCACATCAACTCCACATTCAAGAATGTGTTTCAAATTTCAATAAAAAAAGTAGATTACATACTACTAGAGTTCCTCACTATCATCAACATAGAATCGCATATCTCTGGATGAGATGAAATTAGAATCTAAGCATAATCATTATCTTTGAATAATAACCTTATATATCCAACCATTACTTATATCATACTAATTTTTTTTCACATTATCATAAACAAGACTTATATTTGATAACATTATGTTAAATAATATTTACATGTTGATATCATAATAAATATATTTTTTATCATATATTTTATCCATTTATTTCAAAACATATGTTATTTTTTTATTCTATATATTGTTTAGTGCATCCTTTTTAACAATATAAATAAATGTATATACTAAATGTCACCTCTATATGAAACTCCATTCCACACATTGCAGTATTTAAAGGCAATTTTCAGATAATGGTTAATCAAGATCTGTTTATATTAACTAATATATTGGATGAATTATATAAAAAAAATCTATTATGTCAAAAATATCAATAAGAACCCGTCCACCTAGTTATGTCATTATTTAGATAACATTAACCAAATTATATTAAATAACTTTTAAACATAATAGAGAAACAAATTCATAAAGACAATGAGTACTGAAGAACCAAACCATAAAAAAATGATGGAAATACATTTGATACCACTTTTAGGGATAATATAAGAAACAAATTGAGATGAAAACATGAACTATTCCATAAAATGGATGGACTAGGCTAAAAAACCTTGTTATATAGATTGTGTACATATTTTATGAATCCGTTTTAGGGGAAATGCACCACAGTATTATTAGAAAAATTGTTTGTTTAATAGTATCAACCCCCCCTTAAATGTACACTATAATTGGTAAAATATTACATAATCATCACATAAGAAACAATTATTTTTTAATTCACAAAAAATAGAAAATAAAATGTTTAAAGGATTTAATGCGGTTGAGAAAAATTCCCAAATCAATGGGTGAACAATTAAAACATCATTTTATAATATTTAAAAGAAATTAAAAACCCACAGTCAAATTATCTCCAAATATTTGGCCTCAAATAATTATATAAAAAATAAACACTATTCATATAGGTGTTAGTGGTTTTTTATTTAGAGTTAGGACACCACTGTATTTATAATGGATATAATCTGGTCAACAGGTTGCATCAAAAATCTGAGATTCATGTCAGTCCTATAATTCAAATGATAAACTAGTGATAAAGTGTTGAAAAAAAATTAGAACCACTAATAGTGAGTAAATATCCAATAATTAGTATGTACATTTGGGTATCCATGTCACTTTTTAAAAATTCTAGTGAAATATCTATTCCCACACAAGTTTAACCCTCAACGCCAACTATAAGTGATCTTTTGGATGATATATGTAAGATCATCAAAACTTCACTTCAAAATACCCATTATATGATGATAATAAACCCTTGAAACGCTTCCAAAAATACACTATCCATTGTAATATATTTCTAATGATGAAAATATCCAACCATTAGCTTTGAACAAACATAACAAAAAACCATCTATTATAAAAAACTATAATGAAATAAGAGGAATCTTCCAAAATACCAATACATTAAAAATATAAATACATGTAAATTTTATATGTTTATGATATTTTGAAAATATAATAATATGAAAAAACATTGTCCCCACCACACACACCCTACATCAGTTTTATGATAAATGGATTATATATATATATATACATTTTCAGAAGTAGAAAACAATTTTAAAATGTTAAATTTTTTTAAGATATTTTGGATATTATTACAACCATGATAACCATAATTGATATTATATATGGAAATATATATATTATAGATTGGTTGAATTTGAATTTATTACATCCATGAATACATTGATATTTTTATTATTTTATATTTTTAATTATGTTTGGAATTAGTGAAAACATTTTACCTGAAATGAAATTTTTTATATTTTGCAGGATTATATGGGTAAAATTTATTAAATATATTAAAAGTAAATTAATACCATTTAATCATGGATAAATTGAAATTTTTTATTTTTATCAGGATTTAATCATTAGATTCTTGTTTTACATGTACCGCCATATTAAACATTTATATATTGTGATATTGTTTACACAACAACATTACATAATATTATAATAAAATATATATTTCTTGTGTTATGTTTTTAGTTTCATAAGGATATTATAAAACAATAATACAAAATGATAAACCCAATCCTATGAAGAATAATGGTACTATATAAAAACTATGTGTTTTTATCACACAAAATTTTTATATATTTAGTAAATTATAGATTGAATTCATCTGATTCGTTTTAATGTTTAACGATAACTATAAACCGAAAAACCCAAGATATATATAGAGAATAAAAATAAATTAATTAATTATATAATTTGAGTATATATAAACATATCAATAAATGATAGATAACCTACAAAACATGAAAATTTACATATTTAATAAAAAATATGACATTTCAATAAAATCATACTATGGGTCAATATCAATAGAGCATGATCCAATGAAATTTTGATATATATTTTTATCATTTATATTTAAATTAAACCTCTCTTGTGTTTTAATAAGATAATATATATCACATAAATAGAAAACATAATGTATATATTATCTTAACAATTGTACTCTTATATGATCATTTTTATCTGAAGATTTGGGTCTTACATTTTTTATCTCTAATTCAATTAAGGGCTTTGTTCTAGTATAAAAAAATAAATCTAGAAGGAATATATTTTTGAGTACAAATTCATGTTATGTTTTTTCACTTCAATTATTTATCACGAAAAATTTATATGTAAGTTTGGTTTTATTAGATCATGTCAATTTTTTAAATCACCACAAAACACTCATAAGAATTTATCTATAATTCATGATACTACTGTATTATAAATATAAATTGTTTCAACAGATTTATTTTTTTGATTTTATTCCTTAAAGTGATTATCATCTGAAATTTGACAAAAATATTTAGATTTTTTATGTTATCCAATTATTTAATTTTTGAATGTCATATAATATTATGAGGTTCCATATTATAAAAGAGACAAAAATATTAATTTTATTTAAATGAAATAAATTATTCAAATATTAAATAGATCCACATGATGAAAAAATGAATGATCATCAAAGAAGTAAATGAGGTTTGGTCACTATAATTACTTTTAATTATTATTTATTTCTTAATATGTGTAATTTTAATAATTTTAACCTAAAAACACCCCATTCACTCATGATTTATGCCTTTATAATATATTTCATGTCATTAATATTTTAATTTGGTTCATTTGATGATTTCAAATTTCTACTACATTAATCATAAAATATTTGTAAAAGTAAATAAATAATTTTTCATTTAATGAATATATGATCATGTGACATCAATTACTATCTTAAATAATTTAATATAAAAAACATTTAAGGGAATTAACAATAACAATATTTTTCAAGGTGTATAATTATAATTTTTTTAAAAAAAATATATAAATATATTATAAAAAATTGATACAAATATTGAGGGTTTTTATGTTCTTAAAAATTCTATCATGGATCCCAAATATAAGGAATAATATTCCACAGATAAATAATTCCAAAAAATACTTGAAATATTGTGTAATTATAGTGATTCTATAGAAAATGTTTCGTAGTCAAAATTTGATAAAATAATTATATATTTATAATATTCAATGAATAACTATCCAAATGTCAGTATAATTATAAACAATAAGGAAAATGAATATCAGATTTATATATTGTTAAAATGAAATATATCGTATTAAATAATATCTTTCAAAATGATTTTATCAATACACAAATGGAATAAAATTTAATATTATTAAATTATCATCTATATTTTTTCATATTGAGAAGTAAAACTTATAATTATTTATAAATAGTATAAATTACATTGTAATTGAATTAGATGATATTCCTAAAACTTTAATCCATAATATTGATTCCAATGTGAAATATAATATTAAGCTAAAAGAAATATCTTTAAAGAGGAGGATATATTTAATGACAAGGAATTCATCCCACATTCTCATTACATTATTAGTGATACAAATATACCCTTCCAAAACATCATTACCTGAGATTTATTAGCACGGAAAAGGAATCGTCATATCTATTTTTAGAATTGAAAATTTTTATTTATGTTTTAATGACTATTTTTATTAAAATATTATTATTTTAACAAATTATTTTTAAATCATCCCTCTCTATTTTTTACATCTAAATACTACATCAATATAGGGATATTGAATTCAAAAAAACATAGGTACCTCATAATTAATATGTAAACAAATAAACAAAAATTTCTTATAGAATTAGGTTCACCATTTACTCTTTCATTAAAATAAAGATCATATATTTAATAACATTTTATATTTTAGACAATGTCCTTTTATTATCATACATATACAACACATAATTTTATTCTTTTCTACTATAACTATACAATATTTTTAAATTTATCTAAGTTAATCTCATCAATGATCAAAAGGAGAATAAATTCCAAATGACACATGTCACTATTTGATTGGCCAGTATATATACACATAGTGGAAAAATAAAATTTCTTATCATCCATGAAAATTTCCCATTATTGATAAATATTAAAAATTCTAGAAAATAATACACAATCTATATTTTTATGACTTAATTCCCACTGATAGAGGAATATAATTGAAAATAATGTCCTCATATGATTTTTAATTCCAAAAATTTTGATTTCTAATATTCAATATATTTTCAATTAAAATTAATTATATAAAAATTAATTAAATTTTAATGTAACGATATTTTATTCCTAAAATTACAGCATTCAATTACTGTCAATTCCTAATTCATAATCTATTTACACTAATCCATCACATTGAAACCATTATTCTATATTCATCAAAAGGCCATGTTTTATCATTAAACGTGACCAAAATAATAAAAACTAAATAGCATCTACATATACACATACCATTTCTACCTATGTTTCTTGGAATGAAAAAAATCCTTTCACATCCTTTACTATTTTCCTCGAATTGCAATGAAATATATTATCATTACAATATCAAAAATCATTATCTAGAATCTACTTCTAAATTATATATTCACATTACAACAATTTCCACTTACTATAATTTATTTTACTTCATTAATTCTCCATACTTCACCCACATAATGATGTTATAATTTTCCTTCAGGGTGAAATAATTATTTTTAATCCAAAAAATTATAGATGAAAAATTATATAATTCTACTTATAAATATAGAATAACTTAATCCATATCCACATAAATTTCCCTAAAACATCATGATGCATGTCATAAAATCCAAAAAACATAATGAGTCATATATTTCTTCAAATGAGATATATTTCCTAAAAAACTATTTTTTATTCATATATAGGTATTCCCCTTATATGAAAATATTTTTAATTAATATCAAATAGAATAACCATGGTTCCAACATTTTTTTTCTCTTGGTTTGTTAAAAATCCCATTAAAATTAAAATATTTTTCATCCTATAAAATCTATAAAGGAAATACAATTTTTCATCTATCAAACTATTTCTATATTATTAATGATTTCTAATGATAATAAGATATGATGAATTTATTCAAATAATACCATTAACAAATATATCTACAACCAAATTATTATCCACTAAATTGGATATCATTCTATATTCCTATGTAATTCTTTTATTACACATACACATGAATTGAGTATCCTGTGATATCATGTGTAAAAAAAGTAATACATAAAATTATATTTTACATGAAAACATAGTTATTTTCGGCTTCAAATTTTTTAGTTCCAAAACCAAACTAAAATTATTTTTATTAAATATTAACACATTTTATATTGGTGTCTTTCATAACCATCATGGTTTCATCATGGTATGATTCAAACATTACATTAGAAATGGTGCTCTCATTAAATGTCGATTAAAATATAAAAATTAGACATTTAAATATGTTGTTCTTTCTAGGTGGGTCTTCATTAAATATGACTCATCACATGTTATAGATGTTTTGAAGGACCATGCTAAAAATGTTTCATTTATACTAATTCCCCCATGGGATTAATGACTTAAATAACTAAACACAGTAAGATTGAATATATTTCAGTCTAATATGGATTTTAACCATGTAGTTGAGTCCCTTTCATAAATGGAAATTACATAACTGGCCTCAATGTGGTCCCTTAAAAACCTTAATTTTTTCTCATATTTTGTTGCTAAGGATGTGTGTGGTGATAATAATTATCATCATTGTGATCCTCCATGTAATTAAACAATTTTTCTTATTATTAAAATTTCATATTACGGAGATTCTAATGATCATGAAATTTTCTGGTGTATATAGAGAGAAAAGTCAAATGTAACAGAATTAAACTTGTTGGTTCAAAAAACTAAATGATTTTTAAATAAATAATGGCATTTTAGTGTAGTACCTATATTATTTACCAACATGAATTTATGGTTGAGAGTCTATGTCATTTATAATCATAATAGAACAAAACTAACTAATAAATAATCTATAATATTTATATAGTATATCGGGGATTTGAAAAAAAACGTTGGAATTTTATCATTATATGTATTAAATATTTATTAGATTATTCATTTTTATAAGATAATTTTATGTTTAGGTGTAAATTATTGGTTATTGACTAACCAATACATTTTATATACATTAGTACTTAAAAAAATTATATATATACATATATTACAAATTCATATATCTATAGTCAATGGATTATGTCTAAAATAAGTCCTTATAAATAACAATTATGATTAATAATTATAGAACTAAAATGATTATTAAGTTTATCTATTGAAAACCCTGTTCCAACTAACAAATTATAAAACCAATATGTTAACCAACATACCAACATTTCATAACATAATAAAAACAATTAATTAAAATCCAAACCATGTTAGGATTAAACTATTGAATGTTTTCAAACACATGGTATACCAAACGTTTTTTAAATAAACATTAAAAACTCCCTTCCTAATTGTGGGGTGTCATTACATTAGCAAACCAATAATCATTTCTCTATTTTTTGAGGGTATAGTGACCCTTTGGTGGATCTTTATTTTCATCCTTAATATTTCTATGAGTGAATGTGTTTAAAAAAAGATCTAAGATTATTTGAATAAAATATTGATTCTATAAAATTATATTTCTTCAATCCCCTATTTAAAATTTTAATTTAGTCAATGAAGGTATGTATTTATATTCTAATAGATTTTATTGTTTTTAGTTAAATTTCATTGGTACTAACTTATTCAGGCCTTTTAATATTTAAAAGGATTTTTTATGAAGTTAAAAAACCATAATGTTATTAGATACACTCTCTCTAAATCTAAATAAATGATATTTTTAAGTTATGTTATGTAATAGGGAATATAGTTAAAATATTAATAATAAATCATGACTATAGACAATATACTATTTTCCATTGATTCAACCTTTTGTGTCTCCAAATGGCCTAACCAATAATTATGATATTCGATAATATTATTTCAAAAATATTAATATTTTCATTCACCATATACGAGAAAACATGGATATATATATATATATATAAACTTATTCATGTTTTGACCGATTGATACTTTTTGAAATGTTCACACTATGGTCCATTTGCATCCAATTTCACTGTTTATTATATAAATCACATCCATCTATTATGAAAACGTAACAAAAATACTATTTATGATGATTAATTATTTCATATATTCACAGGATAATCAATAAATAAATTTTCCTCAATAGTTTTTAGAAAAATTGGAAGGGGATATTAAGTATAATTTTTTTCATAATTTATATGATAATCTATGATGGTTATGTATGTTTACTTGAATAACATGGACAAAAAAAGAAAAAACCAAATGAAAAAAGATGTTTTTTTGGGTTTTTTCCAATAATAGCATATTAGATAATAAGAAACCTAAATTGTATTCATATACTTTCTTTATATAAATTCAATTTATGGTGAATATATATTTTATTTAATCATTATAAATATAAAATTACTCAAAATTATTACCATTATTATTGTTATATGTGTCAAACTAGTGGAAATAAATCAAAGAGACGTGTAACATCAGTCATGAATTGTTTTTAAAAAACCATTAGACTAATATTAAACATAGGTTAAATGATGTTTCAATTATGGGATTCCATGGATCATTCCATTTAAATTTTTGTGTTACCAATTGTTTCACATTATATTTAATCTAAAAATTAAATTCAAAATATTCTTTCACCACATATACATCAAATATTATATTACATTTTTAGTAAATATCAATATTCTTGATGCTCCTCCTTAATAATTTTAGGATTAAAATTTAAAAATATAATCTGATTTGGTGAAACACAAATGTGCTATTTAAAAATAATATTTTAATACCATGAACCATCGTTGTGTCTTGACTCCCATATTTCACAATGAGATGGACAATGGTTGAAAATTATTTATTTTACCACTCTGTTAAAAACATAATATTTATCATCGGTATAGAAGTGTTATGTTATATAAAAGCAGTGAATAACTCAATAATGATAAAAATGTAGTTTCATTCATTAGTAATATAAATTAGAAACACTGTCAACAATAGTAAACCTAGGGAATCTAATCAATGAAAACATTATTTATTAAAAAAATTCATAACTACATTGCATTCATCAATCATTTTTCATCTGTATTCAATCAATTTGACTACATAATCCACTAGGATAATAATTTATTGGTTTGAAAAAGTATCAATGATTAGACTAATAATTTAAAATCCCCAAATAATAAAAAATATGATGAAATAAAAGTCCATGTTATGTTATTTCCCATATTTTAAAAAAATTTCTATCAGGTTAAAAAAATTAAAACATTATAAAAATCATGGATGTTATGTAATAATATTAGAGGGAATATGAAAGGGGAAACAACCTTGTGTTCATTCCATGGGTGAAAACATATAACTCTACGTACAATAGTGATTGAAATTTGGTATTACTAAAAATCACTATAAATAATAGAAAGACACATTACATGATTATAACATGAACCTTGTAGGTAAGATTCATTAAAAAAGTACCAACAATTATCATGTATCAGATACTATCTATGATTGTTATTAAATTCATCTATAATATTATATTCAATTAAATAATTTATTATTTACTTATAACATGGAATTTCATTTTTCACATGATATAATTACTAATTGGGAATCATTTTATTTATAGTAAAGTATTGGAATGATTCAATGACAATGGAAACATGGAATATACTAATTTGGTTATCCATTATATTCCATAATCATATCATTTCCTTAATTACAATATTGAATTTATGTAGAAGGTTTAAACATTGTATGATATGTGGTATGGATTCAAAATTCATATAGAGTTATCACTATGATTTTTTTTATAATACACTATCACTTCAAA
Source organism: Viscum album (assembly GCA_963277665.1). NCBI lineage: Eukaryota > Viridiplantae > Streptophyta > Magnoliopsida > Santalales > Viscaceae > Viscum > Viscum album. The sequence goes on from CAUJRU010000934.1 coordinate 89,682, forward strand.
CCATAAAAGGTATTTGTATGATCATGGACATTCTTTGCAGGTATGTTTTTCCATTCTGGTCGTTTTTTTAGAAAAGGTGAATTTATAGAAATCATCAAAGTACAGGCCATGTACTTTATAAGTACATCACATGTAATTTCTTGCTGTAGAAGGTCGTGTGTTGGCCGTGTAGTAGCCACACACATGTCCTTGTGGGAGTGTTTTAGAGTCCGCCTAATGTAGAGTACGGAAATAGCAAGTACACACAGTGTACTCTAAAAGTATAGGCTGTGTATTTTGTTTTTTTATTCAATAGATCGGGGTCACATTTGACGGATATAACATGCTTCTTTTTGATTCTGTTCGACCAAGAGCATCGAGAAACTGCAGATCTTATACGAGCTCCCGAGCCTCATCCTCTCCTCTGATTTGAACACTGTTGATTGCGTTGGAATCACAACAGTGAGTTCTCTCTTTTGCTTGATCCATGTTTTCTAATTCCTCTTCTTTTCCATGTTGTCATGGGTTAAACATTTTGGATGTTTTCCTAGATCCACAATGTCACAAAAATATTCATGCATCATGGTTCATGTATTTTGATATCCTAACCCCCTAGTAGATGGGTTGTTCCTTTCCGTTTAAATTCATTGAGTATCATGTGAAAATTCCACCAATACCCTTGAACGGGGTATTGTGTGTTTACCGTTTTACCCCTGTTGATTTTCTGTCCATGCTTGTAGGCCTTTTGAGATTTAATTTGGATATGAATTGGGGTGATTGTTATGCTTTGGTCGTGTTTTTCCATTGAATGTATTGTTTTTGACCATTGGGTCCTATTTATCCTTTGGCCGCCTTTCCTATTTTACATGCTTGTTATGCGGTTGACTATTAGACAAGTAGTTCTGTTGGTTTATTTTGGCTATATATCACTGTTATTATCATTGAATTACAAAGGGCCGCGAGAACCAGGTGTAGTAGACTATAGGGGAATTGACCGAGTGGGCTTCCATAGAGAATCATTGATCACTTTTCCTATATGTGGGATTGACCGAGTGAACATTATTAGAGAGCCAAGAACCACTTGGGGATATAAGGGGAATTCATCGAGTGAGATTCCTCAGAGAGTCCTTGATTGATTTAGAATATAAGGGTATTGACCGAGTGTGTGTCATCAAAGAGTCTTTGTTTTAATACTGAACTGTTAGACTATAAGGGGAGTTGACAGTGAGTGCTTCCTCATAGAGTCTATGAATGACCTGGGCTCTAAGGGGAATTGACCAAGTGAGCATCCTCAGAGAGTCCTAAACCATGGGGATATAAGGGGAATTTACTATGTGATCTTTATCAGCGAGTCCTTGACTTCCCTAGAATATACAGGGAATGGACTGTGTGAGCTTTCTTAGAGTGTCTTGATTTACCTTTGACTATAAGGGGATTGACAGTTAGCGCTTCCTCAGAGGGATACTTGTTTGTGGCTTAGCTAGTTGCTTCACTGTTGCGTGAGATTGATCTGTGTATTGTTTACTTTTGAGTACTTTTCTATTTACTATTAATTGTTTACTGTTTACTGTACTTTTACCAGCTATATACTCACTGACTGTTAGCCACAGTTCATCAGTTGGTTGCCTACTAGGATTTAGTCTCAAACCCTATTTGGGTCATGATTTTGGGCCCAAACAGATAATATTGTTGCAGGTATAGATAAGGGAAATAGCCCTTCTACATCAGGTACGTGACGTGATGTGGAGCTGCAGAGGATGGAACCAATCTATGGCTTGTGATGCTGAGGATCTTTTTATCATTCATTAGTACTTTGGTTTAGCACTATTGAATTTCCAGTATTGTAAATGGTTTGGTTGCCTTCCTAGACATATGTATCATCCACCATTTCACATGGCCTGAGGATCTTTTTATCATTCATGTGTGCTCTAGTTGTTTATTATTCATGTCTTCCACTGTTTACTATGGTTGGATATTTACTGCTTCCACTATTGTATGTGTTGTTTACTTCTGTTGTGTACTCTATGAATAAGGGCATTGTTTCCCCAATATCACACCCAAGGCCCTTGTTGCTAGTTGGAAGCCTATGGCATTCATGGAATTGTACATCAGGCCATGTGACTAACCGAGTACCGGGTACCTCTGGGTGGCTTCCGGAACCGGGATGTTACAAAATGTTATCAATGGATTTATTTTCTCACGATTTACTATTTGGAGCCTTTATCCAGGGATAGGACGGAATAGGTACTTGGTAATATGCTATTCCTGGGAGTAGTTAACCAGTTTACATAGAAAAGCAAATCTACATAGTTAGTTGAATTTTTTATGGTTTTCCAATTATTACAGTTGATCTGATTTCACGTTGAGTGATACACATGATTTATGCTGTTATTATTGAATTTATTGAGGTTCTATTTATGTTTCTTCTCAATGAGATTAGGGTATTCCATCTCAAGCATCATATAGGCACATTCTACAAATCATATTCTAGACATTGTTTCCACACCATCCATGATGCATTAGTAATTGCATGTTGTTGTGATAGATGATGTGTAAATAAAGCATGTTATTGTGATAGTTGACTTGATAGAAATACCTGATGTTTTATTAGGTATTCATTGTAATGATATTTTCCTCAATTAACACCAATAATTGGTTCATGAGGTGTTATGGGAACTCAGGGACCGGAATTTGGTAGATCATTGCTTTGTTTTCCTTGTTATGACTAGTATAAGATTCCAAACATTGATTCATGGTGATTATGGGCCATAATGGATAGTAGTTTGGAACTTTTTGTAGTCGTTTTATTGTTTTCTGGGTTCCAGAGTAGTTTATGAGGCTTACTATCCGGAAAACTCCAAAATACATGTCGTATAATGATAAGTACATGTAGTGTGTTCCTCTTTTTGTGAAGAAATAGTTTTTCTTATGTACATTTTGTGCACCTTATATACACATCATCTATACTATAAACTGTTTCATAGGCCCTGGGGTAGAGACACTGGTTGTGAAAAACCTGGAGTGAACACACCGTTTATTGTTCATACACAACATGTAGTGTCGACCTCGTGCCCACCTGTTCACTAACAACACGGGTTGGTCGAATCGTGTCTAATACATGATGTGTGTCGTATAAACACTCCATGTAGTATGACCTAGGTACAAGGTCATTTCACGAGCAACACAGGCTGGTGATACCCTTCTTGTACACGTCATTTCCTCCTTGAACACAACGTGTAGTATGACCTAGGTAACAGACCATGTCATGAACAACACCGGCTAGTGTTACATTTCATGTGAAAGTCATGTCCGTCTAGAACACACTGTGTCATTTGAGCCGTGTGTTAGGCTGTGTCACTAACAACACAGGCTAGCTGAATCTTGTCTAGTAGACTCTGTGTAGTTATGTTAGACGCCATGTAGTTTTGCCTTTGGAGAGCTGTGCGTCTTAGCCATGTAGAAGGACTCAGGCAGGGAAATAGGATTTAATTACACACCGTGTGTTAAGAAAACACACCATGTTTCTAGTGTGTTACATGACCCAGTTAGGAAGGAGTACATACCCATGTAAATGACTTCATGGAGCACACTGTGTCGGAAATGTACACGCCATGTAGCCATGTTTTATAAAACATGTATGTTTTCTTTCTCTTGTTCCCTTCTTACACTCCTTGTTTCCAGTCATTGATAATATTGATATAAGGTGTATGTTTGACCTTTCAGAGTAATGCCCCCGAGACGTCCTCCGGTTGTGAATGAATTCCCATACAGTGATCATACACCGAACATGGATGATTAGGGACTACCTACATATACTCCCATTGTGACAGTCTTGGTAGTAGCCTTTGTACCTGACATAAGTGCTGATGCATAGTTCAGGGAGGGATTTCTGTTGATGATTCATACTTTTCATGGATCGTCACCTTCTACCCCGTCTATGGCTGATTTGACGTGGGACTTCCAGCAGTAGCATCCTCCTACATTCTCAAGGGATAGAGGACCCCAGGCTGCTGAGTCATGGCTCGAGGCCACACTGATGATTTTCGAGCATCTGGAGATACCTCCAGAGAGGACAGTGAAGATTGATACCTACATGCTCTAAGAATCCTCCAAGAGATGGTGGGTTGTGCTCTTATAGGCGATTCACCATAAGAATATGTCTTGGGATGAGTTTCGGCGCATCTTCTATGATTACTTCTATCCAGAGACCTTGAGGGTCGTTCGAGCCTTGGTGTTTATGAGTCTGGATAAGGGTACTCTTTCTGTTATGGTGTATTCCCCCCTTCTTTACTAAGTTGTAGAATTTCATGCCAATTCTAGGAGGTGATGAGTTATTCCTTGTACAAAATATTGATGATGGTTGGAGGCACGACATCTAGTCACAGGTGAACATCATCAGGTCGCATTCGATATCTTATATTGTAAACCAGGCGCTGATCACATAGCACAATCTGATGGATTATGGAGTTGCGAGCTTGGGAGGTTTGGCATCCATAGTTAGTGCTCCTCCAGCTGATAGAAGGAAGTGCCACCGGGAGGCTGCACGAGGAGATCCGATTAGGCGTGATGCATCTTCTAATAGCAAGGTGGTGTGATACCAGTGTGGGAGAAGCAAGAATACGAGGCCATATTTCAAAAGAGACCCATTGGAATTTCGATCATGAAGTAATATGGGTCACCTTCAGCACTTTTGTTAGTTATTATCACCAGCAGCTGGTGACATGGGTTCTTCAATGACTCCTCATTCAGGAGCTGCACCACCAGTTTCTCACTGGTCTTGGAACTAGAGTTCATCCGGCCATTCAGGTTGAGGTGGATGTCATGGCCATGGCTTCCAATCAACCATTTTTCAGTGAAATTTGGGGGGATCATCTTAGAGTGGTCAGGCAGGGTCACAGGGCCATAGTACAGGCCATACTTTCATAGTGGAGTAGACCCAGTTGGAGCAGCATCCCCGACCTTCTATCATTCAAGGTACGATATTAGTAGCCTCAGTTTTAGCCTCTACTATTTTTGATAGTGGGCTTCCCATAGCTTTAAATTTATTGTAGTCGTGGAGAGCCTTTGGCTCTGCATCATTTCATATGATAATATCCTAACTATAGACACAATGTTGGGGACTAGAACGACTAATGTACTTCAGTGAAGAGAGTTACCTCTAAAGTTTGGTGGTTGTCACTTTTTATTGGACGTTTATATCCAAGAGATGACATGCTATGATTTCATTCTCTGGATGGACTGGTAAGTTCCATTCCAGGCAGTCTTGGACTATTAACACCACATGGTGTGTTTCATATCACTAGAAGGTTGATCCTTTCTTCATAGGTGTGAGTTGGATGTCCAGATGATCAGAGCTGGTCCAGATCATCATGGGTTAGGAGGAGATACAGCCCATGTAAAGACCCAAAATTTTTCGTGGGAAAAAAATTCTTAAATACATGGGAATTTTACTAGTACACAAGAATTTACGATGCATGATTACGAGCAACGGTGTGCCCGGAATCAATTTTTGATGTTTTTTCAGGTACGTTCAGTATACATACGAGCGGGATTTTATAATTGTTGAACCGGTGCTTAGAACTGAAATCTGAGGGCACCGTTGAACTCGCAGCACCGATATTTTCTTAAGAACGATTTCGCCTTGATGACAGATGGTCGAGAATGGAAGTTAGATTTTGGGTTTTTAATAATGTTAAATAAGAATATGTGTTAACTTATTTTTATTGTTGAGGTGGTTAAAACATCCAATTGGTGGTTAGTGGTGGGGGCCACCACACACTAAACTCCCATGAGAGGTTAAGGTGGTGGGGCCAACCAGCACATAACCTCCCATGGGAGGATATCCTTGGTGAGGAAAACATGGGCTTTAAACATGCTTAACTCCCCACAAAGGGGGAAAAACTATTCACCTTCCCCACCATTTAATTGAGCCAACTCGACCAATTTAATTAATTGAGATAACTCATTTAATTAAAACACCTTTTGAATTCTTTTAAAATATTTGGCCAACAAATTAAATAATGGGTCAGCTTAACCCATTATCTTTGGTTGGCTATTCATTTGGTGGAGCTTTGAGAAAGGGATTTGATGAACTTGGAGAACATTTAGAGAAACTAATTCTACAACTAAGAATATTCTTCAACCATGCCAAAATAGAAGGATTCAACTGTGAAGAACGCCGTCATTGACTTTGTCACCTCTGAACGTTCATACGCTAATGATGGACATACTCTTCTTTTTCCGAAATTGAATAATCGACGCCACCTTTTCTCGACATCATCAAAAATCATCATCATACTTGGTAGGGGTCACTTTGATTGATTTTTATCTTCGTTCATCATCGTTCTTGAGCATCGTTAGTGGACGATTGCTACCACCCTAACAAAGAGGGAACATGCTGAACAAACACGGCCCGACCCCCCTACGATTTTCTTCATTTTTTTGACAACATAGGTGGAGCAATGATGGTAGGGGATGGGCTAGTCATGAAAGGAATCGGAGGCGCAAGGGCCGCCGGGTCGCTAGAGAAGCGCGGCGCCATCATGCCGCGTGGACGACCGGGCCGCAACGGAGCAAGGTGGATGAACGACCGCTGGAGGGGCATGGCACCATCGTTGTAACACCTTGAGATTTTATGAGAAATATTTTTTTATGTCTTATGTTATACGAAACACCAAATAAATCTTTCACAACACACAATACTGACTTGGCTTGCATTACATGCAATCGCGACCTTCCTTGATAGCGTGTGTAGTACACAATACCTGGTTTCACTAAACAACGATATATTATTATATACTAGCCGTTATGAATAGTATTAACTAAATGATAAATTTTATAACAATATTATTCATCTTACACATTTTCTAGAACATGGTAAGAGAACAAAAGAAGTTATTCGGGTAAAATATGTATTTTTAAAAAAAGGCAGTTTTGCCTCCTTTTGATGGCGTACCCACATTAAATCTAGTTTTTGATATGTTTATAAGTTCAATTTGACAAAATAAAATTATTATTTGGAATCAGGATATAAAAATTTACTTTGGATGAATTTTTGATATTTTTCTGATATCTTTCATATTTTGATGAATAGTAAAAATACGCTAATTTTTAATTAAAAACATCTTTTTTCACTGAGATAATTTATATGGTTAAATTTTAATATAGAATGGTTTTAAAGTATAAATATAATATATTTTTACCATTTAATATAATATATTTCATTAGCATTAATTTCACATAGAATTCATAGGTAAAAACATTCCAATCTTTGGCAATGTTTTAACTTGTAAAAGCCATTTTCTTAACAACGAGATTAATTTTAAATTAATTACTGAAACTTATGTGTTTTGAATTTTTAAAAATGGATTCCATATTTGGAATAAATGGGTCCAAATTATATTAACAGGCTACTTTTTATTTTTGGGCATTATGAATAGTAACTACGGTAAATTTTATTTACAATAGTTAAAGGTAAATCGGGTAATTAAGGGTAAATATAAGATTATAAAATTACCCTAACACCTTCCAAAATTATATTGGATGACTAAAAGTCGACCCATATCACCTAAGGGTCGGATTACATTCATTTAATGGACTTTTTCCAATTAAAATAAATTAATTATTATTAAAACCAAAGAAAGTGACAGCATGTCACTTTCTGAAATATTACAAGTATAAAAATTTTAATTCAGTGATAAACTTAATGAATCTTCAAACATGAATAGTATCCTGAAATCTAATACAATTATCTACATCATATGAATTTATTTTGAATTTTTACGGATTAAATAATTATTATTAATTATGACACAATAGTGATTATGAAATTATTTTATTAATTTAAATATCAAATAATTGGTTTTAAAAATATTAAAATACATATTATATGAACTATTTAATGTGATCCACTAATTATATCGATACATATGACATTTTATGAATCTATTAAAGATTTTAGTTCGAACATTTCTTCTGTATATATTTTATTTAAATTCAAATAAATGAATAGTGTCAAAATTGACATTATTGTTATTTTATAAAAATAACATATTATAAAATTGTTTAAAAATCACAAAAATATTTAAAAATTATAAATTAAACTCTATATGGTCTAAAATGTCATAAAGTGTAATATTATGGAAAATTAACAACACAAATGTAAATATTTATAATAATTTACAATTTAGAATATTATTACCACAAATAATATAGAATTGACAAATAAGGATAAATCAAGTTGATAATGTATAAAATAAATCCCTAACATGTCTAAATTTTATTTTTTGGTGAGATTACAAACCTATCTCATCTAATATTCGGATATGAGTCATTTTGGATGTTTTTGTGTGGGGATGGGATTTAATATAAACTAATATTTCTTATATTTCCAAAGTTGCCCTTCTCCCCCCTTATAAAAGGGCACCTCCTCCCTCTCATCCTCACACCGATTTAAGCCTTCATTCTCAGAAAATCCCAAACCATTTTACTTCCCCACTTCCCTAGAAACATCCTAGAGGTTCTGGTCTCCTTCAAAGACAAATTTTAGTGCCCTAAGAGGAGGTCTCAAAGAGGCACTTCAAATAAGAGGTAATGTCTGTTACCTATTCTTTAAAACTTATTTCTTCTTCTACTTATTCTTCTTTAGTTGTTTCATTATGAAGTAATAAAATAAGTATAACTCATATAATGATATGTTATTATAAGTATTAAACAATCCTATTTCACCATCTATCCACCATACGGAAAACGAAATCACCGCGCGTGCGTACGTACTGAATATCGTCTCCATGACGTGGTGTAATCTATTTTCCACCACCTCCTTACTTGGATAGGTATAATGGTTTTTATAATGAATATATATGATTATTTTAATGTGATATTGATTCTGAAATACTATACATACACTTCAATACAATTCCACAATCATGGGAACGATATCATCGCTTGTGCGTACGTACGGAATACCGTCTCCACAATGTGATGCGACTCGTCCTACATGATATTCATTGCATAATGATTATATAAATGAATATAATGAATAAATTTATATATATTACACTAATACCATTATGGAAATGAGGTTATTATAACCTAAAAAGAGTAATAAGTATTTATTCGACAAAACACACATAAGAACATAAAGCAATAAACACCCGAATTACAAGTAGCAATGAAATATTACTAATAATAAGATAAGAGTATGACCATATATGATATCATAAAAATAATTATGAATCTGGAATAAGTCAATGATATTATTTAAATAATTATACAGGAGGTTCGGACACTTATGAAGCAAATCGTACCTAAGGTATGGGAAAATCTCACAATTTGATTTTTATCCGAGATTGTTTATACTTCAGAATTTACTGGGGAATATTTATCAACCATGTAAATGTTTCCTCAATATGTAATATTATTTCCATCCACCTAAAATTTTTTAAATCCAATTTTACCCTTTGGTGAGTTTTTATTAAAAGATATTAAAGGAATCTTTTTTCATTTTTCCTATGATGTGCTTTTTGACTTTTCTGGCCAAAGTACAGGAAGAATGTTTTTTAACTTATATGGCATGAATGGATTTTTAGAACATTATTTACATGAATATTCCTTTTCATGTTTTCATGTTTATTTTTAATCAACTTCTTTTAGTTCAAAATTATATGGAATTTAAGAATAGAAAATTTTTTTGAAGTAGAAAGGATATTTTCCTCAAGAATGGAGTTCAGGTGTATTGTCAAAATTATTTTCCATCTAAGATAATATAGGGTCTTGCTTAACCCCTATTTTTAGATTTATTTGATTATGTTATGATGGAATTATTTTTACGATATCCTTTTATGGATTATGTTATGATGACGTGATTTTTAAGAATCTCATTTGTATTACATGGGTTATGCTATGAGGTATGGTTTATGAATTTGTGGCACACATAAGAATGGTATCATTATGAGATGGGTGGGACCTATTTCTCCCTCCAATTCATTGGGTAAAGATTTATATCTCATGAGATAGACATGGTAGGAACGACAAGTTAAACCAGTTCCGTGAAACATGACTTAAATGAGGAGTGAACTTGGTTCAGAAATGGACTTTGTCTGCTAAGATATTCTGGGGAATGATTCTTGACTACTAAGAAATTATTTTCTATGATTATGTGTGTATTACACAAAGAATAATGGTTTATGTTATGATTATTGGAATTTCATTTCACTTCTATGATTTATCCCATGTTATGATCTCTTTTGTAGGATAATATTTTAAAAATGTTATGTTCTTATAAATATGATATGATTGATATTTCTTTTGTTTACCCTTACTGAGAATTTGAGCTCACCCTTTTGTATGTCTCCTTTTCCCCCAGTCAGGAAGAAGGATATTAAGTAGGATATTCCAAAAAGGGACTCTAGATATGATTAAATAAATGGGAGACAACATAGATGATTTATGAACCAGTTGTTTATGTTTTCCAGTTTCTATAGAAACTATACATATACGATCCTTTCATGGTTTTGTTATATGTTGTAATAAGTATGATTCAATTTGGAAGTAATAACCATGAATGTAAGGTATGGGTCCTTATAGTTGGTATTAGAGGAAAGGTATAGCCAACCTTTGGAAACTAGGATGTGAAAGCCTTAGTAAGAAACCTAAGGATATGTCTAAGCATAGAACGCAATCATAGTGTTTGGAAATGGCCATGAAAAACCTATGATAAGTCCTTAAGTGTGAAATTTTATTCTTGATTATGTGTTTTTCCTATTATAATTAGTGTTTCTCACACTATTCTTCATGGTTTTAGTAAATGGCTGGAACCTGAAGGAACCGTGATAATGCAGAATGCAGTAGGCAATGCAATGATTGTCCCCCTGAGCAACCAAACATTATGGGATATGGAATGAAGAATCATGTAGCAATACTCACAAAACTTTCACAAGCTATGAATCAGGCAGGACATCCAAACGAGCAAATGAAGGAGCAACATTCTGTTGAATCCTTCATGAGGTAGCGTCCACATTCATTCTGTGGGTCTTCTGATCCATTAGTGGCTAAACAATGGATCAGTAGCTCTGATTAGGTATTTCCAGTTCATCAATGTTCTTAACATGATAAAGTCATCTTAGTAGTGTATCATTTGGAAGGTGATGCTGATCAATGGTGGAATCTTATTAAGAATACGAAGGGCGTTAGCCATAAGGGACTTCAATATATACGAGGAAATTGTTCAATGTGCTCTCAAAGTTGAGATGGAGATTATAGTAACCCATTAGTCATATGGGTTTGATAAGAAGAGGAAAATTGAATTCAAAGGAAAATATAAAGACTACACTAAAATGAATATGAGTTTTCCCTTATGCACAATGTGTGGAAGAAAACATGGAGGAAATTTTCTTAAGGGGAAAAGAAAATGTTACAAGTGTGGAAAAGAAGGTCATGTGGAAATTGAATGTCGAAATTATGGGAATACGATATTTAATGATGCAAAAAAAGGAAGGGATACACAAAATGAACCTACTACACATCAATGTTTCAAGTGAAAGGAGATGGGGAATTATTCCAATCAATGCACAAATCCAAGGTTTGATGATGATGATCGACGTCAACAAACTCTTAAGGCCAAAGACAAAGGAAGTTCACATGTAATTACTATCGGTGATGTGGAGTACGATAATGAAGTGGTAAGAGGTGCACATACCATCCTCTCAAAAGTAGAAAATGTTTTATTTGATTCTGGATCCACCCACTCTTTTATTTATGAAGAATTTTCTAAGTGTATCACCATATTAACTCAACAATTAGGTGTTGAGTTGGCTGTGAAAACTCCTAATGGCAAAACAGTCGCATCAAATGTCTGTAATTATTCTCCGATTGAATTTTGTGGGAATGTTCTTCTTTAAAATCTTGTGATCCTTCCTATAGTGTAATTTTATTTAATTCGTGACATGGATTGGCTTTCTTTACATGGATCTCATATCAATTTCCAAATAAGGTACGTCACATTTCATATTCTAGATCAATCTATGATCGTCTATCGATGCAAGGATGAACATAACCTTCCAGTGGAAATTTCTTCCATCTTATGGGTATTGATTCCACTAAAAGAAGGTTATTTATCTCAAATGGTTGGAGAGAAACTCATGATTAATAATATTCCCATTGTACGGGAATTTGATGATGTCTTTCCGGAGGAATTTCCAGGTCTTCCACCAAATCGTGATGTTGAGTTTTCAATAGAACTCCTACCATGTGATTTTCCTATTTCAAAGACACCTTATAGAATGGACCCAATTGAGTTACAGGAATTGAAGAGGCAACTCCAAGAGAATCTTGATAACGTATTCATACGCCCTAGTGCATCACCTTGAGGAGCACCTGTTCTGTTTGTTAAGAAGAATGAAGGATCAATGAGGCTCTGCATTGATTATCGAGAACTTAACAAGATCACTATCAAGAACTAATATCCTCTCCCACGCATTGATGACCTATTTGACCAACTACGTGGAGCTCAATACTTTCCCAAGATTGATCTTCATTTAGAGTATCATCAATTAAGGGTAAAAAGGGAGGATATACCAATGACGGATTTCTGTACAAGGTATGGACACTATGAATTTATAGTGATTCCATTTGGTCTTACTAATTCCCATGCTATCTTCATGGATCTGATGAATATAGTCTTTAGAGACTATCATTATCAGTTTGTGGTAGTCTTTATAGATGATATTCTTGTCTATTCAAAGAGCAAGGAAGTTCATGAAGATCACTTGATAATTGTATTAAAGAATCTAATAAAGGAGAATCTTTATGCCAAATTTACAAAGTGTGAATATTGGATTTAAAAAGTTGTATTTTTGGGTCACATAATCTCAAAAAAGGGGATATCTGTGGATCCAGCAAAAACAGAGGTTATCGAAAGATGGTGGAGACCAACAACAGTAAGTGATATCTGATGTTTTCTTGGTTTGGCTTGATATTATAGATGTTTTGTGAAAGATTTTTCAAGGTTATCTAACCCACTCACCAAGTTGACTCATAAAGGAGTTAAGTTGTATTGGACGGAGGAATGTGAAGAGAATTTCAAGGAGTTGAAAATAAGGTTATCCAATGCACTTGTGCTCACACTACCTTGTAGTGGAGAAAGGTTTGTGATCTACAATGATGCATCCAAGAAGGTACTGGGGTGTTTTCTCATCCAAAATGATATGGTGATAGCTTATGCCTCACGACAGTTGAAAATACATGAGCAAAATTACCCAACTCATTATTTGGAGTTAGCTACGGTAAACTTTGCATTAAAGATTTGGAGGCATTATATTTATGGAGAAAGGTGTGATATTTATACTGATCATAAAATTTTAAAGTATATTTTCACACAAAAGGAGATGAATATGCGTCAATGAAGATGGTTGGAGATGATTATGGATTACGACTGCTCAATTCATTACCACACCGGGAAAGCAAACAAAGTAGAAGATGCATTACGTCGACAAGACCATGCTAGCTTATCCATGATGAGGTTCAGAAAATATCCAATATTTATGGATTTACAGAGTATGGATCTTGGAATTATAAAGGAAATGGAAAAATCTTATCTTTCTCAAATAAATATTCTACCATCTATACATGTTAAGATTAAAGAGGCACAGAAAGAAGATGTAGAGTTACAAAAGAAGGTGAGAAATGATCCTAAATTCAACCTTGATTGTGATGGGATAATAAGGTTCGGGAATCGGGTTTGTGTTCCTCCCATCCTAGAATTAAATATGGAGATACTTGATGAGGCTCATAGTTCTTCATGTTCTATTCATCCTCGAAGTACAAAGATATATAGGGACCTAAAAGAGTACTTCTGGTGGTATGGCATGAAAAGTGATGTTGCTGAGTATATCTCTCAATGCTTGGTTTGTCAGCAAGTTAATGCTGAGAGACAAATGTCTAAGGGTATGTTACAACCATTACCCATACCAGAATGGAAATGGGAAAACATCACTATGGACTTTGTCAATAGACTACCTAAAAAATCCAAAGGCAATAATGCTATCTCAGTTATAGTTGATCATCTTATGAATTCAGCACACTTCATTACTATTAGAGAAGATTTTTTTTCTTGATCAGATTTCCAGGATATATGTAAAAGAAGTGGTAAGATTGCATGTTGTACCAATTTCCATTATATCTGATCAGTATCCGATGTTTACCTCGAAATTCGGGCGAAGTATTCAGTATTCTCTAGATACAAAGTTGAGTTTCAGCACTGCTTATCATCCTTAGACAGATGGTTAGTCTGAGAGGACAATTTAAACTCTAGAAGATATGTTGAGAGCCTGTTCTATGGATTTCAAATGTGGTTGTGATCAACACCTATCTTTGGTGGGATTTTCATATAATAATAGCTTTCACTCCAGTATTCAGATGGCTCCTTATGAATCCCTCTATGGAAAGAAATTCAGAACTCAATCTTGATGGGATGAAGTTTGGGAAAGAAAGCTATTAATACATGATCTTGTTGATGAGATGGTAGAAAAGGTCGGATCTATTCAACAACACATAAAATCAGATCAAATTCGACAAATAAGCTATGCAGATAACCAAAGAAAAGACCTAGAGTTTGAAGTGGGTGATAATGTGTTCTTACGAATATCTCCTTGGAAGAGTGTAATGAGATTTTGAAATAAGGGAATGTTGAGCCCTAGATATATCAGTCCTTTTGAAATTCTAGATCATGTTGGGAAGGTATCTTACCAATTGGCGCTTACACTGAATCTATCTCAAGTTCACGATGTGTTCCTTATATATCACATAAGAAAGTACATACCCAAACCTTCACATGTACCTAGCTCAGATGTTGTACCGCTAGAGCAAGATATTTTTTATGAAGAACAACCGTTACGGATTCTGGATCGTAGCGAAAAAGACCAACATAACAATACCACTCGCTTGGTGAATGTTTTATGGATGAACAACCAATTAGAAGAAGCTACATGGGAACTTGAGGATATGATGAGGGAGAGGTATCCTCATCTGTTTTTAATGAAGTGAGGAATTTCGAGGGAGAAATTAAATTTAAGGGGGGTAGAATGTAACACCCTGATATTTTATGAGAAATATTTTTTTTATGTCTTATGTTATATGCAACACCAAAGGAATTTTTCACAACACACAATACTGACTTGGCTTGCATTACACACAATCGCGACCTTCCTCGATAGCGTGTGTACTACGCAGTGCCGGGTTTTACTAAACAATGATATATTATTATGGACTAGATATTATGAATAATATTTACTAAATTTTGAATTATATAACATTATTATCCATCTTACACATTTTCTATAACATGGTAAGAGAAATAAATATATTTTTCGGGTAAAATAACTGTTTTTAATAAAATGCAGTTTTACCTCCTTTTGATGGCGCACCCACATTTAATCTAGTTTTTCACATGTTTATAAGTTCAATTTCAAAATATAAAATTCTTCTTTGGAATCAGGTTATAAAAATGTACTTTGAATGAATTTTTTCTATTTTTCTGATAACATTCATATTTTGATGAATATTAAAAATAAGATAATTTTTAATTAAAAACAACTTCATTCATTGAGATAATAGATATCGTTAAATTATAATATTGAATGGTTTTAAAGTATAAATAGAATATATTTTTACCATTAAATATAATATATTTCATTATCATTAAGTTCAAATTGAATTCATAGGTAAAAACATTTCAATCTTTGGCAATGTTTTAACTTCTAAAACCCGTTTTCTTAACAACGGGATTAATTTTAAATTAATTACTAAAAATTATGTGTGTCGTATTTTGAAAAATGGATTCCATATTTGGAATAAGTGGGTCCAAATTATGTAAATATGCTTATTTTTAATTTTCGGCATTATGTATAGTAAATACGGTAACTTTTATTTACCATAGTTAAAGGTAAATCATGTAATTAATGGTAAATATAAGATTATAAAATCACCCTAACACCTGCCAAAATCCTATTGGATGACTAAAAGTTTACCCATATCACCTAAAGTTTGTATTATATTCATTTAATGGACTTTTTTCCATTAAATAATTTAATTATTATTAAAACCAAAAAAGTGACAACACATCACTTTCTTATATCTTATAAGTATAATAATTTTGATTTAGTGATAAACTTAATGAAACATCAGACCTGAATAGTCTCAGAACTCTAATAAAAATATCTACATCGTATAAATTTATTTAAAATTTTTAGGGATTAAATAATTATCATTAATTATGACACAATAGTGATTGTGAAATTATTTTATTAATTAAAATATCAAATAAATGGTTCCAAAAATATTAAAATAAATATTATATGAACTATTTAATGTTCTCCCCTACTTATCTAGATACATATGACATTTTATGAATCTATTAAAGCTTTTATTTCGAACATAGCTTCTGTATATATTTTATTTAAATTCAAATAAATGAATAGTGTCAAAATTGACACTATTGTTATATTATAAAAATAACATATTATAAAATTGTTTAAAAATCACAAAAATATTTAAAAATTATAAATTAAACTTTATATGGTCTAAAATGTCATAAAGTGTCATATTATGGAAAATTAACAACACATATGTAATTATTTATAATAATTAAAAATTTAATATATTATTACCACAAATAAAATTAAATTGATAAATAAGGATAAGTCATGTTGATAATGTTTAAAATAAATTCCTATCATGTCTAAATTTTATTCGCTGATGATATTACAACCCTATCTCATCTAGTCTTCAGATATGATTCATTATGGAAGTTTTTAAGTGGGGTTGGGATTTAATATAATCTAATATTTCTAATATTTTCAAAGGAGCCCCTCTCCTCCATTATAAAAGGGAACCTTCTACCTCTCCTCCTCACACCAATGGGAGCCATCAAGCTCGGCCAATCCATGCCCATTTCACTTCCACACTTCCCTATAAACAACCTAAAGGTTCTGGTCTTCTTCAAAGAAAAACTTTAGTGCCCTAAGAGAATGTCTCAAAGAGGCGCTTCAAAGAAGAGGTAATGTCTGTTACCGATTCATTGAACATTATTTCTTCTTATACTTCTTCTTCTTTAGTTATTTCATTATGAAGTAATAACATAAGTATCACTTATAAACTGATATTTTATTATAAGTATGAAACAACCCTATTTCACCATCTATCCATCCTACAGAAAATGAAATCACCGCGTGTGCGTACGTACGAAATACCATCTCCACGCCATGGTGTAATCTATTTTCCACCACCACGTTACATGGATGGGTATAATGGTGTAAATAATGACTATATATGATTATTTTAAAGTTATATTGATTCTTAAATAGTATACATACACTCCAATACAATTCCACAATCATGGGAATGATATCATCGCTCGTGCGTACGTACGGAATACCATCTCCACGATGTGATGCGACTTGTTCTACATGATCTTCATTGAATAATGATTTTAGAAATGAATTGAATGAATAAATATGATATATATTACACTAATACCATTCTTTAAATGAGGTGACAATAACCTAAAAAGAGTAATAAGAATATATTCGACAAAACACACATACGAACATAAAGTAATAAACACCCAAATAACAAGTACCAATTAAATATTACAAATAAGAAGCTAAGAATATGACCATATATGATATCATAAAAATAATTTTGATTCTGGAATAAGTCAATGAAATTATTTAAATCTTTATACATGAGGTTCAGACACTTACGAAGCAAATCCGACCTAACATAAGGGAAAATCTCACAATCTCATTTTTATCCGAGATTGTTTATACTTCAGAATATACGGGGGAATATTTATTATCCACATCCATGTTTCCTCAATATGTAATATTATTTCCATCCACCTAAAATTGTTTAAATCCAATTTTACCCTTCGGTGTGTTTTTAGTAAAATATATGAAAGGAATATTTTGTCGTTTTTCGTACGAGGTACTTTTTTAACTTTTCTGGCCAAACTACGGGAAGAATGTTTTTTTAACTTATACCAAATGAATGGATTTTTAGAAAATTATTTCCATGAAGATTCCATTCCAAGGTTTCATGTTTATTTTTCATCTACTTCTTTTAGTTCAAAATTATATGACATTTTAAGAATGGAAAATGGTTTTGAAGTAGAAAAAATATTTTCCTCAAGAATGGAGTTCAAGGGTTTTATAAAAATTATTTTCCATCTAAGATAATATAGGTTTCTGTTTATATCCCTATTTCCACATTGATTTGATTATGTTATTATGGAATTATTTTTATGATACCCTTTTATGGATTATGTTATGATGACGTGATGTTTAAAAATCCAATTTTTATTACATGGGTTATGCTATGATGTATGGTTTATGATTTTTTGGCACACATAAGAATGTTATCATTATGAGATGGGTGGGAAATATATCTCCCTCCAATGCATTGGGTAAATATTTATATCTCATGAGATAGTCATGGCTGGAATGGCATGTTAAACCGGTTTAGTGAAACAGGACTGAAACGAGGAGTGAACTCAGTCTAGAAATGGACCCGCTAAGATAGTATTGGAAATGAGTCTTGACTACTAAGAAATTATTTTCTATGATTATGTGTGTATGCCAAAAAGCTTTATGTTTTACGTTATGATTATTGGAATTACATTTCACTTCTATGATTTATCCCATGTTATGATCACTTTTGCAGGATAAGATTTTCAAAATGTTATGTTCTTATGAATATGATATGTTTGATATTTATTTTGTTTACCCATACTGATCATTTGAGCTCACCCTTTTGTATGTTTTCTTTTTCCTAGGTCATGAAGAAGGATATTAAGTAGGATATTCCAAAATGGGACTCTAGATATGATTAAATAAATGGGAGACAATGTAGATGATTTATGAACCAGTTGTTTATGTTTCCTAGTTTCTAAAGACACTATACATATACGGTCCTTTCATGGTTTTGTTATATGTTGTAATAAGTATGCTTCAATTTTGAAGTAATACACATGTATGTAAAGTATGGGTCATTATATTCGTGTAGCTCGTGTGGATGAACCGCGGCCAGGTAGGCCACAGCGGACTGAGGAGGGTGGCTGGCAGGGCTGGCAGGCGCGCCACAGGCAGGAACCAAATGGTCTTGTTGTTACCGGGCCGGTGCCACGTGTCGGCCGTTATTGGGAAATGGGGGGCGCAGACCCCCCCATATTCACCCAGTCATGGTGAGACGCATGAGGAGTGGCCTCCCACTAGCTTCGGCTGGCAGAATACCTACTAGCCATAGGGGTCGGGCAGCTCGTCGCGGGCTGGGCCGGTTTTCACTGGCCGGGCCAGTTCTGGCAGGCCGATCCGGTTCCTACAGGCCGGGCCGGTTCCGGTGGGCTGGGTCAGACCCGCGGACCAGGTCGGACCCCTGTCCAGATCTGGACATAGGTCGGACGGACCCGAACCATGTCGGGATAGCCCAGGCCGGGTCGGTCTGACTGGGCCAGACCGGACCTCGACCCAGGTTTGACCCAATTCATGTTATCACCCATTACTCGGGCTACGTGTGTCCCATTGACGAAACGTCAACTGTGACAAAATTCGTGAAGCAAGGTGGTTCTTTTTTGATACCCCAATCATGGTTTGGATGTTTTTGGGGTATGGTTGGGTTGGATTGAACCTAAATCCAACCGGTCCCTCAGAGCGGAAACGCTAATAACTCACATACCGGGCGTCCGATTGACACGCCCTCTATCGTGTTGGGTTCCTTATGATGAGACGGAAGTACAGGATACATCAACTCAAGATTTCATGGTAGTTGATGTATTGACACTTGGATCGATGAGCAGACCCTCCCAGAATCGAGCATATTGTGTGCGGGAATCCTATGGTTGGCTGTGATTGATTTGATAATATCCTTCGTGGACCTACTACTGTACCAGGATCCTCTATGGGTTTCGACAATGACTATAATGGACCAGGAGTCTCTGTGGGTTCTACCAAGATTATACCAGACCGCGATCCCTTATGGGTTAGACATCGAGGACTTCTATACCAGGATCCTCCGTGGGTTTGACAACGCCAATACTATCTAGGATCTTACGTGGGTTCGACAGAGGAGATGATTTAGTGGCTACCTCTAATCATCTCTACCCCTATACTTGAGTTAAATACATATGTGATCTGAGTATTGAATTTAATTTGTTATCATTAAGATGAATTACTTAACTTACTTGGTGGAATAGGTTGTGGCTGGGCTCGAATATTGGATCTAGACTTTAATTGGTAACATAGGTATATGTAAGGGAATATACCTAAGAAGGGATGATTGATACTTTGTGATTTTATCTTACTATTGTGGTTTATCCATAGTAGATTATGGGAGAACATCAGGGGGACTTAGGTTCCCTTACTGAGTATCATTATACTCACCCCTACACGTGCTTCTCCCACACCTTGTTGTGTTCTATGCAGACAACAGTCAGAAATGATCGAGGCTGAGGGAGATGGAAGAGAGGCTTCTCGGAGCTGGACTAGACGTGACATAGCTCAAGGACAAGTTTTTCGAGATCTGTACTTAATCTTCTGGAAGTATTTACTAGGTGGATGATCCAGGAGTTGTTTTCCCTTTTTTACTAGTACTTGTACTTCAGTTGGCTTTTTATACCGGCTCATTTACATACAAAACTCTTTCTATACAAATATTTGTTTTTACTACGGCTTTTGTTTCAAACTATGTGTGTTACAGGTTTAATGGAAATGCATTCCTTTCTATCAAGTATACGCCTTTGGTGCCAGTCTCATGCCCCTGGCCTCTGGAAGGCGGGCTTGGGGTAGTCACGGAACAAACCCCGAGGATGGGTCATGACAGCCCAGATTGCTATTATTTATCTGGACGACTAGGGTACCTCACAGTTGGAATTTCCCCTAGTGGTGGAACCTTTCAAGGATGTCCTTCCAGGGTACTTTTCTGGTTTGCCTCGAGATCATGAGGTAGTCTTTTGGATTGATCTTGTTCCAGGAGCGGCACCAGTGTCCATTCCTCCATATATTATGGCTACACCTAAGTACCAAGGGCTCAAGAAATAGTTGGAGGAGTTGCAGGAAATGGGTTTCATCTGACCCTTTACTTCTCCTTGGTGTTTTCCTATCCTATTTGCGAATAAGGTGGACGACACCCTAAGTATTTTTGTGGACAATCAGAAGTTGAACCAGTTGACGGTTAAGTATCGATATCCCTTGCTGAGAATTGATGATACCTTTGATCAGCTTCGAGGAGCCCGAGTGTTCTTAAATATTGACCTGAGATTTAGTAATCATCAGTTGCACGTTATACCATCAAATATACCTCTTATAGAATTTTGGATCAGGTATAGTATGTACGAGTATATGGTTATGTTGTTCATCCTCACGAACGCGCATGCAGTTTTCATGCAACTAATGAACCGAGTGTTTCATCCATACTTTGATTCCTTCGTGGTGGTCTTAGTGGATGATTTATTGGTGTACTCTCACACTCAACACAACCATGCTACCCATCTTGAGATGGTTTTGAGTACACTAACGTAGAATCAGTTATATGCTAAGCTCTAAAAGTGACAATTTTGTAAGGATCAAATTCACTTCTTGGTTCATGTTATCTTTGAGTCATGAGTGTTAGTTGTCCTTGAGAAAGTGATAGATATATATTCTTGGGAGTATATGAACAACTTCTTTGAGCTTCGTAGTTTTCTATGGCTAGATGGATACTACAAATGTTTCATTCATGTCTTTTCATGCATAGCATCACCATCGATAGTTCTGACCAAGAAGGGGGTGATGTTCTTATGGTCAGATTCTTGTGAGTCAGAATTTCAGCAGATGAAATGGTTGTTGACTTCAGCACCAATACTAGCCATTCCAGATCCAGGAATGCATGATATTGTTTACCGTGATGCGTCAGGTATCAGGCTTGGAGTTGTGCTTATGCATGGGGATAGAGTCATTGCAAACGGGTCTCGACAGTTGAGGCTACATAAGATGAATTACCTGACGCATGATGTGGAGTTGGAATCTGTTGTTCATGCCCTACAATGATGGAGACATTATCTTCTGGGAGAGAACTTTTGTTTTTACTGACCATGGGAGTCTCAAGTACATGTTCACTCAGTTTGATCTGAATTTGAGACAGTGTAGGTGGGTTGAGTACCAATAGTTCTTTGACATTTAGCTTTCCAATATTCCTAGGATGGGAAATGCAGTGGCTGATGCGTTGAGCTGGGGGACTCTGATACAGGTAGTTTGGGAGGCTAGCAGTGACTGACAGCTTATGGCTCTATTCTCTGAGATACATTTGGAGGTGCACATTTGACAAGGTAAGAATTTTCTATCTTCTGTAAATGTTGCGTCTACTCTTTTGGATTGAGTTCGAATGAGGAAGCTATCAGATTATGAAGGACTAGTCATAAAGGAAGGAATTTCATAAGATGAACTTATTTTTGGAGGGACCGTAGGCAAGGATGATATCTTTCATTTACAGTGGCACGTATGGGTGCCAGCAGATATACACGGTGAGCTGATGCAAGATTTTCATTCCTCAGTTTGGGCAGTTCATCCTAGAATTACCAAGATGTATCGTGATCTGGACCATTAGTATTGTTGGCCATGTATGAAAAGGGACATTTCCAGTAATGTCATGAGGTTTTCTACTTGTTATAAAGTGGAGGCAAATCGTCAGCGATCAGTGAGGCCTTTACAGCAGTTACCCATTCTCGAGTGGAAGTGGAATGATGCCGTTATGGACTTCGTGACAGGTTTTTCGAGGTCACCTCGAGGGAATGACGTAGTTTGGGTTGTCAATGACAGACTAAAGAAGGTTGCTCACTTCATTTTGATCAAAGAGATCTTCAGTGATGATGAATTGGGATGGTTTTACATTGGAGAGATTGTAAATCTTCATGGTGTTCCCCACTAAATTGTTTCTGACAGGGATGCACATTTTATATCTCATTTTGGGCAAGGGCTTCAGAAGGGCTTGGGTACATAGGTACTATTGAGTACAGCTTACCATCCCCAGACAGATGGCATGTCCGAGCGTATGATTCAAGTGCTTGAGGGAATGCTCTGAGCATGCATTTTGGACTTTGGAGGTTATTGGGAGAAGCATATACCTCTTGTGGAGTTTTCCTAGAAGAATAGTTTTCATGAAACTATTCAGATGGTACCTTATAAATCTTTTTATGATTGGCCATTCCGATCACCTTTAGGTTGGATTGAAGAAGGAGAGGTAGCTTTGTTGGGACCTCATCTTGTTCAAGAGACCGCAGAGCTGATAGAGTTGATTCGGAAGAGGATGGCTACTGCACAATCTCGATAGAAGTCTTATGTTGATCAGCGGAGATGACCTCTGGGGTTTGAGGTCTGGGATCAGGTTATCCAGTGTGTCGCACATAGGTTGGGACGTAAGAGGATTAAGAGACAGGGTAAGCATTAACTGAGGTACATTGGGTTGTTTGAGTTTTTTGAGAGAGTTGAGTCATTTCCTATCAGTTACAGTTACCTTTGAGGTACCGAGCTATGCATGATGTCTTCCACATTTCACATCCTCGACATTACTTTTCAGACCCTTCTCATGTCTTTCAACTCGAGGTGGTTGAGCTCGAAGTGGATGTGTCGTTTGAGTAGCATCATATCTAGATTGTGGATCATAGTACAATGGTTCTCTGTGGCTGGTATGTTCCTCTTGTATGAGTGCTATGGTAGCACGGGTGGGAGCATGTCGAGGCTTGGGATAGGGAGGTTGATGTACGAGCACAGTGGCTAGAACTATTTGAGGATTCTTCTTCTACACCACACTAGGGAAATTTGGGGACAAAATTCTTTAGGGGGGGATATTTGTAAGAACCTGGGACTTCTTTTCAGGCATGTCTTTCCATTCTGGTTGTTTATGGAGAAAAGTGGAATTTCTGTAAATTTTCTATGTACACGTCGTGAACTTTATGAGTTCACGATGTGCCCTTTCTTTTCGTGGAAAGCCTTGTTAAGGTTTTTTAGTAGCCACACACAAGGTCGTGAGGAATTTTTTTGGATGCCTTCGTACTCCAAAAGTACACGCCATGTATTTTGTTTTGTTTTCATTAAACGCATTAGGGTCGCTTCTGAGGGAAAGAACTCACTTCTTTTAGGTTCATGTTCATCCGAGAGTGCTGAGAAACCACATATCATCAAGGATCCCCCAAGCCTCCACCTTTCCTCTAATTAAAGCACCATGGATTGCGTTGGAATCGCATTGGTGAGTTCTCTCTTTTTCTTTATCCTTGTTTTCCAATTCCTCCTCTTTTCTATGTTGTCATGGGTTGAAAATTTTGGACATTTTCATAGATCCATGATGTTCCAAGGAGATTCAAGATTTGTGGTTCAAGTATATTGATCTCTTAACCCCGTGGTAGGTTTTTTGTTCATTTTCATTCGAATTCCATGAGTATTATGTGAAAATTCTACATGTACCCTTGAACGGGGTATTGTGGGTTTACCGTTTTACCCCTGTAGATTTTCCTACCTTGTTTGTAGGCCTGTGTAAAGGTAATTTTGTAAATAATTGGGTTGATTATTATGATTTGGATGTTTCTTGGCCATGCATGTACTGTTTACGACCATAAATTCCAATTTAGACTTTGGTTTCCTTGACTGTTTTACATACTTGTTATAGTGTAGAATGTTAGCCAAGTAGTTCAGTAGGTTTACTTTGGCTATATTTCATTGATATTATTGTTGACTTACACAGGTCTGTGGGATCTATGTGTAGTATAATATAGGTGGAATACACCTACTGAGCTTCCTCAGAGATTCTTTGATCACTTTTGGATAAAAGAGGTATTGACTGAGTGAGAATCCTCAGAGAGCCTAGAACCACATGGGGCATTAAGGGGAATTGATTGAGTGAGCTTCCTCAGAGAGTCCTTGATTGCTTTAGACTATAAGGGGATTGACAAAGTGAGATTCCTCAGAGATACTTTGTTTTAATCCTTAACTGTTAGAATATAATGGGAATTGACGGTGAGTGCTTCCACAAAGAGTCTATGAACAACCCGGGTTAAAAGGGGAATTGACCGTGTGAGCTTCCTCAGAGTGTCATTGACATTGGGGCTATAAGGGGAATTGACCATCTGATATTCCTCAGTGTGTCCTCAACTAAACTAGACTATATGATGAATGGACTGTGTGAGCTTCCACAGAGTTTCTTGATTTTCCTTTGACTATAAGGGGATTGACTGTGAGCACATACTCATAGTGTCTTATTATATTCCTATACAAAACTAGAGGGGTTAGACCGAGTGTACTTCCTATAATGTTTCTTGTACTTTTTATGTAACACCCGAGACTTTTTATAAGAAATATTTTGATTTTATATAAATCATCAAAGGAATCTTTCACTACACACAACACTAGCTTGTCTTTCTTTATACGTAATCACTACTTTCCTTGCTAGCTTGTGTCGTACGCAATATCGGGTTTTACTAAACAATGATAAGCTATTAAAATATTATTAAAACTAGCCGTTATGAATAGTAATAACCACTTTTTGAAATTTAGTAAATTTTATTTTTCAAAATGGACTTCATTTATGGATTCGGAATATCGAAATTAGCTTAGGGTGAAATTTTGGTACTTTTCGGATAACTTTCATATTCTGATGAATAGTGAAAATTACTAAATTTTAATTAAAAACAACTTTTTTAATCGAAATAATTAATAGTGATAAATTATTAATTTGAGTTGTTTTAAAGTATATTTATAATATATTTTTACCATTTAATACAGTTTTGGTCATTGGATGTAATTTCACATTTAAACCAAACATAAACAAGTGTCAATCTTTTGGTAGTTATTATATCTTAAAATCATGCTATTTGTTTTGACGACGAGAAGTAATTTTTAAATTAATTAATGCAACTGATGTGTTTTGAATTTGGTAATATAGACATCATTTTTTAATTCATAAAATCAAATATATCGTAGGCCTAATTTTTGGTATTTTTTTGTAAACATTCATTTTTTGATGAATAGTGAAACCACTAAGTGGTAGTTAAAAAAATGAATTTTTCATAAAACATAATTTTACTACTTCTGTGAGTGGAATTTCAAAAATCCGAGAGACACAGTTAATATCAAGGACTAAAATGTGGTTCAATGAGAGCAAAATAATTTTTGGTGAATAGTAACTTTTTACTTTTTTTTACCACGGTTAAAAGTAAATAGGGTAATTAAGGGTAAAAATTATATTATTATTATTACCCTAACACATGTCCTAATTCTATTGGATAAGTTTAATTCGACCAAAAACAACCTTTGAAATAAAATATGACCATTTTGGCCCACATGGATTAGATTAGGACATTTATTATTAATTTATTTAATGAAGGGTTAAAATAGTTAAAATCAATGTTTAATAACTAAATCATTTTTAATATAGGGTTATACATACGATAAATTCGACTATAAATATTCATTAGAAAGATAACAATATTTCCTACATAATGGTATTTTATTTATAATTTTTAGAACTTAAATAATTTAATTTATTTGTGACACAATGATGATGCAGTAATTATCTTATTAATTCAATATTAACATAATTGAAGTTATAAATACCCAAATTAATGTAATTTGAGACTTTTTATGAATTAAACTAATTTTATATGTTAAAATGACATGTTATTATTGATTTAATTAACTTTTTTCGAACTCATCGTTCTGTTATGATTTTCACAAAAATCAATTACCAAATAGTGTCAAAATTGACATAAAATAGTTATTAAAACAAATATTATATTATTAATTGTTATTATATTCTTATAAATCTAAGGTTAGGCCAAGATAATTATATCAAGATAGTTGTATCATTAATGGACCACTTGGGGGTCTTTTGAATGTGTATGGTATGTTTATTAACTATATAATATAAAAATAAAAAGTGACTTGGTAAATGTCAATCTGATTAACTAAGAGTTAAAACTAAAAGACAAGGTTAATATAATGAACTAAAATTTTCTTAATTCTATTGGATGAGAGGATTTAGACCCATCCCCACCTTAGCTTCGAAATATATCAATTTGGAGCTATTAAAAACCTAATTTTACCTTATAATAAAATAGTTTTTTTAGTTATTCCAAAGGTGCCCCTCTCCTCCCTTATAAAAGGGCATCTCTTCCCTCTCTTCCTCACACCACATTGAGCCTTCAAGCTCGTCCAAACCCTGCCAATTTTTCCTTTCCACTTCCCTAGAAACATTCTAGAGGTCCTGGTATTCTTCAAAGACCAATTATAATGCCCTAAAAGGAGGTCTCAAAGAAGCGCTTCAAAGAAGAGGTAATGTCCGTTACCGATTCTTTCAACTTTATTTCTTCTTCCACTTCTTCTTCTTTAGTTGTTTCATTATGAATTAATAACATCAGTATCAATCATATACTGATATGTTATTATAATTATGAAACAACCATATTTCACCATTTATCCATCCTACGGAAATCGAAATCATCGTGCGTGCGTACGTACGGAATACATTCTCCACGCCGTGGTGTAATCTATTTTCCACCACCACCATAATTGGATTAGTATAATGGTGTAAAGAATAAATATATATGATTATTGTAAAGTGATATTGATTCTGAAATAGTATACACACACTCCAATACAATTCCACTATCATGGGAACGATATCATTGCTCATGCGTACGTACGGAATACCGTCTCCACGATGTGATGCAACTCCTTCTACATGATTTTCATTGAATAATGATTACATAAATGAATTTAGTTATTAAATATGATATATATTACACTAATAACATTCTGGAATTGAGGTATCTATAACCTAAAAATAAGAATATGAATTTATTCGACAAAACACGCATAAGAACAAAAAGTAATAAACACCTGAATAACAAGTAGCAATGATATATTAGTAATAATAAGCTTAGAATATGACCATATATGATATCATAACAATGAGTATGATTCCGGAATAAGTCAAGGACATTATTTAAATCATTATACATAAGGTTCAGACACTAACAAACCAAATCGGACCTAAGGTAAAGGAAATATCACAATCTCATTTTTATCTGAGATTGTTTATAATTCAGAATTTACTAGGGTGTATTTTATCATCCACTTCCTTGTTTCCTCAATATGTGATATTATTTCCATCCACCTACAATTGTTTAAATCCAATTTTACCCTTCGGTTAGTTTTTATTAAAAGATATGAAAGGAATATTTTGTTGTTTTTCATATGAGGTACTTTTTGACTTATCCGACAAAAGTACGAGAAGAATGTTTTTTTAACATATACGGCATGAATGGATCTTTAAAAAATTATTTCCAAGAAGATTCCTTTACAAGTTTTCAAGATTAATTTTAATCAACATCTTTCAGTTTAGAATTGTATGACATTTTAAGAAAGGAGAAGTGTTTTTGAAGTAGAAAGGATATTTTTCTCAAGAATGGAGTTCAAGTGTTTTATCAAAATTATTTTCTATCTAAAATAATAAAGGGTTATGTGTCTATCCCTATTATTACATTGATTTGATTATGTTGTGATGAAATTATTTTTATGAATTTCTTTATCTTATATGAATTGTTTTATGATGTCACGATGTTTAAGAATCCCATTTTTATTACATGTGTTATGCTATGATATATGGTTTATGATTTTGTGGTGCACATAAGAATGGTATCATTATGAGATGGGTGGGACCTATATCTCCCTCCAATGCATTGGGTAAAGATTTTATATCTCATGAGATAGACATGGCTGGAACGGCAGGTTAAACCGGTTCAGTGAAACAATATTGAAACAAAGAATGAACTTGGTTCAGAAATGGACTTTGTCCACTAAGATTGTCTTGGAAATGAGTCTTGACTAATAAGAAATTATTATCTATGATTATGTGTGTATTCCAAAATGTTCCATGTTTTATTTTATTATTATTTTGATTACATTTCACTACCATGATTTATCCCATGTTATGAAATTATGATCTCTTTTTTAGGGTAAGATTACGAAAATGTTATGTTCTTATGAATATGATGTGATTGATATTTCTTTTGTTTACCCTTACTGAGAATTTGAGCTCACCCTTTTGTATGTTTTCTTTCCCCAGGTCAGGAAGAAGGTTATTAAGTAAGATATACCATAAGGGACTATAGATATGATGAAATAAATGGGAGACAATGTAGAAACTTTATAAACCTGTTGTTTATGTTTCCCAGTTTCTAAAGACTCTATACTTATACGGTCCTTTCCTGGTTTTGTTATATGTTGTTATAAGTTTTCTTAAATTCTGAAGTAATAACAATTTATGTAATGTATGGGTTGTTATAGTTGGTATCAGAGGAAAGTTATAGTCATCCTTTGGAAACTAGGATGTGAAAGCCTTAGTAGGAATCCTATGGATAAGTCTAATCATAGAACATAGCCTTAGTGTTTTAGAAATGGCCATGAATAACCTAGGATAAGACCTTAAGTGTGAAATTTTATTCTTGATTATGTGTATTTCCTATTATGATTAGTGTTGCTCACACTATTCTTCTTGGTTTTAGACAATGGATGGAACCCGAAGGAATTGTGTTAATGCGGAATGCGACGGGCAATGAAATGATTGTCCCCCGGAGTAACCAAACGTTATGGGAGCTGGAATGCAAACTATTGTTTCCATGCTCACACAACTTTCTCAAGATATGAATCATGCAAGACTTCCAAATGAGCAAAGGAAGGAGCAACATTCTGTTGAATGCTTCATGAGGCAGCGTCCACCTTCATTCAGTGGGTCAACTGATCCATTAGTTGCTGAACAATGGATTAGTACTACTGAAAAGATATTTTCAGTTCTTCAATGTTCTGAACATGAAAAATTCATCCTAGAAGTGTATAATTTTGAAGTAGATGCTAATCAATGGTGGAATCTTATTAAGAATATGAGGCAAAGGGATGAAATTGAGTCCATGGAATGGGATGAGTTCAAGAACTTATTTTTCAATAAGTACTTCCCTCGTATTCTCCGAAAAAAGTTGGAGAAAGATATTCTTGAACTGAAGAAAAAAGATGATGAATCTGTTGGTACCTATGAAGAAAATTTTACAAGACATGCAAGGTACGCTTCTGGTATTATTATCCAACCTGAGAGTAAGATTTATCGATTCTTTAATGGCTTAAAACCACGTCTTCGAAGGGCATTAGCCATATGGGACTTCAATAGATACGAGTAAATCGTTCGATGTGCTCTCAATGATGAGATGGAGATTGGAGTGACCCATCAGTCATATGGGTTTGATAAGAAGAGGAAAATGTAATTCAATGTAAAATCTAAAGAGCACACTGAAAAGAAGATGAGCTTTCCCTTATGCTCAAAGTGTGGAAAGAAACATAGAGGGAGTTGTCTTAAATGGACAAGTAAATGTTTCAAATGTGGAAAGAAAGGTCATCGGTCATTTGAATACCGCAATGATGGGAAGAAGATGCATAATGATGAAAACAAAGTAAGGGATACACAGAATGAACCTACTACACTTCAATGTTTCAAGTGAAAGTAGATGGGGGCATTATGCCAATAAATTCCCAAATCAAATGGTTGATGATGATGGTCGACGACAAAAAACTCTTAAGGCTAAAGACACAAGAAAGTCACATGCAATTTCTATCAGCGATGTGGAGTACGATAACGATGTGGTGAAAGGCACACTTACCATCCACTCTAAAGTAGCAAATGTTTTATTTGATTCTGGATCGACCCACTCTTTTATTTCTGAAGAATTTTCTATGTGTATCACCGTATTACCTCAACAATTAGATGTTGAGTTAGATGTGACAACCCCTAATGGAACAACAGTCACATCAAAAGTTTATAATTCTTCCCCGATTGAAGTTTGTGGGAAAGTTCTTCCTGCAAATCTTTTGATGCTTCCTATATTGGAATTTGATGTGATTCATGGCATGGATTGGATTTATTTATATGGAGGTCATATCAACATCCAAAGAAGGGAAGTCACAATTCATATTCCTGATCAATCTATGATCGTCTATCGATGCAAGGATGATCATAACCTTCCAATGGAAATTTCTTCCATCTTATGGGTCTTGATTCCACTAAATGCGGGTTATTTACCTCAAATGGCTGGAGAGAAACTCACGATTAAGAATATTCCCATTTTACGGGAGTTTGATGATGTCGTTCCAGAGGAATTTCCGGGTCTTCTACCAAATCATGAAGTTGAGTTTTCAAGAGAACTCATACCAGGTGCTTTGCCTATTTCAAATACACCTTATATAATTGCTCCAATTGGGTTGTAGGAATTGAAGAAGCAACTCCAAGAGAATCTTGATAATGGATTCATACGCCCTAGTGTGTCACCTTGGGGAGCACCTGTTCTGTTTGTTAAGAAGAAAGATGGACCAATGAGACTCTGCATTGATTATCGAGAACTTAACAAGATCACTATCAAGAAAAAATATCCTCTCATGCGCATTGATGACTTATTTGACCAACTATGAGGAGCTCAATACCTTTCCAAGATTGATCTTCGATCAGGGTATCATCAATTAAGGGTCAAAAGGGAGGATATACCAAAGCCGGCTTTCCGTACAAGGTATGGACACTATAAATTTATTGTGATTCCATTTGGTCTTACTAATGACCCTGCTATCTTCATGGATCTGATTAATAGAGTCTTTAGAGACTATCTTGATCAGTTTGTGGTAGTCTTTATAGATGATATTCTGGTATATTCAAAGGGCAAGGAAGAACATGAAGATCACTTGATAATTATATTGAAGACCCTGAGAAAGGAGAAGCATTATGACAAATTTACCAAGTGTGAATTTTGTCTTCAAAAAGTTTCATTTTTGGGTCACATAATCTCAAAAGAGGGGATATCAGTGGATCCAGCTAAAACAAAGGTTATCGAAAGATGGTCAAGACCAACAATAGTAATTGAGATCTGAAGTTTTCATGGTTTGGCTGGATATTATCGACGTTTTGTGAATGATTTTTCACGATTATCTATTCCACTCACCAGTTTGACTCCGAAAGGAGTTAGGTTTGTTTAGATAGAGAAATGTGAAGTGAATTTCAAGGAGTTGAAAAGAATGTTATCCAGTTCACCTGTGCTCACACTACCATGTAGTGGAGAAAGGTTTTTGATCTATAGTGATGCATCCAAGAAGGGATTGGGGTGTGTTCTTATGAAAAATGATATGGTAATACCTTATGCCTCACGACAATTGAAAATTCAAGAGCAAAATTACCCAACTCATGATTTGGAGTTAGCTGCGGTAATCTTTGCATTAATGATTTAGAGGAATTATCTCAATGGAGAAAAGTGTGATATTTATATTGATCATAAAAGGTTAAAGTATA
Organism: Viscum album; assembly: GCA_963277665.1. Taxonomy (NCBI): domain Eukaryota; kingdom Viridiplantae; phylum Streptophyta; class Magnoliopsida; order Santalales; family Viscaceae; genus Viscum; species Viscum album. Next base: position 122,055 of record CAUJRU010000934.1, read on the forward strand.
TTTTCACACAAAAGGAGCAGAATATGCCCCAAAGAAGATGGTTGGAGCTGATTAAGGATTACGACTACTCATTTCATTACAACCCTGGGAAAGCAAACAAGGTGGCAGATGCATTAAGTTGACAAGACCATGCTACCTTATCCATGATGAGGATCAAAAAAGATCCAATATTTGTGGATTTACAAAGGTTGGATCTTGGAATTATAATGGAAGGGGGAAAATTGTATCTTTCTCAAATGAATGTTCAACCATATATACATGTGAAGAATAAAGAGGCACAGAAAAAAGATGTAGAGTTACAAAAGAAGGGGAGAAATGTTCCTGAATTAAACCTTGATTGTGATGGGATAATAATGTTTAGGAATCGGGGTTGTTTTCCTCCCATCCCTGAGTTAAAGAAGGAGCTACTAGATGAGGCTCATAGTTTATTGTTCTCTATTCATCCTAGAAGCACGAAGATGTATAGGGACATGAAACAGTACTTCTGGTGGGATGGCATGAAAAGAGATGTTGCTGAATATGTCTCTCAATGCTTGGTTTGTCAGCAAGTTAAAGCTGAGAGACAGAAGTCTATGGTGATGTTACAACCATTACTCATACACAAATGGAAATGGGAAAACATCACTATGGACTTTGTCATAGGACTTCCTAAAACATCCAAAGGCAATAATGCTATCTGGGTCATAGTTGATCGTCTTACATTGTCTGCACACTTCATTGCTACTAGAGAGGATTTCACTCTGGATCAGTTTGCCAAGATATATGTAAATGAAGTAGAAATATTGCATGGAGTACCACATTCCATTATATCTGATCAGGATCCGAGATTTACCTCGACGTTCTGGCGAAGTCTTCAGCATACTCTAGATACAGAGTTGAGTTTCAGCATTGCTTTTCATCCTCAGACAGACGGTCAGTCTGAGAGAACAATTCAAACTCTAGAAGATATGTTGAGAGCTTGCTCTATGGATTTCAAAGGTGGTTGGGATCAACACCTATCTTTGGTATAATTTTCTTATAATAATATCTTTCACTCCAGTATTCGGATGGCTCCTTATGAAGCTCTCTATGGAAAGAAATGCAGGACTCCAACTTGCTGGGATGAAGTTGGGTAAAGAAAGCTATTAGGACCTGATCATGTTGATGAGATGGCAGAAAAGGTCAGATCTATTCAACAACACATAAGAGCAGCTCAGAATCGACAGAAAAGTTATGCCTATAACCAAAGAAAAGACCTCGAGTTTGAAGTGTGTGATAAAGTGTTCTTACGAATATCTCCCTGGAAGAGGGTAATGAGATTTGGAAAGAAGGGGAAGTTGAGCCCAAGATATATCAGTACTTTCGAAATACTGGATCGTGTTGGGAACGTAGCTTAGCGATTGGTGCTTCCACCGAATCTCTCTCAAGTTCACGATATGTTCCATGTATTTATCCTGAGATAGTACATACCTGATCCTTCACATGTACTCATCTCAGAAGTTGTACCGATGGAGCAAGATCTTTCTTATGAAGAACAGCCGATAGAGATTCTGGATCGTTGTGAAAAAGTTCTATGAAACAAGACCACCCGATTGGTGAAAGTTTTATGGAAGAAACACCAATTAGAAGAAGCTACATGGGAGCTTGAGGATATGATGAGAGAGAGGTATCCTCATCTTTTTGTTACAAGTGACAAATTTCGAGGGTGAAATTCATTTTAAGGGGGGTAGAATGTAACATCCGAGACTTTTATGAGAAATAATTTGTTTTTATATAAATCATCAAAGGAATATTTCACTACACACAACACTAGCTTGAATTTCTTTATAGGCAATCGTGACCATCCTTGATAGCCTGCGTCGTACGCAATAACGAGTTTTACTAAACAATGATATGCTATTAAAATATTATTAAAACTAGCATTTATGAATAGTAATAAACAATTTTTGAAATTTTTTAAATTTTAATTTTCAAAATGGACTTCATTTTGGGATTTGGAATATCGAAATTAGCTTAGGGTGAAATTTTGGTACTTTTTGGATAACTTTCATATTCTGATGAAAAGTGAAAATTACTAAATTTTAATTAAAAACAAATTTTTTAATCGAAATAATTAATAGTGATAAATTATTAATTAGAGTGGTTTTAAAGTATATTTAGGACAAATTTTTACCATTTAATACAATTTTGGTTGTTGGATGTAATTTCACATTTAAACCAAACATAAACAAGTGTTAATCTTTTGATAGTTATTATCTATTAAAAACATGCTATTTGTTTTGATGACGAGAAGTAATTTTTAAATTAATTAATGCAAATGATGTGTTTTGAATTTGGTAAAATTGAAATCATTTTGTAATTCATAATTTCAAATATAGCTTAGGCCTAATTTTTTGTATTTTTCTGGATACATTCATTTTTTGATGAATAGTGAAACCACTAAGCGGTAGTTAAAAAAACTGAATTTTTCATAAAACATAATTTTACCACTTCTGTGAGTGGAATTTCGAAAATCCGAGAGACACGGTTAATATCAAGGACTAAAATGTTGTTCAATGAGATTAAAATAATTTTTGGTGAATAGTAACTTTTTACTTTTTTTACCACAGTTAAAAGTAAATAGGGTAATTAAGGGTAAAAATGATATTATTATTACCCTAAAACATGTAATAATTCTATTGGATAAGTGTAATTCGACCAAATAAAATCTTATGAATAAAATATGACCATTTATACCCACATGGATTCGATTAGGACATTTATTATTAATTTATTTAATGAAGGGTTAAAATAGTTAAAATCAATGTTTAATAACTAAATAATTTTTAATATAGGGTTATACATAAGATAAATTAGACTATAAATATTAATTAGAAATATAAAAAGATTTCCTACATAATGGTATTTTATTTATAATTTTTAGACATTAAATAATTTAATTTATTTATGACACAATGATGATGCAGTAATTATACTATTAATGAAATATTAACATAATTGATGTTATAAATACCCAAATAAATTTAATTTGAGACTTTTTATTAATTACACTAATTTTATATGTTAATATCACATGTTATTATTGATTTAATTAAAATTTTTCGGAATAATCTTTCTGTTATAAGTTTCACAAAAATCAATTACCAAATAGTGTCAAAATTGACATTAAATATTTTTTAAAACAAATATTATATTATTAATTGTAATTATATTCCTAAAAATCTATGGTTTGGCCAAGATACTTATATCATGAGAGGTGTATCATTAATGGACCACTTGGTGGTCTCTTGGATGTATATGGTATGTTTATTAACTATATAATATAAAAATACAAAGTGACATGGTAAATGTCAATCTAATTAACTAAAAGTTAAAACTAAATGAAAAGGTTAATATAATGACCTAAACTTGTCTAAATTCTATTGGGTGAGCGTATTGCGACCCATCTCCGCATTAGATTCTTAATATATCAATTTGGAGCTATTAATAACTGAATTTGACATTATAATAAAATAATATTTTTATTTATTCCAAAGGTGCCCCTATGCTCCGTTATAAAAGGGCATCTCCTCCCTCTCTTCCTCACACCACTTTGAGCCTTCATGCTCGGCCAACCCCTACCAATTTCTCCTCTACACTTCCCTAGAAACATCCTAGTGGTCCTGGTATTTTTCAAAGACCAATTTTAGTGCCCTAAAAGGAGGTCTCAAAGAAGCGCTTCAAAGAAGATGTAATGTCCGTTACCGATTCTTTCAACTTTATTTATTCTTCCACTTCATCTTCTTGAGTTGTTTCATTATGAATTAATATCATCAGTATCACTAATATTCGGATATGATATTATACGTATGAAACAACCCTATTTCAATATATATCCAACATATGGAAAACAAAATCACCGCGCATGCGTACATACGGAATACTGTCTCCACGCCATGGTGTAATTTATTTTCCATCACCACCTTACATGGATGGGTATAATGGTGTAAATAATAAATATATATGATTATTGTAAAGTTATATTGATTCTGAAATAGTATACATACACTCCAATACAATTCCACGATCATGGGAACGATATCATCGCTCATGCGTACGTACGGAAAACCATCTCCACGATGTGATGCGAATCGTTCTACATGATTTTCATTGAATAATGATTACATAAATGAATTTAGTGAATAAATATTATATATATTACACTAATATCATTCTAGAAATGATGTATCTATAACCTAAATATAAGAATAATAATTTATTCGACAAAACACGCATAACAACAAAAAGTAATAAACACCCGAATAACAAGTAGCAATGAAATATTACTAATAATAAGCTATCAATATGAACATATATGATATCATAACAATGATTATGATTCTGGTATAAGTCATTGACATTATTTAAATCATTATACAGGAGGTTCAGACACTTACGGAGCAAATCAGACCTAAGGTAAGGGAAATATCACAATCTAATTTTTATCAAAGTTGTTTATAATTCAGAATTTACTAGGGTGTATTTTATCATCCACATTCATGTTTCCTCAATATGTGATATTATTTCTATCCACCGACAATTTTTTAAATCCAATTTTACCCTTCGGTGAGTTTTTAGTAAAAGATATGTAAGGAATCTTTTGTCGTTTTTCGTACGAGGTACTTTTTGACTTTTCCGACAAAAGTATGAGATAAATGTTTTTTTAACTTATACAGCACGAATGGATTTTGAAAACATCATTTCCAAGAAGAATTCTTTACAATTTTTCATGTTTATTTTTAATCAACTTATTTTAGATAGAATTTTATGAAATGTTAAGGAAGGAAAAGTGTTTTTGATGTAGAAAGGATATTTTCCTCAAGAATGGAGTTCAAGTGTTTTATTAAAATTATTTTCCATCTAAGATAATAAATGGTTATGTTTCTATCCCTATTATTAAATTGATTTGATTATGTTGTGATGGAATTATTTTTATGAATTCCTATATCTTATATGAATTGTTTTATGATGTCACGATGTTTATGAATCCCATTTTTATTACATGTGTTATGCTATGATGTATGGTTTATGATTTTGTGGCACACATAACAATGGTATAATTATGAGATGGGTGGGACCTATATCTCCCTCCAATGCATTGGGTAAAGATTTTATATCTCATGAGATAGACATGGCTGGAACAGAACTTTAAACCGGTTCAGTGAAAAAGGACTGAAACGAGGAATGAACTCAGTTCAGAAATTGACTTTGTCCACAAAGATAGTCCTGGAAATGAGTCTTGATTAATAAGAAATGATTCTCTATGATTATGTGTGTATGCCAAATAGTTACATGTTTTATGTTATGATTATTGTGATTACATTTCACTACCATGATTTATCCCATGTTATGAAATTATGATCTCTTTTGTATGGTAAGATTTCCAAAATGTTATGTTCTTATGAATATTATGTGATTGATATTTGTTTTGTTTACCCTTAATGAGCATTTGAGCTCACCCTTTTGTATTTTTTCTTTCCCTAGGTCAGGAAGAAGGTTATTAAGTAAGATATGCCAAAAGAGACTATAGGTATGATGAAATAAATGGGAGACAGTGTAGAAGCATTATGAACTAGTTGTTTATGTTTCCCAGTTTCTAAAGACTCTATACCTATATGGTCCTTTCCTGGGTTTGTTATTTGTTGTAATAAGTGTTCTTCAATTCTAAATTAATAACAACGTATGTAAATTATGGGTCATTATATTTTTGGTAGGACCAGAGGCGATTGATATGATTACTTCCCTAAGGGATACCTGTTTATGGAATAGCTGGATGCTTAACAGTTTCTTGAGATTGATCTGTGGATTGTTTACTGCGGAGCATTCTTTTGATTATTATTTACTATTTGCTATTTAGTGTACATTTACCTACCATATACTCACTGACTATTAGACACAAATCTTCTGGTGGTTTCCTACTGCATTTAGTCTCACACCATGTTTGGGTCATTCTTTTGGGCCCAAATAGATTATATTGTTGTAGGTATAAATAAGGGAAAGCGCCCTTCTACTTTAGCTACTTGACTTTCTATGGAGATGGAGAGCATGGGACCAAGCAATGGCTTGTGATGCTGAGGAGTTGTTTATCTTCATTTTGTACTTTGGTTTAGAACTGTTGTATTTATAGCATTGTGACTTGTTTGGATTCTTTCCTAGACATATTTATCATGCATCATTTCATATATATGTGTGTGTGTTTGTGTGTGTTTGTGTGTGTGTGTGATCCAGTTGTTTATTATTCCAGTCTTTTTCAGTCTACTATTGTTGGGTATTTACTACTTCTGATACAGTATTTATTGTTTAATTCCGCTTTGTACTCTGGAAATGAGGGCATAGTTTCCCCTCTATCACACCCAAGGCCCTCGCTACTAGTCGGAAACCTCTGGTGTTCGGGGAAATGTGCTTGAGGCCACATGACCAACCAGGTACGGGGCACCTCTAGGTGGCTTCCAAAATAGGGACGTTACAGGTATGATATAAAATTATATAAGAAAACACAATAATGAAATATTATTTGTAGCTATCGTGTAGATTTTAGGTGTAGGGAAAAGATTCTATAATTTGTATCCAATGGTGTGTGGAATTTAATAGACACACTATGATATGAATTCCAAAATAGAATAGTAGGAAGCATCACACATAAAATCTTATGTAAATATACATAAGGTGGATAGTTTATATGGGGTGATTTGAGAATCCTTTTAAATTTATTAAACAGATTATCCAAATTTTTATCACATAAAAACTACCTATTTTTTGAGTAATTCAGAGATTAGAATTTAATACCATCAAAACTAATAAATAAAACATTTATAAAATCTCACATTACCTATGAAACTCATAAATAATATATAATTATAGTGAATGGTATGGATGAATTGATAAGAAAATTTTATTGATAAATTAATACACCATTCCTAGAATGAAATGTATCTGAATTTATGAGGCCATACACTGATAGTCAATTTATCTTAATTTGACACTCGATTCTCTACAACATTATGGAGTAGGATAACACAACTAATACATAAGCACAAATAAATTTAAGAATAATATATTGTAAAATAATCCAATGTAATATGAAATTAAATTTACTAGATAATAAATAATTATTTTAATCATGCATTGCAAGGAACAAAATTTAATATTACATAGACTAAATGTAATCATCATATATAAAAAAATTAAATATTAAATTGAATTTTTTCTTTCAATTATCTATTAGGGTATCAAAGGTAATGAATTATCTAAAATATCCATTTAGTATAATGTCATTTGGAATCACAAATAACCTTTATCGCATTATATTAGTAAATTGTAATGGGAAATATTTTGTACCATCATGTTGGTTTAGACTATAAAAGACTATATGAACATGCCATCTATTTTGAAAAAATTATTGGTACCAATTCACTATTTTAATTTTAAATGAAAATTACTATAGTTTTTATTGAATATCATCTACTGAATAGACTAACAGATATTATTCCTATAAGGAATAATATTAACACTTTTCTTTCCCAAAACATCAAGTATGTTTGGATTTAGATTGTGTTCTCCATGCCTTATATGTTTATCCACATTATTAAACCAAACATGACGCATGAAAATCAGTTGAATAATACTAGGATAAAATGTTTATTTATCTCAAATACTTTTTATAGTCTTGTTAATGTTCAATTAATCATTATTCATGCTTTAGTATGAGTTTACATGAAATTATGTTTGGAAACATATAAAATATTTCAATATATACATAATAATAAAGTAAATAAATTAGTTTTAATTGAAATTAATCAAGATTTTAGATTATATATTAGAAAAATGAAAGAGTGTGTTAAAAGATATGATCTAACTAGTTAATTTATATAAGTTGAATAATATTTTATGATATTAGTAAAACTATTGATTTTAATGGATTTTCATTGAAAAAAAGAATAGTTAATAAGAATATTTGATATTTCACTAAACCATTACAATATACCCAACATGAATCATTACATATCAGGCCTATCAATGATGGAAATTCATAACTGGGGTTTGGAAGAATATATAAGTATACATTGAAAAATATAATACATCAATAAAAATATATTTTGCACATGAATTTAACTATTAGGGTAGTTCCGTGGAGATAAAAATATTAAATTGATAAATATCCCTTAAAAATATAAAGAGAATATTTAATTCTATATATTAATTATTATATTTGATGTATTTAGGATGGGTACACAAAATATTATTAAGGAAATCCTATTCATACTATTATCTTTAATTTTTATCATATATATATTAGTTGGATAGATTATAATTATTACCAACATAATAAATTCATCTTAGACATGAACAAGGTTTTTATTGCTCTAATTTTTCTATTGAAAATATATTCCAACAGAAAATTAGATAATAATCATGGAAAAAATAACATAGAGTGTGATCTTATACTTATTGAATAACTATACAGAATCATGGTATTCTAAATTAAAAACACTCATTTAGAATCTGTAATGGAAAAACTCATCAGATCCTTCAATTTAGTGAGAACATATTGTTTGATAAATTCAAAGACAACTCTCATATATCCAACCATATATTCCTTTATAACCCAATTCATATGGGTAAACATCTTTATTATAAACAGGTATAATGAGTTATTTCCTTGACATCACATATCAAAAAAATCTTAACTAACACTATTTTATTGATTAGAATATATCCAAAAATTTATATTTCTTTTATATACATGTTTTTAAAGAACAATGGGAAAATGGGATAAAAATGATTAATTTATGGGGTTTATAAATAAATACACTCAATCCCATATTTCATAGCCTCTATATTGTATAATGTTTTGGAATATTAATTTCTTATAATGGTTTGAATTTTGGATTACTTATAAGAATATTAGTCAGGTATAGTCTATATGGAGGTATAAATTTTTCACCAAACCATAGAGTGATCAAACTAGATTTTTCCTTATAATATATCTTTACTATAGGCTAAGAAGTATGTTTACCAAACCAATAACATGATATTACCCCAATATATTAGCATGAATTCCAATATTATAAAATTCTCATGAATATAAAATTAGTATATTTATATGTATTAGATTATATTTATTATGTAATCTAGGTAGGGATTTTTTTTTGAATGGTTGATATAATTTATTTTTTAGTTGAGGATATTTGAGTAGTAGTGGTGGATAATTACCCTTCAATGATGGGTTTTGTTACTATTTTGGGTAACATGATGATCTCTAATCCACAGTAATTGTTCTCATCAAACCATAATTCCAATGAGAGTAAGGTCATTTATTACATGGTTTTCAGAATGGTTGAATTAGAAAGAATTTCTCATAAGACTTAGAAGTTTTTATTAACTGTTGGATATTCTAAGTATTGTGAAAAGGTATGATATATATACTATAATAAATTAGAACATGTGGTTATGATTACTCATAATAAAGTGACTCAATACATTTACACATATTATTATATTATTATTAACATAATCATATAATTTATATCCCAAATATTATAACACAAGGTGTCCTATGATGACTAGGTTCATAATGCCTCAAAGTGAGACTAAATAAAAACATATTTATTTTATACTAAGTTCCAAGCTATTTAACAATTTTTTTCTCCAAAACAATCATTGGATAACTTAGGGAATACATAATATAAAGGGGTTAAATAAAAATGATATAAATTTAATAACCATTAAATGGAAGTGTAATTTGTAGGTCAAATGTACAACATGTTATCACAAAAGAGAGGGATAATGAGTAATCACATAAATTAATAACATAAATATCATAAAATCATTTGAGATGTGAAATAAACCTAAAATATAGAATGAACATACCTCAGTGATTAATATAGTGACCATATCCCCAGGTGGATTGAGTGTGATAATGGATTATGTTCACTTATCAATCCCATATTGGAAGCCTCGTGAGGCTGAAAAATTACCCAATAAATTACCAGGATGTATAATTTTATTCCCACCCATAAAATTCATATCCCATACTGGAATATGTGTTCCAAATTATAGAAATGAATCACATGGCTGAAAATAAGAACAGAAAGAAATGGTGTGTTTAATCTAATCCCGTTTCATAAAAAAAGAATTTTATTAATGAAGGAATTATATATATCACCATAATAAATATATTACCATATAAATTTAATGGATAACAGGGTAGGTTTATATCTGAGTGACATATATGCATATAATTTAGAACAAATCCACAAAAAATGGTTGTCTTCATAGATTAAAATTTCGTTATAATATTACATGGAATATTTCAGGGGGAAAATAACATTTTCACATTAAAATCGCTTCATAAAATTATAAACAACTATAAAATATTAATGAAAATAAACCCGAAAAACCCTATAATATTATAATGAAACATCAAATTATTGAGTTTTCTTAATGGAGGGAAATTACATAGTATTTTTATAAGATGGAAGAAATTCATTTCACACTACAATAATAAGGCTAAAAATACATTATTTGGATGATTAAAAGAATATTCCTTGGATATTTTTTTCAATAATTAAAACAGAATTAAATATATCTTTAGTAACTCATTTTGATAATTTTAAAAACATCATGAAAATATTTTTAGACAACACAAGTATAGAAGAAAAAGATTTTTTAACCAATTTATCAAATTTAGTGAGTTTCCATAAAAATGTTTCCCAATCATGTTAAGTAAAAAAGAGTGTAATATGGAACTATTACATAAAAATTACATGTTTAACAAATAGATAATATAATTAAATTGTTTTATTGGTAAACGATAAAACTAATTCTTAAAAGGGAAATTTATGAATATACAATCATGATTATAATGTTATTGAAACATAAACCCTTATTGATTTAGTGAAATTTAAATCATAACTCCCATGAATGAAATAGAAAAATTATGTCATAATATATCATGAATCGCTAATGATTAATGATAGAATAATTAATGGGTCAGTTTATAAACTATATAAATACAATTCAGTAAATAAAAAACATCTGTCTCAACAAATTATCTTTTGAGACGAATCCATTACCCCGAGTGTAAATTTTTTCAAATTTTTATTTTATCTCATGTAAAGTAAAATTATATAACACATATTCGGTAATAAATTTTTACTGGTTTAATATATTATAATTTAAACCATTCCCTTTATTTATTTAATGATTTATTCAATTATAGAGTTCATTAAGTCCACATCAGGTGTTTGTAGGATGCTCAGTTAATAATTTTATAATGGCATCGATGTGCTGACCATGGTCAAAGGGGTAATTTTTCCATCATGTCAAGAATAATAATAATATCATAATTATGATATCTATAAATCAATTATACTTATAAAACCAACCAAGAAACAAGGTTTTAAAAAACTATATTTTAATCATGGACATGGTAGGTCGTATATACTCAAGAGTAATGTTTTAAATTTTAATGATCATGATAGAAAGAAGGTATGAATTATTTTAACATTAAAAATGAAAATATATATTAAAAATATAATTTCATTAAATACTCTTAAATATATAATCCATGATATTCGACAATAATAATTTAATTATATTTCTTAATGATGAAGTATTCTATCGTACACATAAATTATATTTTCATTTTTCTATGAATTATAATGTATGAATGTATATGATATGTAAATTTTTGATAAATATTAATATTCCATAAATATCATATACAAAAATTAAATATATCATCAGAAACATCCATTAAAGGCAATGATTGAAAATAAATTACATTAATTCACGAGGTGGTAGTCCACCACACACAAGATCGTGGTTTCATTTCCCATTTGATGGAACAGGATATGGATATATTTTATATCATCATCATAATTACAAATAAGATTATTAGATATACCATCATTATAATATTTCAATATGTAAGGAATCATTGAAAGTGTAAAAGGATGATACAAAAAATAAGGGGCTCGGTGAGGATGATTACCTTCACATAGATGAACATACATTGGATATATTATTAAGATCCATAAGGTTGATCTTTTAGGAAGGAAAAATCTCTATAATGTTATACCATAAAAACTCATTATTTGTGATGAGATCCTATCACAAATGACCCAATATTAAAAATGGCATAACAAAGTAGTTTTTTCTATAGCTAATCTCCATTGATATTTTTTATTAATATATATATATATCGTAACAAATAATCATTCTGGATATTTTATTAAAAGTAATCATGACATGGTGATTGAACATTCACAAATAATTATTTTTTACAAGTCTATATCACATCGCAAATAATCTTTCCCAATAAAAAATATATCATGACTAGAAGTGTGACCCATCATAAAAATAATATCTGAGTTGGGTGAATCTTCCCATAAAATGAAATTTTAAAAAAATTACAATGAGAAAATAAATTCATAATAAAATAAAATTAAAAATGTTCATAACAATATAAAAATTGTACAACATAAAACAACAAATCTATTAATTAATAAAATTATTAAACAAATATATCTATTAAATTCTTATCAATATATATATATGTATAAATACACAAATCTCTATGTGGGTGGGCCATCTTAAATAGGTGGTGGAGGGAACTCCATCCTTAAACCATGATTTGGTCATCACATGTACTCTATCATCTTCTGGTGTTGCTTCTCCTACAATTGACATATCTCTTCCTTTTATTTACGCTATGGACACAACCATTTTTTTCTCCAAATACATGGTTTCTATAACCACACACTGAGATTTTAGTTTCCCATTATATTGTGAAACAAATTATAATGAATATCCAATAGCTATCTTTGAGTAGGATGATTAAATTTCAACTTTACCATAATACTTCTCAGACGTCAATCACGAGTCTATACAAAAACATTTCCTTTCTCAACGGATAAATGAGTTTTCTTCATAACCATTACATCAAAAAATCCTAATGCAATGGTGATCTGATCATCAGTCTTGGGCTAAATCTCATCCTGTTTCGATGAATTTGTTCCCTCATATGACTCATTAAAATGAAATTTATAATTGAAAAATTTAAAATAGTACATTTAGTTAATTTTGGAACATAAAAAATATGCTGACAACAACATGTCCCTAGAGATCACCTATAATCTATCATGTGACATGATCATTTTACACCATCTAATAAACATCGAACTATGTAATATCATGATGTTGAACTACCTATAAGAGTTTTAAATAAAAATTTCACATTTCATGTTATATAAGTTATTAAGAAAAGTACATAACAATGTTATAAATGTGTTCTAAATGTACGGATACCTGATCGATGTGTAACCTCAATCCTCCCCCAGTTATTCTGACGTAATGATTCTATCCTATGATTACAAGCTCTCATATAGTATGAACATAATAAATCAAAAATATTAGATGAGATATAATATGATTGTTAGGTGCATCTAAACTCACCAAAATTCATGACACTATCATCCCACACTATTTTCCTCATCAGATAGTGAAAACATTGATGGTAATGCTAATCCCTACAGACCTCATAGGACTCATAGATATATGTCTGCATTATTTTATTAAAGAGATACTATAAAACTAAAAATAATTAATAATATAAAGTAAATAATTAATTTTTTTTAAAGTAATGATAATTCATTTACATATCATACAATGATCAATAAATAGGTTCTGAAAAAAATGGAAATATGATCCAATATCACCCATGATCTTGAAATATAAATCTACAATATAGCACTCCCCTATCCAACAACGATATGTTAAACTTGGGGAATAAAATATAATAAATTAAAACACCACCACCACCAAAAATAAAGAATTTTATGATTTAATTAATGAAGATCATAGATGAAAATACTAAATGAGAAAACATATAAAGGTATGAAGTAATGTAGTCCAAGAGAATTGGATTTAACAATGTGAATTTCCCCGGGGGAAATGATCCAGGATGAGAAAAATTACGAGACTGATCATTGTGAGACACAATAAAAGTGAGGAAATATTCTAAAACATTCTCTTCACTTTAAGTATGATGTATAGAAATTAGATGATCCAGTAAATTTTTGAAGCATTGATTGACTATATAACGGACCATGGGGCCAGACCCTTACATGTAATTTCATTACTGTGGGTCAGGAAACATACCACCACATGTGTGGAGATAACTCATGTCATGGAAGTCACTTGGGGTATGGTGAACAATCATCAATATTTAAAAAAACCCCTCTTAGTATTCATTAAACCACTAGCATCGAGAGGGTTACATGAAGAAACATTAGGCTCGACACGACATAGTGCAGCTTCATCCAACTCTTCAAATAGATCAGATAAATGACAGTCAACCATAAGAAACAATAACTAACTATTTTAATCAAATAATTTAAAATAGGTATCATATATAGATATATATTATATATTATTATAAACTACAATTAATTGTTTCAATCTTCATCTTCATCCTCATATTCGAATATATTGGGGTAAATATCATTATATTCCTCCTTAGTATTATTATTTTCCATATGAGTTTCAAATTCATATACTATTTATATTTAAAATTAATTTGTTACATCAATAAAAATTTATTTCCAACAACCCATAACTATGTGGTGTCAGCATCGATATTCACATCTCTTCATAAAAATAAATGGATTTGGAGTTTTCTCAGAAAAAATTTCAATTCCATTCACTTTACAGAACCTTATTCACGTTGGATAAAATAATTCTCATTAGATTTAATATTTATGATTCTACATAAATAACATAACTCTTTGGAATAACCACAAAAATTTTCATAAAAAATTAAATATACCTGATTAGCCAATAAACTATTGAATTACTACATGAATAATTTTCAATTAACTACGAACAATTCCCTAGGGTGGATAAACATCTGATCCACTATTAGTATCCAACCAATGAAATTTAAATAACCCTACATATTTTTATCATATAAAAACCATTTCAATTATTTATTCTAGTATTCCATAAAATTTAAATTATATTTTATATGATATGATCCTCTAAAGAAAACACCTTTATTCATTGTTTTCCCCTTATTCAAATATATAATATCGAAAACCATTGACCACATATCCATTATATGATTTTACCATTTGGGATCGTGGGTTACTCAATATGAAATAATCAACTATCAATTTTATCACCATACTCAAATAATTGATAATTTGAAAAACAATTAACAATGTAACAAGTAATAAATTGATTTTAAATGTTAAACTATAAGCAATTTACATTACTAGTTTTTGAAACTACTGAGAAAAATTATTTTTCTGACATTATTCAACAGAATATGGTATAATAGGTGGAACCCATTTCTTGATATTATATTATCAAATATAAAAAAATATTAATTTATATTTATATAATTATACAATATGTTATAGTAGAACTCACAATGAAAATGGTATCATTTCTTCTCATTTGATAAGAACATATGTATGAGCCCTATTATTTTCATCATATGAAATCCATCGTTCATAAAATCTATCATAGGCATGTTCCGGCTGATCAAAAAAATGATAATTGATTATTCATTGTATTCCATAATTACATCCCACTCAATTACTATTAAGGTATATTCATATTGAAAATAATATGAGGAGAAAAAAAATTCATCCTACATATAAGCTTCGGTAATTATCATTCAACCGATGCTTTTTTACACACATTTATCATCAATTTCTATATGCATATCTCATATGGGTACATCCCTCAAAAACTTATCTGCACTGCATATATATTTTCATTCGAAAAATTTAATATCAAAAGATCTGTTGAATCAAATAATGGGAGTGGAATTATTTTGAATTTTACATAAAATAAAACCAACATATTCATGTAGTTTAATTGGTGCATCATTGTTTTTTTTTCAATACACAAATATAATAGAAAAATATGATATTTCAGTATGTAAATACCAAATCATACAATTCTAAAATCATCTAAATATAATCAGTATATTCCTTTATATTATAACTTTACAGTCATGAGTTTTTAATATAGTTGTATGATCATTTAGGAAACATCTATCAAAATTGGGAACATAAACATATTGAGGAATATAGTATGAAATCCAATTACAATATTATAAATGGGTTTCTTAGGAAACTATATAATTCTCTTTTTTCATCACTAACTTCATTGATATGTCATTTTCAAAAATTTCATGTTATGGAAACATAAAATTGGGACAAGAAATAATCGTCCATTTAAATTATCTTTTGTCATATGAGTTATGACAAAAACTGTATAAAGTATAATATCCAAATAGTTCTTCATAGTATTCATGACATCCAATATGTGATGGACTAACAAGTTAAGAATAGTATGGCATATCAAAAAAATAATCCATTTTATCCAATTGTGAACATTCACCAACCCATATAATTTGTGTTGGTTTATAGTCATTATAGAGTACATAAGAGATAACGAGGAGATAAGAGATTCTTACTCAATACCTGATATTATAGTTGGTTGACCATATCATTTATTTTTACATTTTTTGAATTTAATCCTTTTCCTATGAAAATAATGATTGGTAGGGAGATATCTTTTATGACTGTAAAAAAACAATGTTTTCTTGTACTTAAAAACATAATCTCCTTATTATCACTCATATAAAAAATTTGGGATTTTTGACCAAGTGTAATCTATCCATATAATATTCCATATGTTGTTAAGTCACTAATTTCTCATATTAATGCAGCTTTTATTAGAAAATTTCATTTCACAACAACATCATATACTATGACACCATTACTCAATAATAAATTTAACTCATCAATAAATGGATTCAAATAAACATTGATATTATTTTTGGAATTTCTTGGAATAAATAAGGTCTAAATGATATATGTCTCATTCATTATCATCCTTGGAGGTAAATTCTAAAATGTTATAATGATGGGATAATGACAATATTGACTATAGGAGGAATCAAATGGAATGAAATCATCAGTTTAAAGACCCAATAGCACGTCTTGGTATTCATAAGAAAAATATTAATGCACTCGGTCAAAAGTGTTCCATGAATCACCATAAAAAAGAGGACGTTTTATTTTAATAGTTGAAATATTGTTTTTGTGTCCTGATATCAATGATGTTGTGTTGTGAGATATAAATGAACACTGTAATCTATGTGTAAGAGGGAAATGCCACAATTGTTTTATAGGAATCAATCCATAATCCCCCAATTGAGCATATTTTTACCTCAATTTTCCACATTTAGTACATGAAACTAATGTCTCATTTTCACAATAATATAAGATTCAATCATTTTAACATGCATGTATATTCTTACAACTAATACCCATACTACAAACAAGCCACACACTTTCACAAAAATTTGTTTACATAATATTTATTTTAGGTAATAGTGCATTACAAAAAGTGAATATCTTCTCAAAACATCTATTTGGAATTCTATTATATAATTTAATAGTGGTATATTTATCAACCTATTCAGATTGTTTTACCATTCAACCATGATATATGGAATCATTTATAGACTTCAACAACTCATAAAATTGATATTGTTCAAACAAAGGACTTAAATCAATATCATCATGAGTTTTTATTAGATGAAAAGTTAGACCATAAATATCATTCACTAAAATTTTATTCCATGATGGATTGGGAATACTAATATTAGAATCGTATCTAGAACTGCATTCTCCATACTTATACCAAAAAAAAATATTTCTTTTGAAAACTGAAACACAATAGATGGCCCATGTAGTACCCCCAGTTTCTAGTATGTAACCCTTTCATGATTCTTTTAATGGTTATAAATTTTAGGGTGACAAATGGGAGTGTTGTGAGATAATGGAATGAGTTTTGGGGAAAAAAGGGAAGTCGCATGGGAGGCACCCGGTTTGTCTAAATTGTGCAGCCAAACTATGCGGAGTGGGTATTGGAGGCAGTATCTCTTGCACGGGTAGTGCAAGGTTTGTCTAACTGTGCAGCCAAACCATCTGAGAAGTGTGGCCAAGGTAGTAGCTAACACACGGTTAGCGCATGGTTTGTGAAAACGTGTGAACTAACTGTGCAGCCACTTAAATGAGATCCAGTAAAGGTGGATCTCATGAGTT
This sequence comes from Viscum album, assembly GCA_963277665.1. Taxonomy (NCBI): domain Eukaryota; kingdom Viridiplantae; phylum Streptophyta; class Magnoliopsida; order Santalales; family Viscaceae; genus Viscum; species Viscum album. The sequence goes on from CAUJRU010000934.1 coordinate 140,204, forward strand.
TCTACCTCTAAGTGCCTTGTTTAAGCTCTTAAGTAGCCCTAACTCTTGATTTGGGTTCTCCTAAGGTCAAAGAGGGTTCTCTCATCATTCCAAAGGTGATATGAATGCTTCTCTTGATGAATAAATGTCGGATTCATGAGGTATGTGATCATTCTTTTTTGGCTTCTCAGATCTAATTAGGTCTACTTCTTCTTTTATCTCAGTTTCATAGATCTACTCCCGTTATAGGTTGATCTATGTTTGTGTTTTCCAAACATGATGAGATTTGGACTTGGTTTTTTAAGGAGAAGAGATCTAAGGAGGATCCCTGGTGAATTGGCTGGGTTTTCTTATGTGTTCTCTGTTTTTTTGGGTTTTCATCAAAACCTTTTAGGTAGGTGGCTTCACACTTGACTCCTCTTGTTAGAATTTAGTTTCTTAGATTCAAATTGGGTTATTTTAATGGAATTTCTTGTCAAAAGCATGGGATATATTTTCTTTAGTGATGATTTATGGTTTCGATGGAATTTTGAAATCTTGATGAATTGTTGTGTAATGTGATTTGGCGTTCTGAATATAAAATGTTGATTTTAAATTATAGATTTTCTAAAATGGGAAATGGTTTGATGAAAGATGGGTTTTTAATAAAAAGGGTTGTTTTATTGAAATTGTATGAATTGGTCAAAAAAACTTGGTTTTGATGGAAATGGTTTTCAATAAATGGTGTTTTAGTGAAATCATGGTTTTGGCATGAAAGTTGTCAATGTGTAGTGGGTGTTCATGTTGTATATTCAAGGCTTGGTTGAAATAGGACCCTGTGATCAGTGCCAAACGTTTAATTGAACATGGGACTTTTATGTACAAGGCATGGTTGAAATTCGGCCTTCTTCTTGGTGCCAAATGTGTAATAGAATATGAGAAAAAATTACCTTGTGATGACTTGGTAGATCGATGACAAACCACTTATGAGTATGGAACTGACATAACAAACCATTCATGGTTGATTTATCTGTTTTGTGAAATGGTTGGGATGCCAAAAGTGATATTGTGAAATGGTTTGAAATCATGATTGGTTATTTGTCTAGAAAAAATAACTCGTTGGAAATTGATTTCAAATGCACTTGGATGTTTCTTGGATATGATTGGTGGTTGAATCTTGTTTATATCTTGTAATAAAATGTTTTGATAAAATGTTTTATATAAAGTGTTTTATATAAATATTGGCTAACTCTTCTATCCTAGTGGCGTGAGTAGGGAAGTCATTGGGGGAAATCCTACAGAGTTTTATACTCACCCCTACTTTGGCACTTTGGGGATTTGGAAAATTTCATCTTCCGGGACACAGGTAAAGGAAAAGAATCTTAAAGATAGTGATATATGTTGATTCTTGGGAGATATGGTGGTGTTTGGTGCATTGAGCTTTGTGTGGTGTCATAGAGAGTGTTACCCGTTGTTTTGGGTCTTTTGTTAAGTCTTCCATTTGGAACTCTAATTTTTTGTTGGTTTGTATTTGTGGTGGAACAATGTAGTTCTCTTTTGGTAGTGCATGAGTTGGTTGTTGGATTAACGTGCATCATGTAGTGGTTGTTAGTGATGGTTTTGTTGGTTTATTTCTCAAATGGTAAATCATCCCCCACATGAGTTGAAACCATTTGGAATGTATTTCAAGCCTTTGGCATCTTGGGGATGTCGCTTAAGGCCTAGTAATGACTCGTTGTACTCTCAATCCAATGAGGATAAGGGGGTCATTACAATTGGTATCAACTTGTTCGGTCCTCACCTAACAAGTGTTCATCAATGTTCTTGGTCCTGGATTTAAAATTCCTTATTGTATATTAATTGGGACGAAATCTTAGACATGAGTAGGATTGTTGGAACTTGAAATGTATGGAATAAAAGGATGTAGCTAAACCATTTACACTGAACTTCATGTTACCAGCATGTTGGGTACGTAAGTGTTTTGAATACACTTCTAGAATGTTGGAAATATCATTGTCATGGGTTTAGCCAGTGAGATGAGCATGACATTCGTTATATAGGAATGACATCCCACTAGTATTTCATATCTAATTGTGAAGAATGAGTGTGTATTTTGTGCAAGATGCAAAGTATTGAAAAAATACAAAAAAAATCAATTAAATTATTTTGAAAACATGGTAATTATTGTATTTTGAAAATGGGTTGATATTCAAAAAGCATGATGAATGTTTTAAAAAATGATTGAACATGAGAAAAAGGATTTTTTGAGAACAATGCTATGATAGATGATGTGATAGAATTTGAATACTAAAGCATCAGTTTCCAGAGAGTGATATTGACGGAGTTTGGTGTTGGTTTAGAAAATGGAACCTGGTATGCGTCATCAAAACCAACCCGAAGAAGCTATGGAGAATGTGGTTGCACATGAACGATGTGTGAACGATGAGTTGTTTCATAGTATTGTCAAAGATTTTCAAGCGGTGGATACGGTGAATTAGAGGAATGAACCAAGGCATATGGATCATACCATCCAGTTCTTGAAGCAGAATCCACCAACCATTCAGGGTGATGCTGAACCCAAAAAGGCGGTGGTGTGGATAAGTAGGATGAATCATATCTTCGATTTCATTGGGACACCATTAGAGCTCAAGGTCAAGTTGGAAACGTATATGCTGGAGGCCCTTGCACGATAGTGGTGGGAGAAAGTGGTGCAGGCTAAGGTGGAACAAGGCTTGGGCTGGGAGGAATTTGAGTAATTGTTCAACAAACAATCATGTCTTCACATGTACAAGATCCAGAGGATGATAGACACTTTCATCCTGAAGTTGGAGAATCTCTCGGTCATGGAGTATGCAACAAAATTCTTGAATTTAGTGAACTTTTCACTGGAAGATGCTGCTAGTGCGTCGCTGAAGGCACACATATTTGAATCGGGGTTGTGATAAGAGATTCGCCCAAAGATAGTTGTGCTCTGTATTAAAAATTATACGAAGATGGTAAACTGAAAAATAGTAGATGAAAGAGACATCTCATGAGTTATGGTTGGAGGAAGCATGATGATACTCAAAGGAATGGGTGGGAACTCAAATTCTTGGAATACGCGTAAGAGGGACACCGACTTCCAATGTGGGATTGCGAATCAGAATCAGACGGTTGGATCAGTGAATATTCCTCCACGACACATGATGAAAGCCAGGTGTTTTCAATTTGACTTGACTGATCACATGAAATTCGAATGTACATCACAAGTGAGAGCATTCCAAACTTGTAACAGGATGGGGCATCTTCAGCGATATTGTTGCAGTGCTCCATGGTCGGGTGTTCGTGACACTTCTCAGGTGGTGCAAGCATCATATGCTTCGACAGGGTGGGGACAACAAAATCAGTCTCACCAACAGAACAAAGCTATCCATGGTGATTTCAGGAAAACCATGACTCTTCACGCAGGGCAATCTTAACAAGGATATTAGGAGGAAAGTGAAGCAACAAAAGAAATTGTATGGAGCAGAACAGGTAATTGTGGATGACCAGTCTGGACCATCTACGGTGAGAGGTACAATTCATTTGAATTCTACCCTCATGCATGTGTTGTTTGATATTGGTGCATCACATTCTTTTATTGATTCTCATATTGCTGATTTTCTGAACATAATACATGAAATGATGCCTTCTGTGATAAAACATCAAACTCCTCTCGGTGAAAGAGAATGTAGAGCATTTGTGTGTAGTGCATGTTCAATAATTGTTGATGCAGTTGAGATGAAATGTTATTTGACTGTGCTGGGGATGGATGGCTATAATATAATCCTGGGTACAGACTAATTAATAGTGTTCAGGGCTCACATCGACTATTATAGTAGAACAGTTAGTTTCGTGACAGAGGATGGCCTTGAGCATCTCTTTAGAGAAGAAGGAGTGGAGAAGGCAGGTGCAACGAGCTTGTTGGCACCTATAGTGGCAATGATATCATACCAGTTGGTCATGCAGTTAGAAGAACTAGAAAACAAAGGTTTTATTTGTCCAAGCATGTCTTTGTTGGCATCACCAGTTTTGTTTGTAAAGAAATCAGATGGAACATTTAGTCTATGTGTGGATAATAGTAAACTTAACAAAGTTACGATAAAAAAATAGATATCCACTACCATGCATTGGTGACTTGTTTGATCAATTGTGAGGTGCATGGCAGTTTTATAAGATTGACGTGCTGTCAGGATATCACCTGTTGAGAGTTCGTAAGGAGGATATTTTGAAGACAGCCTTCAGAAGTAGATATGGCCACTACGAATATGTAGTCATGACTTTTGGTCTTACGAATACACCATCAGTCATTATGACATTGATGAATTGGATATTTAAGCGATACTTAGATTCTTTTGTTGTGGTTTTTGTGGACGAAATATTGTTTTGTTCAAGAACATGTTCTGAGAATGAGCAACACATGGTGATAGTGTTGTAAATATTGAAAGACCATCAGTTGTATGCCAAATTATCAAAGTGTGATTCTTGGATACAAGAGGTATGCTTTCTAGGCCTTGTTGTTTCTGAGAAAGGTGTTTCAGTGGATCCAGAAATGATAGAATCTATTCTCTCTTGGCAACCACTGAATAATTTCTTTGAAATGTGAAGTATTATTGGTCTAGCTGGTTATTACCGATGCTTTATGCATAACTTCTCACAACTATCTTCGCTTATGATAGCATTGACAATGAAGAAAATTTCATTTTAATGTACTGAGGAATGTCAGAGATATTTTAAAGAGTTGAAAGTTCACATTACATCATCACCTATCTCGATCTTTCCAGAATCATGGCAGGGGTGTGTGGTGTATTGTGATGCTTTGGGATCAGGGTTGGGTTGTGTTCTCATGCAAGGAGACCATGTGGTTGCTTATGGTTCAAGGTAGTTGAAGGTGCATTAGAAGAATTACCCAAAACATGATATGGAGTTAGCTGCAGTCGTTCATGCTTTGAAAACATGGATACATTATCTCTTTGGGGAGAAATTTACTGTGTTTATGGATCATAAGAGTCTGAAGAATATTTTCTCACAACGATATTTAAATCTTAGGCAGAGGAGATGGATGGAGTATCTCCAAATGTACGAATTTTACTTGATGTATACACTGGGTATGTGAAATTCGGTGGACGATGCATTAAGCAGAAAGTCGTATGCTATGTTGGTGAAAGAAGCTTCAGATGAGTGGTAGTTGATGTCGGTCCTAGCCGACATGCATTTTGAATGTGAAGACTGAGGTGATGTTATGATTTTATTTCTATTATTGCTTCTTCCTGATTTGGTGGAGATAGTAAATGAGGCAGATTCATTTGATGTGGACTATGTTTCAATGAGTTCAAAACTCAATAGTAGGGTCACCATTATAGGGTGGAAGCTGGATCGGAGTTACGTTTTGTAGTTTCGAGATCGGATGGTTGTACCTTTAATTACTCAAGAACAAATCCTACTTGCTTACCACCATTCAAGATTGGCTATACACCCAGGTACAAAGAAGATGTATAAGGTGATGAAGGCGCATTTTTGGTGGAGTGGAATGACAAGGAAGGTCCCTAATTTTATCTCAGGGTGCTTAACTTGTCATTAGGTTAAAGCAGAGCAATAGAGACCAGATGGTATGTTACAATCATTACCTATCCCAATTTGGAAATGGGATCAGATAGCAATGGATTTTGTTACATCTCTTCCAAGAACGTTCTGGAAACACGATTCCATTTGGGTGATAGTGGATCGGCTTACCATGTCAGGCCATTTCAACCCTATTCGTGAAACTCATATGGTGGAAGATATTTGAAAAATCTATATCTGAGAAGTTGTAAAGAGGCATGGTGTACCAGTGCCTATTACGTCATACAGAGATCCAAGACTCACATCTCGTTTCCAGAAATCCTTACAGAAATCCCAGGGAACTCAGTTGAATATGAGTATGGCGTATCATCCTCAAATTGATGGACAATCTGAAAGGATGATACAGGCATTGGAAGACTTGTTGTTGGCTTGTGTAATGGATTTTTGTGCCCAGTGTGAAATGTGTGTTCCTTTAGTGTAGTTCTCATATAACAACAGTTATTAGGCCTTGATACACATGGCTTTATTTGAAGCTCTGTATGGGAATCCTTGTCATTCTCCACTTTGTTGGGTTGAAATAGGTGAGACTTCACTAGTTGGGTTTAGCCTTATTAATAAAACAATAGAGAATATTCATTTTATTAAAATGAGGATGGAGACGGCACAGAGTCATCAGAAATATTATGCGGTTCATCGTCGAAGAACTTTGACGTTTGCGGTGAGTGACCATGTGTTTTTGAGAATAGCTCAAAGGCTTTGACATCATCATTTTTGGAAGCAGTGAAAAATATCTCCTAGATATATAAGCCCTTTTGGGATACTGGAATGGGTTGGAAAGGTGGCGTATTGGTTGGCATTACCATCACAGTTCAGTACAGTGCATAATGTGTTCCATGTATCTCAGTGAATGAATTAGCAGCCCGATCCTTACCATGTGATCAGATGGGATTATGTTGACCTAGAGCTAGATGCTTCTTTGATACATATTTCAGTGCGGAATGTGGATATGAAACAGAATGTAATGCATGGGAATATCATCATTCTAGTACGTGTTTTATGGAAGTATGGTCAGATTCAGGACGATACTTGGGAACGTGAGAAAAAAATAAAATAGTAGTGGCCAGAACTCTTTTAGGAAAGAGATGGTTATCTACTTTCTGGGGATGGAAAGGCTAATGGTGGGGGGAATGTAGTACCCCCAGTTTCTGGAATGTAACCCTTTCTTGAGGATTTTAATGGTTTTAAAGATAAGGGTGACAAATGGGAGAGTCGGGAGAACTTGGAATGAGTTTTTGGGCAAAAAAGGAAGTCACACGTGTGGCACACGGTTTGTCTAAACCGTGCGGCCAAACTCAGTAGACTTGGTATTAGAGGTAGTAGAATCCGCACATGTGGCACACAGTTTGTCTAACCATGCAGCGAAACTGTGTGAGAAGGGTGGTTGAGGTAGTAGCTAACAAAGGGTTACAACACAGTCGTCAAACGGTAAGAACTAATAGTGCAACAACTTAAATGAGATCTTATAAAGGTTGATCTCATGAATTTTTTCCTCTAAATTCCTTGTCAATGCTCTTAAGTGGCCTGAAATCGGAATTTTGGTTCTCTTAAGGTCAAAGAGGGTTCTCCCATCGTTCTGGAGGTGATCTGAAGACTTATCATGAAAAATCAAAGCCGGATTCTTGAGGCATGTGATCTTTCTTGTTTGGTTTCTCAGATATACATTGATCTACATCTCCTCTTCTCTTAGATTCTTAGATCTACAACAGTTATGAGTAGATCTAAGTGTTTGGTTTCCAAACATGATGAGATTTGGTATTGGTTGGGTTAGGAGAAGAGATCTAAGGAGGATCCTTGGTGAATCGGCCCGGTTTACTTATGCGTTCATCATTTGTTAGGGTTTTCATCAAAACCATTGAGGTAGGTGGCTTCACTCTTGACTCCTCTTGTTAGAATTGATTGGATTAGATTCAAATTGGGTTATTTTAATGGAATTGATTGTGAAAATCATGGAATATATCTTCTTTAGTGATGATTTATGGTTTTGATGGAATTGTGAAATATTGGTGAATTGTTGTGTAAAGTGATTTGGATTTTTGAATTTAAAATGTCGATTTTAAATTATGGATTGGCTCGAATGGGAAATGGTTTGATAAAAGATGGGTTTTCAATAAAAAGGGGTGTTTTATTTAAATGGTATGAATTGGGTGAACACACTTGGTTTTGATGGAAATGGTGTTCAATAAAAGGTGTTTTATTGAATGGATGGTTTTGGCATGATTGTTGTGAATGTGTGGTTTGTGTTCTTGTTGCATATATGAGGCATGGCTGAAATATAACCTTGTGCTTAGTGCCAAACATTTAATGGAAAATAGGAAATTTATGTACGAGGCTTGGTTGAAATATGACCTTGTGCTCGGTCCCAAAGTTATAATGGAACATGGGAAACAATTACCTTGTGACGACATGGTAGATCGACGAGAAATTCCTCATGAGTATGGAACTGTCATAATGAAGCATGCATGGTTTATTTCACGGGTTATTGAAATGGTTGGGTTTCCAAAAGGGATATTGTGAAATTGTTTGAATGCTTGTTTGGTTGTTTTTTTGGAAAAAAAATAAATCATTGGAAATTGGTTTCTAATTCACTTGGATGTTTTTGGATATGATTGGTTGTGGAAGCTTGTTTATATCTTGTTATAAACTGTTCTAAGAAATTGTCTTATATAAACTGTTTGATATAAATGTTTGCTAACTCTTCTATCCTAATGGCGTGAGTAGGGTAGTCGTTAGAGAAAACCTACAATGTTTTATATTCACCCATGCTTTGGCACATTGGTGCTTTTGCAGATGTCATATTCTGGGACACAGGTAAAGGAAAAACATCTTATTGATAGTGGTTTGTGGTGATGCATCGGAGATGTGGTGGTGCTCGGTGCATGGAGCTCGGTGTGGTTCTATGGAGAGTGTCTCAACTTGTTTTGGGTCTATTGTTTAGTCTTTCTTTTGAAATTCTAATTTTGTGTTTGATTTTATTTATGGTGGAACAATGTAGTTCTCTTTTGGAAATGCATGAGTTTGTTGTTGGATTAACGTACATCATATAGTGGTTGTTAGTGATGGTTTGGTTGGTTTCATTCTCAAATGGTAAATCGTCCCCCACTTGCATTGAAACCCTTAGGCATTTATTTACATCCTTTGGAATCTTTCGGATGTCACTTAAGGCCTAGTAATGACTCATTGTACTCCCAAGCCAATGAGGATAAGCAGGTCATCAAAACCCACAACATGGAAAATGTGCCAACCCTCCATATAACACATTTCTTACAAGGAAAATTAATTTTACCTTCTAAAAGAAATTTGGGTTTAATGATGCAAATGATAAAAAAATATTCAACATCCGTAATATATACAAGATTTATACAAGAACCATATGGATTCCAGTCATGATTTTTCCAATCACGTCCGTGTAATAACTTTTTTTTGTCAACATTGATGTTATATATATCTATAAAAAATATAATATAAATAAATAGTTTATCACTAATATTATATAAGGAAATGGAAATCCAAAAAAGTATGATAGAAAAAATATATAATTCAACTGTAAATATTTTCTATTTAATCTATTTAACGATGCTTTGTACTAAATAATCTTAATTTTTACTAATTATCATTAATTACAAATAATTATAATGATATTAATTCTTCAACATTATCAATGTAGATGTGATTTTTTCCAAAATAAATTGAATTCTTCTTCTGGTATGTCAAATCTTAATCTCATAAAAGAAAATGATGCATATTTCCCATTTCTATAATTATCCAAAAACATTATTAATTTTGAGTTCATTAATTACATGAAATGATAATAATTTATTACAGTAAATATACTATTTGGGATTTGATCTTATTAATTAATTTATTTTTAACTATTTAACAAAAATTTACATTTCAGAATAAATATGATTAAATCCACCATTAATTAGTATAAATTAAAAATCATCTATATATTTACAAAAATAAATATAAATAAATATTATATAATATAATAGATAATATGATCTAAAAAGATTAAATTATAAAATTACCAACCTTTACTTCACGAGAAATGACCAAATAATGTCAACCGTGATTGTACAAATTTTTTATTTCTCTTGACCTAGAAATTAACAAACTATTTAATTTTAAATTTCTAGTAATTTATAATAAATAAATTATTTCCTAGTTATTTAAATTATTTTAATTTTTATACCCATTTATACTAATTTTTATTTGTTTATAATTATTTATTTTATATTATATCAATTTATAATTTTTTATATAATTTATAATACTTTATCGCACTTGAAGATAAAATTAAGATAACTTATCTTGATGTATACTATTTTTTTATTGTTCAAATTAAATTATTTATAAATTTATTCAATTTATTATCAATTTAGCTAGTTTTTAAATTTATAATAATTTTTATTAATATTTACCAATTTCTATGAATTTGAACTAATTTATACCAATATATAAAATTTTATTTAATTGAAAATATATAATAATTTTTTTATAATAATTTTTTAATTTAAACTGGTTTTATTAAATTTATTCACAATTGAATATTTTTTCACAATATATAGTTTTTTAAATTTATCTATACTCTGTTATTATAATTTTATTAATTAATTTTATTAATTATTAATAAATTTAACTAATCACCACTAATTACCAATAATTATTACTAATTACAACTAATTATTACTAATTTCAATCGAATTAGAACTTTTACATTATATTTATTAGATTTTTACTACTAATTTTTTTGTATATTACTAATATTTTTAGGTATTTACACCTATTTTGTAGTAATTACTCATTATATTTAGTATAATTTTATGTAAGGTAATAAAATATATTATAAATTTCAAAAAGGAATAAATCATAATATTTTTTATTTTTGTTAATGAGTAATGAACAGTTTGTGTCAACAATGTTCAAAATTTTCATTAATCACAACGTGAAATTTGATAACCTATTTTATTTTCCCTTTTCTAGTAATTTCTCATAATATGTATTATTTCATTGTAGTTTATTATTAATTATGAAAGTGTGAAATATTTTTATTAATTTATAAACATTTAGAAATAAATTATAAATTTAAAAGAATGAATATTAATAAATTTTATTTTATAACAAATATAATTTAACTAATATCAATTTACTAGTATTTTTCGTTATAAATATTTATTGATATTTTTTTCCAACAAACACTACTTGTTTACTAATTACCACTACTTGACGCCGTATAACTACGAAACTGAACAAATTATTACAATTTAATGGATGTTTTTGCTAATCTTCACTGTTATTTAATAATTATCATGACTTATAATTACTTTTTATTAATTACTTCTAATTTTTTACTTAATTATTTTGAGTTGCTACTAATATTGAATAAAATTTAACTATTGATGTAAATTTTTAATAATTATAGTGATTATCTCAAAATTATACTAATTACTGCCAATTTACACATTTTACCATTAATTCATTACTTATTATATTATGTAAATTTTTGTTTTAACTAATATTAAGTAATTACTTCTAATTATTACCAAATTTTACTTAATGCAGCTAATATTTAATAATTACAATGAATTACCATCAGGGATTTCTACTTATTTCTAATTATCACTAATTATATTTATTTAACATCAATTTGTACTAATTTACTTTTAATATTTAATAATTGTTATTTATTATTGCTAAAATTTATTACATATTGTGATTTACTCCGTATTTATACTAAATTTTACGAATTGCAGCTAATTGTTAATAATTATAGTGATTTATCACTAATGTTTACTAATTACTATAAATATTTTCTATTTATCATTATTTTTTAACAATAAGATTGATTTAATGTTCATTTGTACTAATAATTATAATTACAACTAATTTTTACTTATTTTACTAATTACCACTACTTTTAAATAATTAGTTTGATTTAAAATTGATTTTTTTAATTAATGCTACTTTAAAGAAACATTTTACTAATTATAGTTATTTATATTTAATTTATACAAATTACATATATGTTTTACTAATTATATAACTTATAACTAATTATTTTAAATTTTTACTAATCTGTTATAATTTTTCTTCTTTTTAGTCATTACGGAAATTTTTTACTAATTCATATTCATTCCCCAAATTCATTACTCATTTCTACTAATCATCACTAGATTTCACTAATAATGATACGATTAAAAAATTGTACTTATTTACCATTAATTTTTAATAATTAAGGTTAGTTTTAATAATTATAGTAGTTTAACATTCATTTTTTCAATATAATTATATTTGTTAGGAAATAATATAAATTATTGTCTATTTTAACAAAGATATATACATTATTAATACTTTTTTTTATTATTACTATTTATTTATAAATTTTAATTTATTTAAATTAATAACACCAACATATTGATAATTAAAATAAATTATTACAAATTAAAACTATTTATTTATAATTAAAACATTCCTGATAATTAAAAATATTTATTTTTAATTAAAAATAATTACTTATAATTATAAATAATTACTTCTAATTAAATCTAATTATTTATATTTATTTCATAGTAATACTTACTAATAATTTCATTTTCTAATATAATTGAAAATTAATTAAATAAAAATTAAAAACATTAAATAATAACCTAAACAATGAAACTATTGTACATTGAAAAGCTTAAAATTTCCACCCCTATAAGAAGTTAAACATATAATTGAATAATCAAAGAGATGAAGTGTAAATTTGAGTAGATGAATTATTTAATGGAGACTGATTCAAAAAATTTGGTGGAATATAAAGAATATATTAGTAGCAACTAGTCTATTAGAAACTAGTACCATCAAAAATATTACCTAACCTAAAAAAGTGAGGTGATTATTAAAATGTTATTTGTGATGGTTCACATAAAAATAATCATCTTCTGATAAAATATTTTGGATATTTATTAAATAACCATCACAAATAACTATAAACAATGACATTTATTTCTAAAGTGAATATACTACCATAATAAATAACTATAAATAATGAATGGTATTTGAAACGGGAAACTACTCCCTATAAAAATACCCCATCCCAAATTTAGGTGGGATGTCATGAATAATTAATTGATATGGGAACCATTTTCCAGGGAAAAAATGTATCCATTTATCATTATTTATTATGGGATTCAAATCCCATCATAAATAGTCCTCTGCTAGGGACTTTTTTGCGATGGGTGATGGGTCCAATGTAAACAGTGCATCACAACAGCTACTCTTTCCCATATTGTGTGGAAAAAGATGTTGTGTAGATTTATTTCTCTGTTCTATTCATGAAAAATGTATTTATTTGTCTGATGAATTAAGGGTAAGGGTGTGCTATTATAATTTTGTAGGAGTATCATATTTGTAAATACTCAAAACAATTCAATAATCAGTTGTCACTCGCAATTCAAGTGCCTCTAAAATTGACTAATAAATGAGTTGAAGAGAGACAAGGTTGGAATACACCTATAGATATAAAAATAAACATATTCGAAACATATCAACCTTTAAAACAGAAAGGTTACTCAATTCAGAGTTCTGGAATATTTTAATTTAAAATGAAACCCACATGTGTGATGAAAAGCAGTTTTGGGGAAATTACATTTTTCAAGAGAAGATAATCATATATAAACCTTATGATTTGAAATATTATTATATTAATTTCAATTCATGAAGTTATATATATATATATTTAATATACACTTCATTTTAATCATTCTTAATTAATAGTTATCTTCAATAATTAAAATGTATGAACATTATGCACTTTAAATTTTCTAGAAAATTATTTTTAAATCCAAAAATAAACTTATATTAAAATCCAATATAATTGAGAATTAAATTAAATTTATTTGATTATATATAACTAAATAATAGTTATTATAATTCTAAAACAAATTAAACTAAAAATTGTAATTTTAAATTACTTACTTTATGAAATCAAATTGATGTTATATAAAAATTGGGATTTTTCAAATAATCATAAAATTACACACTTAATAAATATCGATATGATGATTTAAAAAATTAATTGAATTTTATAAAATAAAATTTTAATATATCCAAATGTTAACTATAATATTCAATAAAAAAATAAATATAAATTATTTTTGAAATAATTTATTTTTATAGAAAGAGGTTTTTATTTCAAAAAAAATTTAAATTACATTTATATTGAATATAAATATTTTATATATTAAATAATTTTTTTAATACATATAATTACCAAAAATATAATTGATATGTTAAAACAATTATATTTAGAAAATATTATTTCAATAATATGTTGTAATTCATTTTAATTCAATGTTATGTGTTAAATACGCAATCATACATAGTGTTTTCATTAAATCATGGGTTATCACATTATAAAATGTAAATAAATTTCATCTTCACAATTTGAATATTTTATTTCTATTTAATGTTTTGTCATTTGAAAATTCCCTTTATGTAAATCCCAAATCGAATATATGGTAATTAAAAGATCATATTAATAGAAGAAAAGAGAAATATAATGGTCATCGAAAACAACACATGACTAGGTTTCGATATACGAGAACATTGGTAGGAAGTAAAATTATAGACATGGAAGAAAAGTGTAAATATTTATTAAAAGTGATAGATATCATTGAACACATAGGAATGAATGATCAACAAAAGGATACCAAAAAATAAAATAAATAAGTGATAAATTAAACATCTATTGATTCATGTGATATGAATGAAAAATGATAAAATTTTTGGTTAAAGATTCTTTTTCATCGAGTTGATGTATTATTTTTCTATCATGATATAGAACACCATAAAATATACATACATGATATATTTTTATTTTATATTTATAGTTTCATTCATTTTTTCTAATTCGATTAATTGTCACTTCCCTTATTACACTATAGAATGAATATCTGATTTTAATTTTTAATGCTTAAAGAAAAAACCTTATTTTTTAATATATCATAAGAATCATAAAAGTGTAACAATATATTCCTATTTTTTATTAAATATAATATTGTTAGAATAATGTAAGATAATACCCAAAATGAAAATGAATATATTAATCACAAAAATTTACTAAAATACAAAAGGACTGGATTATATATTTTCTTAAATAAATAACCATATATACAAAATAAATTAAATTAAAAAAATCCTTAAATAATGTTGTATCCTCAAGATTTATATCATTACGATCATCTTATATCTCCAAAATCATAAATTCATCATTCTTAATTAGCAATTTCTGATAAACATAAATGTTTTATATACCTATATCTTAACCCAATAAAATGTTTCCAAAAATATTACTAATCAAAAAAATATCCAAAAAAACCAAAATATTTGACCGTCAAATATATTTAATCATATTCAACTTAGATTTTATCCACAAAATAATTAAATTAAAAACAATTTTAAACTAATGAAAACATTATATCATTACATTGTATGGTTATACCACTATTTCTCTTAGATTGTGTGTTCATGCCACATGGAATTTGAAAAAATTATATCTTGTCACACCATATGTAGAAATTAGATTTTATAAAATTATATGAATATAATTCATAAAATGTTCCCAAAAATATAATGAAAAATCTAAAAATAAAATTTATTGGAAAATTATATTTTGACACATGATGTTTTCAATATGGCTTATTTTTCTAAAAAAATCAAATAAAAATAATATAATTTCATTAAGTAAACATTAAAAATATATCAATTATTTTTTTCATCAATCATGTGTGTTCAATAAAATATCATATTACTATCAAATCACTATTCTATGCATTATTACCATCTGACCTATTCATGATAATTGTTAAAGATAAACTACTGCAAAACAATCCATTGAGGTTTCATGATTTAAATAAACATAATTAGATTAATAAATATATTTTAAGAGACTGACTATCAAATTAAAAAACATAAAAAAATAAATAATAACACTTTTATTAGTTTCATAAAATAGTCCCTTATGAATAAATCTTCCTATTAGTGAATTGGATCGGATAATTACCATGTTCTCCACATATATAACATTGAACAACATGTAGTTCTATTTGGTGAATTTCATTCCACGTGTATCATCAATTATACTCTTCATTATATCCCATCAAATTGCCTCTTTTCTCAGTCATTTTTCTCACATAAAGCATCTTGTATATCCTTCAATTAATTCTCCATGGTTCCACTTAAAATATTTTTTACTTGTATGATGTTGAATATTACTTTATTTTTCATCTTTAACACATTAATATAAATGGGATAATATCCTTATCTTCTTTTATGTGATTATAAATTCAACTATATATGATATTTTAGTAGACATATGAGATATCTCAATTAGAATGATCACAAGATGTATAAAAATTGTTCCCATTAAGATACAAATCTAATTTGTTAATCATTAAATTTCCCATCACATTGGATGTTGGCATGCTTTCTCTTATTTCCAATAATTAACGATAATGAATAAAAAAAGTTGATAATTAATTATCATAAAAATGTATACATATAAACCTAAAATTAATAAATTCTAATTTATATGTTCATGTTGAATGATTAGTCTTTATCTTCCAATATAGGTTAAAATGGTTGGGTTTCCTATTAGGTTTTCAAAACTAATAATTTTTTCTTATTATTAGAAAATGGTTTGTAAATAGTATTTATAATTTCAAAATAATGTCCCTTGATGTGTGAATAATGGTGTGTGAAATGCCTAGATCCGTTGTGATCACTGTGTTGGGAGGGGTGAATTAGTGATAACCTTTTCTTTTTATGAATTGTTCCCTTCGAATGATAAATTCATCCTTTGTGGCTGGTTAAGGAATAGATCTACACTTGTGGTGATGCAGCGATAATGAAACCACAAAAGACAATGATTTACAAGGTTCGGTACAAAGACCTACTCCTTGCCGTGTTGGTTACACTCCCCAACACAGATTCTACATTTTTCCAAAATATGTTTACACGGTAATTGGTTATACCCCCCAATTACATGTTGGTTAAACCCCCCAACTTCACTGCATCTTCTTCTTCACAACTTCACTTATCTTTTCCAAATGTGTTTTTCAATTCTTCAAGTATCTTCAATAGAGTCAAGGAGAACATTTCGGTCTTTCTCACCAATACTAATCACTTGAAATTATTAACTCTTTTGCATACACACACTTAATTGTGAGTTCTTCTTCTTCAGAAAGTGTTCACACTTTTTATTCAATATGCATGCATGTACATACATGAAATCCCTTCTTCTTCACTTGTGCACACACCATCACAAGCCAAATAAAGGGATGTGGCCTTCAACTTGCACACCCACTCACAAGGTGTGTGGGATTCACTTGACCCGAACCCAATTCAAAGGTGGGAGTACAAATGTGCGGCCTTCTCCTATCTTCTACCGCACAGGGTGCCTCAGGGAAATAGACGCACAGAGTATGGGAGCAGTGGGCGCTCAGGTTCTGCAGTCACCTACTCCCGCGTAGGTTCTGCGAGTAGAGGGCGCACAGGGTCGCACAGCTCAGCCTCTTCCTATCGCGCAAAAGGGGGTGTGTAGGGTGGCCTTGTCATGCTTCCTTCACGCAGGGGTTGTGCGATCAGTTCCCTCGGAGCCTTGGGTGGCTCCGGACTTCACTGTCGTGCTCATGTGTGAGATTTCATGCTTCGTGTTCCATGGATCATCACGGGACCTCTCCTCCGGCGATCAGAAGCTTCTTCACGATTTGGGATGCTTCTTTTAAAGATGAGGAGTGCGTTGAAAATCCATCCCTGAATCGTTCGAGATTATATACTTTGAATAATGAGATATTCGGTTCTTTAAAAACATTCAACCCACATTTAAGATATTCCACATATCTTGGGTGTTTCCTATTTCCCAATGTGGGATCATATCTTCATGTATGGATTCAAGATCGTATGCCCTATTCTTGTGCATGAACCTCGCACATATCCACATGGCCTTGGCAACTCCATTTTCCACAGACGAACCTTCTTCCTCGAGATATCTCTTGCATGCATGATGTAGATTGTATGCATGGTCTCAGTTCGATCAGATGATCACCATGTAGTTGTTTCTGAGCTTCAATGGTGGTCAAGAATTCAACCACGGTGGATCGGCAGTGGCGACGGTGAACTGGTTCACGTCGGGTGGAGCTTGGGTGTCCGGAGGTTGAAGACATCCTCTATGCCTATCATCAACCGTTGGATCCACGTTTAATGATCTCGTGTGGCCAGTATTATAACATGGGTCACGAGATGGATCGTGCGGCTTAGATCGGACACGGGATCAGATGGTTGGACAATATTAAATCCGTGACTTTAAAATTTCGTCCCAAATCGAAACAAGCCTCATTTTTCTCACAGTTTAACAAACAACACTTTCCGTATTGACTCCAGATGACTCCCCCTGGTGTCTCCCCGCACCAGTTCTCCTGCGGGCGCACTCTAGTGCCCACAATGCCTCTTGTCCTCAGGCACGCCATTGGCGCCCAAGCTGGGCGGGCTTTACCACTGCCTGGTTCGGGCTAATACACAGCCCGACCTCATTGGGTTGGCCGATGCGGTTTCCCCGTGGGTGTGGTGTCCTCGGTCCAACATGTGCCATGGGTTGATGCCCTAAGGCTAGCCCAATGGTTGGCTTCTTTTTCCTAATGTCAATTTTCGGTATATTGTATAAAAACAAAGAAACCAAATACTAAATTCCACGACATGGTTATTTAAAAACATATTCCCCATTCTTCTTCATCATCAAACATTATTCCTTCCTTTCTTTTTAAAATATCTACTCCAATATCGTCAATGATTTCCTTCAATACAGTCATAGATTATGCATGAAACATATCTTCATTAAACATGTAGATAAGTAATACATGTACTTCTTCAAGTGTTGTAACATTGTATCACCTTGATACAAGCCTTGGATCTTTAAGACCAGTTCAACAATCATTAGAGTTAATAATGCTTCAATCATCATTTTTCAAGCTTCATCAATCTTCATGCTCAACATCATCAATTGGAACTCATTGACAGGTGTATTGACAACAAATGAAATCACTTGGGTACAACAATATCCCCCTTTGTATTTGGTTGTCAATACTCCTAATCACACTTTGAGAATGTCATAATGTTTGTGCTAAAGATTTCTCCCCCTTATTGGACAACAAATGAAAAGGGATGAATGGTAAGTCACCGCTTGTCTCTGCACAACTTCAACTACCAAAGCTCCCCCTCAAGGGATGCACTCATCTCCTTCAATTCCCTGCACGTTAATATGAAAACATATAAATTTAGGGAATAAGGAGGGACCATTGTTCTTCCTTAAGTGAGAGGTGAAGGCTGAACAAGATGTTTCAGCCTTAGCTCAACAAATCATTCTGTAGTCATATCTTTGGAGAAATTATCTTCCACCTGTTCTTGAGTAGAAATGTAGTTTTGCTTGATATCTCCACTGGAAAAACTTTATTTGATGAAATGATATTTTATATCAATGTTTTTGGAATGGAGTGTTGTATAGGCTTTTTATACAATCCAATTGCACTTTGATGATCACATAAGATCCTCAATGGGTTTTCAGTGTTAATTCTCAAATATGCTAGCTGCACCTACATCCAAATCATCTGTGTACATGCATGTGTAGATGCCGAATATTCTTCTTTGGTTGTACTCAATGTTACAGAATTATGTTTCTTGTTGTACCAAATAACACATCCTTCTCCCAGAAAGAAGGTTCCACCAGAAGTGGATCTTTTATCACTGCAATCTACAACCCAATCAGCATCTGTGAATCCCAACAACATTATGTTTGTACTATGTTAGTATAAGAGTACATAGCTGAGGGTTCCATTCAGATATCTAAAAAATCTTTTAGCTGCTGAAAAGTGATATTCTTTTGGGTCACTTTGATATCTAGAACACAAATTCACTGCATATGTTATATCTGTCCTTAAATCCATGAGATAAAGAAGACTACCAATAATTCTTTTGAACTCAATCTGATCAACATTGTAGCCTTCTTCATCGTTGCATAACTTGGTTCCAACAAAAATGGGTGTTGAGACCTCCTTTCCACTCTCCATTTAGAACCTTTTCACTATATCCCTTGCATACTTTTCTTGTGAACGAAATATGGAGTTTTTTCTTTGTTCCACCTGAAATCCTAGAATATATGTCATTTGGCCAAGCATGGACATTTTAAAGGTTCTCTTCATCTGCTCAAAAAATTCTTCACATAGTCCTTCCTTGTCACCAGCAAAAACAATATCATCTACATAGATAATGACTATTAGAGTACTAGTGGACATTTCTTTGACATAGAAATTACTATCAACTATTCCTTTGACAAACGTCATGTTCTTAAGACAACCATCCAATTTGGAGTACCAGGCTCTAGGGGCCTACTTCAATCCATACAAAGGTTTTCTCAATCTCCATACCATACTACCATCTTTTTCCATCATGAATCCCTCTGGTTGTTCTATATACACCTCTTCTTCAAGATCTCCATTTAGGAATGCAGATTTCACATCCATCTGATAGACCTTGTACTACTTGTGTGATGCAACTACTAAGAACATTCTGAGAGTTTCCAGTCTTGAAACTATTGCAGAGGTTTCTTCAAAGTAGATTCCTTCCATTTTTGAATACCCTTTGCACATGAGTCTGGCCTTATTTCTGGATACTTCCCCCTTTTCATTGAGTTTGTTTCTGAAATCCCACATTGTCCCAATACCATTTTTTATCATTGGACCTTGGTACAAGATCCCAAGTGGAGTTCTTTTCTATTTGATTGAGTTCATCATGCATAGCTTGTATCCATTCCTCATGTTCAACTGCTTCAGCCACTGTATGAGGTTCAACTTGAGAAACTAGTGTAGTCAGATCATCCGATCTTAATCTTCTTCTAGTTCTTACTGAGGATTGTGGGACACCAAGGAAATATTCTATGTTTACATTTTTCTTCAATTTATTTTATCTCCTTCTTCTATCTTTATTACCGTCCTCTTCATCACTGGTGTGTTCAGAGTTGATCTCACCTGTAGTTGGTATTGGCTCAATTAATTCTTCATTCTTCTCTTCCAAGGTTGTGTCATTATTCGAGTCATAATTATCTATAGTGTCTGGTTTGGTGTTGTTTTCAATTATTCTGACATCACTGCAGTCAATAATTTTTTCCAACCTCTTATTCCAGCATCTATTTCCTTTTCCATCAGGTAGGTAACCCATGAAGATTTCTTCTTCTGCTCTTTCCTCAAGCTTTCCCAGATTAATGTTTTTAATCTTGATGATGCAAGGAATGCCAAAGACACTACAGTATTTAACAGTTGGTTTTCTGTTAAACCACATTTCATAGGCTGTCGTTTGTGTTTCTGGTCTTAGAAGACATCTATTTTACATGTGTATGGATGTGCATACAACTTCTCTACAAAAAACCATAGAGGTATTGGGTTCAGCTAACATAGTCCTCCCCATTTCTACTATGCTTTGATCTTTCTTTCAGCCACTCCATTCTGTTGTGGAGTATATGGTGTACTGTATTGATTCTTGATTCCATGTTTGACCAGATAGCCTTAAAAAGCATCACATGTGTATTATTTTCCATTTTCTGATCTCACTTTCTTGGTGCAGAGTCCTAGTTCTTTCTCAGCCTACCTTCTGAAATTCTTGAACATTTTTATTGCTTCTAACTTGTTTTTTATGAACATGATGTTGGTCATCGGAGTGTAATCATCAATGAAGGTTATAAAAAAGAGATCTCCTCTTGTAGAATTCTGTCACATCGGTCCACAGATGTCTAAATGAATGAGTTTAAGAGGCCTGGTAAACATGATATCTACTCCTTTGTGTGAACTATGGGTTAGTTTACCATTTTAACATGTGTCACAAATTTCATCTATTTCTCTCTTTAATTAGGCAGATCTCATACAGTATTGTACATCAGAAATTTACTCATAATAATTTGACGAAGATGGCCATGTCTTTTGTGCCAGAGGTTGTTTTCATCCTTAAAACTAAGATAGAATGAATTGATGGGTTCACTAATTTGAAATAGGTTTCCACTTGTTCTTCTTCCGGGAGTGATGATTTTTCCATCCTTTGAGCTCTTGATGATGCATGAATCCTTCGTGAACAACACCTCATGTCCATAATCACATAATTGGCTTACACTCAGCAGGTTTTGCTTTAATCCTTCAACAAATAACACATCATTGGATTATAGATTTTTTGTTTCAATCATTTCCTTTCCAAATCCCTTGATTTTTAGAGAACAATCATTTCCAAACACCATAGTTCCTCCCTCATGACATTCTATGTTGCTAATTACTTTTGTATCACCAGTCATGTGTGATGTGCATCAACTATCAAGAATCCATGACATGGGTTTACTACTGTATTTTATAGATACTTCAACAAAGCATGTAATTTCTTCATTGGTTTCATGGATTCCTTTTCTTTTTATGTCATTAACTCTTTCATCAGGAAGAACAGTTATACATTTGTCAGCTCTATGACATTGTTGGTCACATCTTCTACAAGCTTCACCCAGGCAGTCATATATTTTTTTTGAATTGGAAGTTTTGATCCTTTCTGTAATGCACTCTTGGTTTCAAGATATTTCCCCCTTGACTTGTGCCTCATATTTAAAAGAGACATGTTATACCTCCATACATAGGCTTTGTGTCCAAACACTCCACAACACCAGAAGTAGCCTCTAAACCTTGACCTTCTCTACTGATAGGAGTCATGATGTAATTTTCTGTCCAGGATTTGAGTAGTCCTTCCTGAGGATTTCCTTTCTTCTATTGAAGATGAATTTTCAAACGTTTTTTTATTCCATGTTTGTCTCAATTTTATCTTCGAACCTGCATTGTTAGAGATAATAGATGAATTTTGAGATTTACATAGCGGTGAGTTGACCTTCCTCTAAGCACCAGTATGAGATGATTCTGGCTTGACCTCAATAGCCTTGTAAAAGCCTTCTCTCATCTTTGTCAAGCTATTTTGTGCTTTAATCCACTTGGACTGTGTCACTAATTGCTCTTCTTATTTGAGGTGAAGTTTCTCTTCAAGATCTTTTTCTATCTTGTCCACCTTAGATATCTTTAGTTTCTGTCACTTGATTTCATCAATGTACAATGTCTCTTTCTTCATTCATTCTTCCAGCTCCTAAGTCATCCTTTTGTTTTCCTTTTGTAACAGTTTCTTCTCTTTCTTGAGATTATTATTTTTTTGCTCCTGGCAGGCCTCTAATTCATCTTTCAACATGTGTTCATGCTCTATTCGTTCACATTCATCATCTTCACTACTGCAGCTTTCAAACCATTTTTCCACATGAGCCATAAAATTCATTTCTTCTTCTGATTGACTAGCTGATGTGGATTCTGATTCTTCCTCTTTGCTCACATAGCATCTTCATTCACATGTAATGAACCGTTTCTTTCTTGCACAAGATCTGGTTCCTTCTCTTGGGTTTCTACTCCAATTCTTCTTTTGTGATTTTTCTTCATCAATTTCCAGAGCACTAAATCTTTTCTTGGGATAGTTTACAACAAAGTGACCGAGTTTATTGCAATTGAAACACCTTGGTGGTATTTTCCCTTTTCCCTTGAATTTATCTTTTCCAAACCTTTTTGATAGATGAGAAATAATTTTTGTTTAAATCTTCATCATTTTCTTCATTGTTAGATTCAATTGATTTTAAGACTTCATGATCTCTAATCATGAGTTGTCTCATGGCCTCGAATGCCATCTCATTTTTGATCTTCATCTTCAATACTGGGATCTTTCTCATTTCATAAGCAATGAGAATTTTGTTTAGTTCATCAAGAGAGAGATCATCTCTGTCCTCTAATGGTGAGACTTTGGGGTCAGACCTGTCTGGAATGTTTCTCAATTATTTTTTAACAATAGTTGAGTCCTACAAAATTTCTCCAAATCCCCGAATGTTACTGACAATTTCATTGAATTTTGTAAAATAATCATCAATATTTTCTTCATCTCCCATCTTGATATCCTCAAACTTTCTTCTCCAAATTTATAACTTGGATTCCTTGACTTTCATGTTGCCTTCATAGATGCTTCCCAGTTTGTCCCAAATTTCTTTACCATTCTTGAGTCCCATGACTTTTGTGTATACCTTTTCTGAGAGTGACATAAGGATGGCATTTTGAGATTTACCATCAAATTCCATATTTATTTTCCCAACAAGTGTCATATAATCTTCATTGGAAAGAGGAGGGAATCCAAATAATGCTACATCTCTAACTTTAAGGTCGATAGATAAAAGGTAGGGTGGCATATGATTCTTCTAGCTATGGTAATTATTGCCATAGAATGTTGGAACACCCCTACTATTAATATAAATCAGATTTTACATATTCTCAAAAGTATATCCTAACAGATGTAACCCCCTCTGATACCCATTGAAATTCCTGGATCAGTTGTGATCACTAATAGTGGATAGGGGAATCAGTGGTAACTTTTTCTTTTTAAGAATAGCTCCCTTTGAATGATCAATTCAACCTCTATGGCTGGTTAATGTCTAGATCTACTCTCGTGGTGATGAAACGATAATGAAAGAACAAAAGACAGTGATTTAAAAGGTTTAGTACAAATATCTACTCCTTTCCGTGTTGGTTATACTCCCCACCACAGATTCTTCACTATGCCAAAAGATGTTTACTCGGTAATTGGTTATACCCCCAAATTAGAAGATGGTTAAACCCCCCAACATCACTGCATCTTCTTCTTCACAACTTCACTTCTATTTTCCTAATGTGTTTTTCAATTCTTTAAGTAGCTTCAATAGACTCTAGGAAAACTTTTCGGTCTTACTCACCAATACTAATCACTTGAAATGATTATCTATTTTTCATACACACACTTAACTGTGTGTTCTTCTTCTTCATAAATTATTCACAATTTTAATTCAATATTCTTGCATGTACATTCATGCAATCCATTATTCTTCACTTGTGCACACACCCTCACAACCCAAATGATGAGATGTGGCCTTCAACTTGCACACCCACTCACAAGGTGTTTGGGATTCACTTCACCCGAACCCACTTCAAAGGAGGGTGCACAAATGTTCGGCGTTCTCCTGTCTTCTACCGCGCATGGTGCCTAGGTGAAACAGGCCTGCAGGGTATGGGAGCAGTGGGTGTGCAGGTTCGGTGGTCACCTACTGCAACGTTGGTTCTGCGAGTAGAAGGCGTGCAGGGTCGCGTGGCTCAACCTCTTCCTATCACGCAAAAGGGAGTGTGTAGGGTGGCCTTTTCCTCCTTCCTTCACGTAGGGGTTGCAAGATCAGTTCCCTCGGAACCTCAGGTGGCTCCAGACGTCACTTTTGCGCTCAGGCATGAGTGTTCTTGCTTCGTGTTGCACGGAGCTTCGTAGGACCTCTCCTCAGGCGATCAACAGCCTCTTCACAATTTGGGCTGCTCCTTTTAAAGATGAGGAGTGTGTTCAAAATCCATCCATGAATCGTCTGAGATTAATTCCATTTAATAATCGAGATATTCGGTTCTTAAAAACATACATCCTGTGTTTATGATATGCCACGTATCTAGCTTGTTTCCTTTTTCTGAACATGGGATCCTATCTTTGTGTATTGACTCAAGATCATATGTCGGATTCTCGTGCATGAATCTTGCACGGATCCACGTGGCCTCGACAACTCTGTTTTCCTCGACCAAACCTTCTTCCTTGAGATATCTCATGCATGAAAGACGTAGATTGTATGAATGGTATCAGTTTGATCAGATGATGACCATGCCATTTTTTTAGCTTCAACTATGGTCAGGAATTCCACCATGGTGGATTGGCATTGGCGAAGGCGAACTGGTTCGCGTCGGGTTGAGCTCGGGTGTCCAGAGGTTGAAGACAACCTCTATGCCTTTCATCAGCCATTGAATCCACGTTTAATGATCACAGATGGCTAGGATTATAACGTGGGTTTCGGGATGGATCATGCGGCTTATATCAGACCCGGGATCATATGGATGGCCAAGATTAAATCCGCAACTTTAAAATTCCATCCCACCTCGAAACGAGATGCATTTTTATCGTAGTTTAACAAACATCACTTACCGCAATGATGCCAGATTACTCCCCCCCTCTGGTGTCGCCCCACACTGGTTCTCCTGTGGGCGTGATCTAGCACCCACAATGCCTCTTTTCCTCAGGCGCGCCATTGGAGGCCACGCTGCGCGGGTTTCACCACTGCATGGCTTGGGCTTATACGTGGCCCAGCTTCATTGGGCTGGCCCATGCGGTTTCCCCATGGGCATGGTGACCTCGGTCCTACATGTGCCTTGGGTTGAGGCCCTAATGCTAGACCAATGGTTGGAATTTTTTTCTAAAGAAAATAGTGGGTACTTTGTATATAAACAATGTAACCAAATACTAAATGCCAAGCCATACTTCATTAAAAACATATTCCCCAATCGTCTTCATCTTCCAAAATTATTCCCTCCTTTATTTTTGAAATACCAACTGCATGATCTTCAACGATTTCTTTCAATCCAATCATAGATTATGCATGGAACATATCTTCATTAAACATGTAGTTGAGTACTACTTGTACTTATTCAAGTTTTGTAACATTTTACCACCTTGATACAAGCCTTGGAACATTAAGACGAGATCAAAAATCATTATAGTTATCGATTCTTGAATCATCATTCTTCAAGATTCAATAATATTCAATCTTAACTTCATCATCTGGAACACATTAACCGTAGTATTGACAACAAATACAATCACTTGGGCACAACAGTGTGCATCAACGCCTATTTTCATGCACCATTTGATGATTTTTTAATGCCCAATCATCCTTCTTGGAGTTATTAACCCATGATAAAATAATAATATTTCCAGATCCACGTGTTTCATTATATGATCTTATGATTACCTTGGAGGTACATATATTTGGTTTTCAGTATAACTCTTTGGTTTCGATGTAATTTGATTTTATAATGGGATCATGGGAGTTTTGTGGGGATTTGGGGATTGTTTATATCCTGAATCATGTTTTTTTGTAAAACAGTGTGGGACGCATGGTTAATAAAAAAATTTTGGGATGAGACACAAAATCACTCCTAACTATGCGTGGATTAACTGAGGGGTGATGGAGTTTTCATAGTTTTATGGGAGCCTGAAACCATAGGTTCACACCTATATTGGGGGAATTTCAAATTTTAAAAGTGGATGAGACACAGTTTGCAAAATTTTGTGAATGAAACCATGTGAGGCTCCCTTATCACAAATTGGAGTGCATTGTTGGTTCTCATCTTTCCCATTCAGGTGACCAAATCATGATCCATAGTTCAAATATATGAAATTACCATTTACCTTATAAATGTTATTACAGAAGATTATTTTTTTATTTATTTAGTGTAAAAACCATCATGCTTTAGGGACTCTATTAAAGTCTAATTAATAGGCATTGATTTAGATTATTCATCCATACTGATAATTGAACAACGTCAGTCTTGTTGAATCTCTTATAGTAAGTAATTCTTTACCCTTGTGTCATTATAATTTTTTATTCAAATTAATATAGTTATTTTGTTTCATGTTAATATTCCCTATTTTAATTTTTTTTCATTCATTATTCATTGTTTTTCTCTCGATCTGGATGAATTAGAACTCACTACAGGAAGAGTGCACTATTATATACCATCGGTAAGTGGTCAAAACCACAGCCTCATGTTTTGGAGTTTTATAATCATATTTTTTATAGATCCATGAACCAGACTATATAGTTTCTCCAATAAAATTAAGGGAATATTAGGGTTAAAATAATTGGGACATGGTAGGTTTCCCTTTAATACCATTGATATATTTAGAGGTTGTTATCCCCAGACTAGGCCACCAAAGAAGTGTACCTTTGAATATCTTAATTGTCTTACCACATAATTGGGTTCATGTGAGAAATATTTCAAGGATAATACTTTTTTAGATAAATGGCATTTTATTGATATGTTAGGAGATGATTATTACTCCTTATCCATGTGATTACATGATGTCAATTATTATAATTCTTTAAATAGTAAATGTAATATGAGTTGGATTAACTCATGGAGTGTGAATGATTACGAATGATAAATTATAGGAGATGATTATTTGATTATTTTAGTTGATGACATGATTATTATACCTTGGATATGGGTTATTTATGATTTTATGAACATTTCTCTCATAGAAAATATTTACGGTAATGGTTACCCTGGATGTATTTCCTCATTGGATCCTAATTCTGTAGGATTGCTTGAGCTTTACTACCACATGGATCGGTCCATCCAAGGATCACTATGGATATTGTTGGTTGATATTCTCATAAGACCCCACCAATATCTTTACTGAGTTTCCATTGAGTGGTTCTTGGGTCTGGAGATGAATTCCTTGGTCTTCTATACCTTGGATTATGCCCATTTTAGTATAACACTTTTTATTATAACATGTGACCATTGTGTATGTGGTATACATTGGATTATACGAAGTGGTTTGATGGTATTATATTATACATTATACAGAATGGATATGGTGGTTATTTTGGCATGTTTTATGTACATATCTGGTATAGGTGTCATATTATTGTGTCTTGAATGGATAATATCACACTTGCATATTTATATTCAAACCTTTCCATGATATGGGAACTTGAAATTTGTTAGTAGGGATCCTTTCTAGGCTGGAGGGTATCTATGGACTTGTATAAATTTACATTCAGTAATTTTATACCTATTTTACATTACAATCAGTTTTTTTATATCACATAGAATGGATTTGTTATAATCATTTTTGTTGGTGTCCTACCAAGTGTTATATCACAACATATTGTGAACACTATTGCGTAACCATATTTACTTCATGGATGAATGTATGGACCTAGAAATTCTACCATAATACAATTATTTTTTTACATGATGCTTATGAGTATAATAAAATACGAACGATCCTAGGCTAATGATAATGTTTTGGATAGTTCTGTTTTTTACTTATGGAATTTTGATACTTGTATTGTACTTTATTTTTGTATACCTAATTTTCTACTATGTAGATAACTAAATTGGGGCCTTATTTTATATATGATAATTCCTTTGGAATTATTTATTTATTATTGTCTTGGATGTTTATCTTCATTATGTATGACATTGTACTTCTACTATTTATTATTTTGATTACTATAGATGTATTACACATTGAAATGAGGCCACAGTCTCCCTATAGACACACCCTAGGCCCTCACTACTATTCAGAAGCCTTCATAATATAGGGAGGGGAACATGAGGCCTTGTGATATACTGAATCCGGGAACACTATAGTGGTTCTATGGTATAGATTCTACAATGTGGTATCATAAGATTTTATTTTATTAAATTATTATTTTAAAACAATATATATATATTAAAAATAAATTTAAATTTTTTAATAATTTTTCCCTAGGAGTATTCAACCCATGTAAAGATAAAATAAAAATTTCCCAGGAGTGGAAATTGTTGTTATCGAGGTTCTTCCAATTATAGTTGATTTGATTTCACCATTGGGTTATGTACCAGAATTGTGCTTTTATCTTTGATTTGATAGAGGATCTACATAACCATTTCGCAATAAGAAGATGGTAAAAATCTCATGCATCATATTAGGCACATGTTAGGATTCATATTCTATGCATTGTGCCAAGCCATATAGGATGTGTTGATTGAATGCATGACATTATTGAAGGTGACTTGTGTGATATAAATGTGTTGTGATATATTTTTATATAGAATATTGAGATACATATCCCATACATAGAGTACCTGTTGTAACATAAGTAGTTTTTTCCTAATTTGGAAATAGTAGACAACTTATGCATTCAAAAATGTAATGTTGAGTCATGGAAAATTAGTCGTGGGGAATATAATGTTTTATGGTATTGATTAAGTGGATGCCACATTTTGGTTCAAGAGGTGTATGGGACCCTATGAATGGGATGTGTCGAACTATTTGGTTCAAACATTTTAAATATTTTGACATATATTTTACATAAATAAAATATAAATTTTGAAATAGGGATTTTGAAAAAAAACCCTGATTTTGAATGGGCAGTAGGTAGTGTCTCTAGTGTTGTTTAAGATAGATTATTTTTACACAGTCATATCGTTTAGTGTAGATTGATAAGTGTGTATTGTTAATTAGATGGTTTTTACCTACCCTTAATTTTTTAAAAACTATCATTTATTTATCTATAATTTTTGAGTCCTGTTTTATTGACTTGTAGAGACATTCTGCCATGAAAAAATACATTCATATGTTGGGGGGGGGGGGTGGCGATGATCATTATCTTGAGGTGCTGGGCCATCAAATACTAGTAAATCATATGATAGTCCTATTTGAGGTTGTAGTATGTGTTCTAGATATATTTTCTGAGGTATAATTCTTTGAGGGTCCTCTATTATATATGAATAAATTTTAGGGAGCACCATAACATTCCTTTCCCACGGAAATGCTCACATGTGTGTTCCATCGTCAGCATATTCCCACATTGTTTATGAGTGGAGGTCCATATGCAACTTATTTGTGTGTTGAACCTAATTTTTATATATTAAACCATCTAGAGACACCTCTTATGTGGTGATTGAAGCATATGAAATATTTTTTTGGGGAGCATCGAAGCACTGGTTGGATGTCTTTAACAATGATGACATTTAGGATATATGTTTTTGAGAAAATTTTAAACTGTGTTTTATGACTAATTTTTCTACGAGACTCTATGAGTAGTGTAGGACAGTGTGTTTATGTGTCTGGAGAACAGAATGACAACTATTATAGACTATTCATTTTACTTTATAGTGATTTAGTGTTTTTTCCAATATTTCTTGACGATGAGAAATCGAGGGTGAGACACTTCAGGAATGGTATCATTCATGTCATTCTATCACATTTTAATGTTTTCATGTTGATTAATATTAATAAAATTGTGAATAATTTTTTGGTTATCGATAGGAACCTCAAATAATATTGTGGTTTAGAGTGGGGAATCTTAACCACTCTCCCAAGCGGTTCAGTGACTTCTAGTCAAAAGTGACATATTGAGACATCTCGTGAGGGGAGTACTAGTCAGGATGTTAGTGTGAATGATCTATTTTATGTCATCAGTTTGATAGATATGGTATTATGAGGAATCAGTTTGATCACGACCAAATTGAGTTTATATCTTTTGGTATGATGGGTCATGTAAAACAATTTTTAGCACCATCTATCATGTAGATAGTGTAGGGGGATCAACTCCAACTTAGGTTCAATAGTGGGAATCACATCTCCACATCCGGTTGGGAGTTGAACTAGTACCTATCATTTTGGCTCAGGTGGTGTGTAGACGCCGGAAAAGTCCGTTGTTCCCAAACAAAGATCCGGATGCGGAAAGCGAGGTCCTATTTGGAGTCGGAAGCATGTTTCGGAGGGCCCGGAAGCCTTGCGCGGAATTTTGGAGATCCGCGCGCAAAGTTGATGAGCAGCGCGCAAACCTCCCGGGATGCGCGCAATGCGCCGGACCGCGCGTGCAATTTTGCGCGCCAGTGGCCCGCGCGAATCCCTTGCGCGCCGGGCCCGATTCCACGCCCGCGATGAGAATTCCGCGCCCGCGAACCGGATTCCGCGCCCGGGGTTGCCTATAAATATAAGGCGACCCCCGACGTTTTAAAGGTTTCCGGAATTCGAAAGGTCTCTCGTGCGCGCAATCCTACCCCTTCCGCGCGCAATGCCGATCTTCAGGTAACCTCTTTTATTTCGCGCAAGAAAGCCTCGGGGTTCGCCTTCGCGCGGAATCCCTTTGGCTCCTTTCCCTTGAATAACCTTTCACTCAAAGGCATTTGCGCGCAAAAGAAGCCTCTTGCGCGCAATTGCCCCAGGGTGCGCGCAATCCAGCCCGATTGCGCGCACCCCCCATTTTAAAGTGGCCATTCATTAAAGAATGAGCCGTTGCCCCCCGTGCGCTATCCGAAGCCCGGTGTGCGCAATCTCGATCATCCGCGCGCAAAGTGC
Organism: Viscum album; assembly: GCA_963277665.1. NCBI lineage: Eukaryota > Viridiplantae > Streptophyta > Magnoliopsida > Santalales > Viscaceae > Viscum > Viscum album. The sequence goes on from CAUJRU010000934.1 coordinate 171,857, forward strand.
TGGCCCAATTGCGCGCCAGCCCGCCCATTTGCGCGCCGACCCGCGGTATTGCGCGCAAAGCTCCTCTTTTGCGCGCAAACCGCCAGGGTCGCCCCCTTTGACCCCCTTTGGGTACCCGCCTGCGTGGCGCCCTATGACCCTCATCCCGGGTGCCCGCACCGTGCGTCGTCTTCCCGTGCGGCCCCCCTAGGCTTGCGCGAAGTGACACGAACCTATCGGCGGCTTCAACGTCCTGCACGACGTTAAACTGCATACGTCCTGCACGACGTTAAACTGCATACGTCATGCACGACGTTAAGCTGCATACGTCCTGCACGACGTTAAGCTGCATACGTCATGCACGACGTTAATCTGCATACGTCATGCACGACGTTAAACTGCATACGTCCTGCACGACGTTAAACTGCACTTTGTCCGAGCTAGAAGACGTTAAACTGTTCAGTATACGTCCCACACGACGTTAAACTGCACATCGTCCGCGCTGCAAGACGTTAAACTGCCAAGCATCTTCGTCTTCAACACACGACGTTAAACTGTACTTCGTCCGGTAAGACGTTAAACCGTCCGCTTCGTCCTCAACACATGACGTTAAACTGTATTTCGTCCTGCAAGATGTTAAACCGTCCGCATCACCTGATCCCGTGCCCCGCACGCAGGGTCCCCCCGGTTTGGATGTGGCCCCCACCCGCTCGTCTCTGCAGGGATGACGGGGTCGCCCCTCTTTAGGGATGATTCATGGAGTGGCCTTCGCCCACGGGGGTAGAGTGTTACAAACAGAACGAACTACGTGGACTTTGATCCCTGACTTCTAAACATGGTACGTAGAAAGCCTCTCCGAGGTTCAAGCCCGCCACCTGGTCGTCCCGGTCGTATTTACGTCGGTTCGTCCATCAGTGAACCCCTCCCGGGTTCACACTTGTGTTGATTCACCTATGAATCCGCCTCTGTGGGGGACTGCACGTGTGTATCTCCATTGTGCTTCCCCACCGCCTCGATCTCTTCGTGAGTCGGCTTGCTAACGTCCTGCATGACGTAAAACTGTGATCCACCCGGCCGTTCCATCCCCCTCTGTGCGAGGTGGTTCGGTTCAATCCTCCGCCCGGCGGCCTCGATCTCTTTGTGAGTCGGCTTGCCGACGTCCAGCATGACGTTAAACTGTATACCCGAACTACGCTGACTTTGATCCGCGCTAACGCACGGTACGTAGGAAGCCCCTACGGGGTCCAAGCTCTTCACTCCATCATCCACCCTGATCCTTACCCGGGCCGTCACATCCCGGTGGGGTCATGCCATTTCACTCCACTCCACTTCACTCGGGAAGACGCCCATGTGCTGGCCCCAGCGTCGGAGGTTCCCCGCAAGGGGTTCTGTCATCTGATCCACTCCTCGTGTTGATCAGTCCGATGTCGTCCCCGCTGGACGTTAAACTCGCGGCATACCCCGTGTTAAACATGGGAAGCTGAGGAAAACCTCAGGTAACACAGTTCCCCGCGCCAAGTGCGGGATGCCTCAGGCCATCACGCCTTCGAGAAGCCCTATTAGGGACGGAAGGCAGACATGCAGAGGCGCAGTGTTAAGACACGCCCCCGACACCCGGAGCCACCCGGTCTCCTCACCGCAGGTTGCTGCCCCGACCAGACTCCTTGAAGCGTCCGGGCGGAAGCAGCGTAATTAACCGGTGTCCATGAAGATATGGCACCGGGAACGAGATTCACGAACATTCTTAATTCTATGAGGGAGACCCGGATTAGGCGACGAGTTCCGAGGAGACGTCCACGGAAGGAGGAGTCGACATCCCATCATCCCGGTTTCGATCAAGGAGCAGACGCCCCTGAATAAGGGATGGATGCCGCCCGCCCTTGGAAAGCGGGACTGCGGGACCACAAGCCGCGCGCGCCCATCCCCTCGGGTCGACGGGTGCACGCGCGAACGTGTCCTGGCGGAACAGCGTAACCCGACGCACATCCGCACCGAAACAGAAAAATGGTGAACCCGACGTGAATCTCTTCTCCTCAATGCGAAGACTGATGGCTTTTAGAGGTGTTGGAAGACCAGCATGCTGCTCGACCGAGCATTCAGTTTTACCCGCCAGGGGCTGGGGAAGGGAAATCGGGCACTCCGTCTCGCGACGTCGATGGCCTGGGTCCCCCCCACGGAAGGCGCCGTGGCACTAATGGTTGGTTGTCGATTCCTTTTCCTATCAGTGTTAATGGGTTTTTCTCCCTGCTTTCAGGAATCAGGTCGCTCAATCCAGTGCCCGATCGCCACCCGCCCACTGGCGCAGGGGTAGGGGAAACACCGACGCGGCTACTCCGCGCGGTCCCGCCCGTTCCGCAGCCGTCCCAACAGCCGCAGCTGCGGGGCAACCACGCCCTCTCTCCCCCTCGGAGGTCATCCAGAGAAGGGTGATCAACAACTTGGTGCGGAGATATGAGGAAGAGGGAATCATCCCCACCAGGGACATGGCTCGCCTAGACCTCGAGGGAGCTGCACCTTGCCACCTACGCCGCCCCCGAGGGCCGCGCAGGGAGGCACCGCTGCCTACCTCGACGTCCAACCGCTTTGGGAGTTTATCCCCGGAGCGCTCCGACAACTCCTTCCCCTATGCGGATGAGGTGGAAGATGCCCGGGACTACCCTATCCGGGATTCGCTCCAGGGATCCGCGATGAGGGCTCCTGTCAGGCCACGACGACATCGCCGCCAGGCCTCTCAAGTCGAGGAACAGGCTCTCCACCTGCCCGCGCCGCTCATCCCGACTCGTTTGTCCCGACGCCAACGTCGGGCTCGAGCGGAAGAGGATTCCCACCTTGGGGCCCTAGCAACAGCGGCCGCGTTGGCTCAAGCCACTGCTGGCTCCAGTCACCAGGCCCCTACGCATCCTGAGCAGGAGCACTTCTATGCCCGACCCGGATCAAGGCCCCGACTGCCCCAAAGGCAGGTTGGGTTGACTCTCCCGGTTGCTGGTACAGGCAATGGCCACCGCGGACCACCTCGCGGTAGCGCTATTCACCAACAGGGTCTGCTCCGTGTGGCCGATCCAAGAGGCATGGGTCACCCCGCCTTCCGATCCCGGCCTGGAGGCTTTCCCGGAATCATCTCTCCCAGCGTCCCCTTTGATATCTGTCCCGGTGCTCCTCGCACCTTGGTTTCCAGTCCTCTTGGCCCCAGCACCAGTGCGGCCGGAGGACGCCAGGATAGAGATCAGCCATGCCCCGAAGAACCACTCAGGGGCAGGAGGGCGAGGCGTCGACACCGAGGGAAGAATGTTACGGAATTCCGGACAGAGATCCGACCGGTTCGTTTCTCTGATACAGAGGCGGAGTATGATTCGGCGACAGAGCCCTCCCCCCAATCCCGCCAGTCAGGGGCAGGGGTAGGAATGCGGCACGTCAGCCTCGTACTTCCCGAGAGCGAGATCGATATGATCCCCGCTTCTGTCCGAAGGTATATCCGGAGTAGCGAGGGCCTGGTAGACCCCCAAGGATCAAGCTTGTGGTTGGTACCGGCCCCTCCGGAAGCACCTTCTGCCTCGATCGGAGAAGCCGGAGACTTTTTCTGGGGACCGACGGTCGAACCACGATCTAGTGCACCCTCGGCGAGCACCGACGCTATGGCAGGATGTTCGCTCGCCGGCCCGTCCTATCATGATGTGGTAGCTGGGGCACCGCCACCCTCAGAGGGCGGCCCGGGATATGGAGGCCAATCGGCATGCTCGCCGTATTCACCGCCGGCCAGCCCGTCGGCCAGGCGGCCCGCCTCGGCACCACTACCGGTTCCCCGTCCATTCCCAGTCGTTGAAGAGGACCAAGGAGACCTGGGTCCCGAGTTTGAGTCGTGGAGCTTCTGGACCGTCCTTGCAGAGGGCCACTTCCCTGAGAAGTTTTGGCCAGTCGCAGGACCAAACTTTGATGCACCCGAATCGCTCACCCCGGATGAGTTCGAATGCTTCCGCCGAACTCTCCGGGAGACTCACTCCCGTCTTCACCGCCTACAAATGCCATATCCCGGGAGTCAAGTGCACCTGGAGGATATTGGTGAGCAGTGCCGTCAAATTGACCTGGCCACGCTCCCCGCGGTTCGGCACCCCGGGTCATTTGGGCACCACGAGGCCCTCCAACAACGATGCGTTGAGTGTTTTCAAGTACTCCACAAGGTTATCAAGGAAGCCACTCCCCACGTGTATATCCGTGGATGGGGGCAGTACGCTACCCTACGCTTCAGTGCGATTCGCCGACAGCCCGATTCACTGGGTGGCCCTGAGGGTATATCCCCAGGGACGGAAACGGTCAATATGGCTGACCTGTCGGGAGAGGGGAACGACTTGGAACTTCTCGACGGGGGCTCTTCCCCCGAAGACAAGCCGTCGTTGGATCCATCTGTGAGAGTTACTCGTCAACAGAGGAACCTCCTGGGACTCCCCGCACCCACTGAAGCAATGACGCTGAGCCGAAACGTCAGCAAAGGTAAAGAGCACGGCGGGGCTATAAAGCCCGCCGACCCATCCACCTCCATGCAGAGGGCAGACGAGGATCCCGAGAAGGCTACGCTACGTCAACAGCTCGCCGAGCAGAAGAAGCTGGTTGACCAGCTCCTCGCCGAGCGCGCTGCAGAGCAGCGGCCTGACTACGGTGATCCTAGGCCAGGACAGCGGGGACAGGAACAACCACCCCTCGGTGAGGCTCTCCCGGGCAACCGTGATTATGCTGTGTTTGCCGACACGAGAGAGGCCATCGCCTATGGCAAGAGGGCGCGGTATGTTTCACCACACCCTCCCGAGCGGCGTGACTACCTGAGAGACCCCGCTCGGATTCCTCCCGCTGCCCCAAGGGCCGCTCCGCCCGCCATCCCACGAGCTGCCGAGTTCGACGACCCGATTAAAGGGCCATGCAATGCGCTCGTGGTTAGAGATCCTCGCCAGGACTGGAACCCATGTCCGGACGATCCGATGGCGGCACTCATCGCCCGCTTGGAGGCCTTGGAGACTCGGCAAGTGGTGATCCCACCGGACGGCAAGCCATACCCAGCATGGGTGGATGACATGCCGGCGCCTCCGGGATTCGGGAATCCCACTTTCGCCCCATTCAACGGGACTGGAGATCCGCCACAGCATTTGGCCCATTTTAACTCGAGGTGTGGGCCTATGTTGGGGACTCCGGCGCAGCAAGAGGCCGCTAAGCTTCGCTGCTTTGTCCAGACACTGGAAGGGCCAACATTTGTCTGGTACAGCCAACTCCCCGTCGGGTCGATAACTAGCTGGGAGGACCTTCGTAGACAATTCCTCTACCAGTTCAGTTCCACGACCCGGAAGACGAGTATCGTAGACCTCTTCAAGTTCAAGCAGAGGCCTGATGAGCGAGTTGCGGACTTCGTCGCCCGATGGAAGGGTCTCACGTATTCCCTTGACATGCCATTGACTCAGGAGCAGTTGCTGACAATGTGCGTCGGGAACGTCAAGACCGAGCTGGTCCCTTCCTTGATCACTCAGAATTACCCCGGAGGGTTCAGGGACTTCTCATATAAAGCTCAACGTCTTGAGGAAGCCCTGCAACAGGCCAGCCAGGCACACCCGCTGCCTCCTATGATTCCTGCAAGGAGAGCCAGCAGGGCTGAGCCCGCTGCTGTTGCCCAGATAGAGGATCCCAGGCCGTTGGAGCTGCTGCCAGTGAGACCAGCTCCACAGCCCCACAGGAATCCGCCTCCACAGGCTCAGTTCCCGGCCCAGCAGCGGCAGCCTCAGAACCGGCCGGCCCCTCCGCGTAATGTACCGCCGCAACCCAGGAGAGATAATCAGGGTCCACCTCCTCGGCAGGCCCCTCCAGCCCCTCGTCAAGACCACACTCCCAGGGGCCCGCGATACCTGACCTACTCATTTCACGAGGATCAGGTCCCCGGTTATTTCCGGAGCGCCCTGGAGCAGAGGATTGTGCGACTGCCTGAGTGTTGGAGGCCAGAGGAGGCACATCTCACGGATAACCCCCGCTACTGCCCCTACCATCGGGCCCTGGGGCACACCATCCAGCGGTGCTATGTGTTTAAGGATTGGCTCCAAGACCAGATTAACAACAATGTAATCAGGTTGGGCCCAGCTCCAGCACAAGTGGCGGGCGTGTTCGTGGGATCAGACGACGATAGTGGCAACGAGGACGAATGGCAGCTGGTCTCCGACTGCGGATCTCAGAAGTATAAAAACCGGATGGCCCGCAAGACGATCATTCGCGCCCATGGAATCATCCGTGCACGCTAGAATCAGCCTGAGCCCCCAGAATCTACGGGTGCTGCTTCAGCATCGTCGTCCCAGCCTGCCTCTTCCAAGAAGAGAAAACGGCGGCGGCACAAGAAGGAAGAGCGCGCCCCGCCAGTTCCGCCACTATCCTGCACTCTCGGCGATTTCATGCCCTCGGAGATGGGGATCCCTCCTCGGATCCGTCCAGTGGTGAATGATTCATCCGATGACAGTATTGGGTACGTTTCGGTTAATACCTTCGAGCTGGTAAATCCCTTTTCGGTTCACGACGTTGAAGAACACCAGGTGGACCTCCCTAGTGTCCCCGGTTGTCGCCACCGTCGGAGGAGCCGCAACAACAGGGGTCGCCGGGGCACAGCAGTTGGTACCTCCAGCCAGGCCGTGCACGCCAATGAGACTAGGCAGCAGGATCATGATCGAGCTCAGCGTGCGCAGCCCCCCCATCCGGGGATGATGGATTCGCCTCCGCCACTGTTTGTGGTGTGGGATCAGGCAGAACCGCCTCAGCTGCGTCGCGATCAGCTCCGCCCTGCCACGAGTCCATCCCGGCCTCCTGACCCCAGTACGATGACCATTTCCCGGGCTTCAACCAATGAACAGCGAGATGCGCCAAGTACCAGCCGGCCGCCGGTCCAACCGGCAGGGCCCATCATGCCTCCAACCGCGGAGCAACCTCCTGCAACCAGGGGCACGCGCTTGGCCAAAAAGTATGATGTCCTGAAGCACTTGGCCGATATCTCAGCGAGACTCTCCATCCTTGAGGCTCTGTGCATGTCATCTGAGATGCGCGAGGCACTCGCTGAAGCCCTGAAGAGCCCCCTCCAATTTGAGACAGAGGTTGCGGCTGTAGAGGCCTTTCACGCCGAAATGATTGAGGACGCCGAATGCTGGGCAGTTATCTCGTTCTCTGGTAAGGATGAAGACCCTCCTATACAGGGGCACATTCGTCCGTTGTATGTTACCGGCCAGTTCAATGGCCTTGAAGTCCGACGCTGTCTTGTCGACACGGGGTCCGGGATTAACCTGATTCCAACTCGGAAGCTCCGGAGATTGGGGTTGTCTGAGGATGACTTGATTCCCTCCGACCTCAGGATACAGGGGTATGACCGCACCGAGCAAACTCCGGTCGGCAAGATACGCTTGAAGACCCAGTTCGGTGACTTGGTTGCCAACACCGAATTCATGGTAGTCTCTCAAGACACTGCGTACAATGCATTGATGGGCAGGCCATGGCTCCACCTTCATGCGGCGGTTCCCTCGTCCTACCACCAATGCCTCAAATACTCCCTTAATGGTCGAGTAGGCGTGCTTCAGGGAGATACCTCTCCTTTTGCCTCATGTGAAGCCCGCTATCTGGACGCGGACTATTACAAGAGCAAGGATAAGCAGATCCTGGCAGGTGAGGTCGAGCCTGTCACTGTTGCAAGGGATCCCTGGGAAAGTTTGGATGATGCTTACGTCCTCCCGATTCAACGGTTGGACGTAGCCATGGTCTCGACGGCCTGTGAGTCTCCTGATGAGACGACCGCAACTGCCCGTGCCAGCACCAGCGGCCCAGCAGGATCTGGTAGCCCCAATGCAGTTTCCAACGCAGTCTCTCCCGTGGACGATCCCTCCCCGAGTGGAGAGGACGTGGAAGATGCACCCCCAGCCTTTGAGGAGGGCGTCTCCGCCACGGTCGATGAGTTAGTACAAGTGAACCTTGGAACCGAAGCAGATCCGAGACCCACATTGGTCAGTGCCGCCATGCCCTCTGAGGAGCGGCAGCAGTACGTGGACTTTCTCAGGCAGCACCGTGATGTGTTCGCTTGGGGCTATGACGAGATGCCGGGGCTAGATCCTCAGGTAGCCGTCCACCGCCTTGGTCTCCCGGCGAACCATCGCGGGTTCAAGCAGCCTCCCAGGAAGATGCACCCACTCCACGGTGCCATGGTTGAGGCCGAAGTTGACAAGCTTATCAAAGCCAACTTCGTGAGGGAAGTCCAGTACCCCAAATGGCTGGCCAACATTGTGCCGGTCAGGAAGAAGAACGGGCAGATCAGAGTCTGCATCGACTTCCGCGATCTCAACCGCCACTGTCCGAAGGATGATTTTCCCCTTCCAGTGACAAAGCTGTTGATTGACGCCACGGAAGGGTTCCAAGCCCTCTCCTTTATGGATGGATACTCCGGATACAACCAAATTCGTATGGCCCCTGAGGATGAGGAGTTCACTGCCTTCAGGGCCCCCCAAGGTACCTTCTGTTACCGGGTCATGCCCTTCGGCCTGAAGAATGCAGGTGCCACCTATCATCGGGCGAGGCACCGCATATTCAAGCCAATCCTCGGCACACTGGTGGAATGCTACGTCGACGACTTGGTGGTCAAATCGCGCCAGCGTCAGGACCATCTCAATGATCTTGAGAAAGTGTTCGGCTTCTTCCGGTCTCGCTGCCTGAAGATGAACCCGTTGAAGTGTGCCTTCGGGGTCAGCTCCGGAAAGTTCCTTGGATTTGTGGTAAGATACCGGGGTATTGAGATCGACCCAGAGAAGATCAGGGTGATTAGCCAGATGCCTCCCCTAGGTAACATCCGGGAACTGCAAGGGTTCCAAGGCCACTTAGCCTATATATGCCGATTCATCGCGAATCTGGCCGGCAAGTGTAAGCCCTTTTCTCGGCTCATGAAGAAAGGTGCCACCTATGTATGGGATAAAGAGTGTCAGACCGCTTTTGAGGAAATCAAGCAGTACATGCTGCAACCTCCGGTTCTGATGCCGCCTATATCCGGGAAGCCGCTGGTCCTCTATGTGACCGCCCTGGAACGGTCCCTGGGTGCCCTTCTCGCCCAGAAGAACAACGAGGGAACAGAGAATAGCCTCTATTACCTCAGTCGCATGCTCCTCGATGCGGAAGTCAGGTATTCCCCCGTCGAGAAGAGCTGCCTGGCGCTCGTATTTGCCGTACAGAAATTACGACACTACTTGCAGCACCATGAGGTACAGTTGGTTTCTCGGGTAGACCCGTTGAAATATATCCTGAGCCGGCCTATGTTGACTGGACGTCTAGCGCGGTGGGCTGTGGTTCTCCAGCAGTTCGACATCAGGTATGTGTCTCAGAAGGCCATCAAAGGGAAAGCATTGTTAAACTTTCTGGCTGCTCACCCAACCTCCGCGGATCAACCGATGGATCTAGGCTTTCCTGATGAGGCCATCCTCTCGGTCGATCGAGCCGGTCCATGCTGGCAGATGCACTTTGACGGTGCCTCCCGGAGCCCCACCGGTAGAAGACTCGATAATCCTAAGCTCAACAAAGTGGGCTTGGGTATCGTCTTCATTATCCCGGAGCAAGCTGTACTGCCATACTCTTTCCTATTGTCAGAGGGTTGTACCAACAATGAGGCGGAATACCATGCCCTCATCACCGGCCTTGAGTTAGCTCTCGAGATCGACGTGCCCCATCTGTGTGTGAAAGGGGACTCCGAGCTAGTTGTTAAGCAGATCAATGGCGACTATGTTTTCAGGAAGCCGGAACTTGTGCCATTGCTGGAGTGCACCCTCCTTCTGATGGCCCAGTTTCCTTCTTGGCCAGAAATTGTCCACATTCCCTGGTCGCAGAACGGTCGAGCAGATGCTTTGGCCAGCCTTGCTGCGTCACTTGCAGAGCCTGAACAGGATAACCTGACCGTCCGCGTGACGCGCCGCAGGCTCATCGCTCCCGTTATCCCGGAGGGAGATCGCGGCCCGTCGTTAAGTAATCTCACCACGGTTGCCCCTGTGCCCGGAGCCCCGAGTACCCCAGATATGGCAGTCGAACCAGCCCCTGATTGGAGGATGCCTTTGGTTGAGTACCTCCAACATGGCATTCTCCCGCCGGATCGGGCCGAGCGCGAGCGAGTTCGACGCCGCGCATCGCAGTTTGTCCTCCAGAGCAGTCCCGGCCTGGAGCATATCCTCTACAGACACGGATTCGATGGTGTTCTCCTTCGTTGCCTTCAGGGAGTTGAGATCCCACGAGTCATGCAAGAGGTTCATGCTGGTTCATGCAGTGCCCATCAGACTGGGCCGAAGCTGTCCCACCAGATTCAGAGGTTGGGATACTTCTGGCCCTCCATGATCCATGACTGCATCGAGTATTCCAGGAGGTGCCATGCGTGCCAGGTTCATGCGAACTTTGTGCATCGGCCGCCGGAGCCTCTCCATACCACCAGGTATTCTTGGCCCTTTGCAGTCTGGGGGATGGATGTTGTGGGACCTTACCCGCCGGCGACGGCTTGCCAGTGCCGGTTCATTCTGACCGCCACGGACTTCTTCTCCAAATGGGCAGAGGCGATTCCGCTCAGAGAGGTCAAATCCTGTTCGATCGCTGACTTCGTGACCTCCAACATCATTCATCGATTTGGAGTGCCTCACGCTATCCTCACAGATAACGGAGCCAATTTCCGAGAAGCCGAGTTGAAGAAGTTGTATGCCAAGTATAACATTCGCTTGAACCATACATCTCGCTATCATGCGTAGGCGAATGGACAGATCGAGGCGTTTAACAAAACCCTCTCTAACATTCTGCAAAAAATGGTTGGTCAGAACAAGAAGAGTTGGCCGGACAAGCTCCCCAACGCCCTCTGGGCTTATCGGACGACGACTCGCAATTCCACCCAGATGACCCCTTATTCCCTGGTGTATGGAGCTGAGGCCGTCCTGCCCATCGAGATCCAGTTACCGTCCTTGCGCACTGCGGTCTACGACCAGCAAGCGCCGGACAGAGCTGCTGAAGCCCGTCTAGTCGAGTTGGAAGCATTGGATGAGAATAGACTTCGCGCCTTGCACAACTTGGAGAGGCATCAAAGCAGAATGGCTTGAGCTTTCAATAAGAAGGTTCGCCTCCGCTCCTTCCTGCAGGGTGACCTAGTGTTATCCCTAAGAGCGCCAATGATCCCCGGCAGGAAGCCGCCCAAGTTGGAGCCCATGTGGGAGGGACCTCTTGTCATCCACAAAGTTTATAACAATGGCGCGTACTCCCTAGCGACTATGGATGGTGAGCGTGTCACTCCTCCCACCAACGCTAGGTTCCTCAAGCAGTACTTTGTCTGAGTGCATACGTCCAAGCTGCACGACGTTAAACTGCCCAGCATATCGTCCGTGCGGCAAGACGTTAAACTGCCAAGCACCTTCGTCCAAGCTACAAGACGTTAAACTGTTTAGCATTCGTCCAACATGACATTAAACTGTACTACGTCCGAGCTACAAGATGTTAAACTGTTCAGCATTCGTCCTGCATGACGTTAAACTGCCTCTCAAGAACTACGTGCGGCTTGATTCCCATCCTTATGGGATACGTAGGACCGCCTGAAAATTCATGTTTCAGGCCCAGCCCCATCCTTCGGGAATTTCCATCCCACCTCGGGCCCTTGGCCTAGTTGCCTCTGGGTATGTGGCGTATGGTGTGGATGCGGGGCTATTCCCTCATTCACGTCGGATTGCTCGCCACGCTGTATGCCCCCCACGTTTGGGGATGCCTTCTGCTCTCCCCTTTTTCTCTCTTTTCGTCCTGCATGACGTTAAACTACACTTCAAGAACTACGTACGTCTTGATTCCCATCCTTATGGGATACGTAGGACCGCCTGGACGCTTGTGTTTCAGGTCCAGCCTAGTCTCTTGGTCGATCACGGGGACCTGCTGTCTTTTGGTTGCTCTCAGGGTGAGTCCTCCGACCCTTTCTGGTGATCTGTTAACATGTTTTGGTTACTTTGGTCTATGGCCCGTAGTGTCGGATGCAATCCCGGCAAGTCCTGTGTTGCTTGTCGGGCCGCGCGCTTCCTCTTGTTCAAGCCTTCACTCAAAGGGATCCTCGTTAGCGGTTTGGGTACGATGCCTCAGTGCTCTCCTACCGCTCCGGGTCGATTTATCGGCGGGTCCTGGGCCGCAAATCGATATGAATCCTGCGATTGAGCGGTTGAAGCTCGTTTGCTTGCCCCGTTCTAGGCTGACGCGATCGGATGTTGTGTTGCGAATATGGTCAGCGACATCCTTGATCGCCATGTCGGCTCTTTTAGGCTCCGAACATTGGTTGCGCGGTCCTCATCACACTCTGCCTTTGTGCGTTGTAGTGGAATCTCGACACTCTCTTCATACTGACCTTCAGTACACCTTTACACGTTAGGCAGGCCAACCAGGGTAATGGTGTCTGTCGAGGCTCCCACGATCTGAGCACCAAGGATATATGTGGATGTCCTCCCTAAGGGCCATGTGTAGCTGGACCCTCGTCCCCATAAGGAGGAAGGAGTCGCCCGAACAATCGCGTTCTGGGCCCAGTATAGCTGGAGGCTAGCATCTCTGCCCCTCGGGTGATGGACATACGCGGGCCCCTATCCCAGGATCCTTTTTCTGGAATCGTGTGTGACCGCAGGGCTGGGTATGTTCCCACCTCCGCTGAGTCCGCTGTATCGCGATAAGCGGCTCGCGGATTCCTCCATGGTCCGAACCACACGACCTTAAACTGTGTTGTCTGGTCCTACCACACGACCGTAAACTGTGATCGTCTTGGCCGCCCGACGAGAAATGGCACTGCATCGTGATGTTCTCCTCAGGGGACACTCACGTTGGGCACTGGTTAATAACCGCGCCATTCATCAATGCCTTTCATGGCTTGATTATTGTGGCGACGCCAGGGATTCCTTAATCACAGGCATGTCGCTGTACAAAGAAAAACCATCCATCTTTAAGGACAAACAAGAAATATCAAATACCGCTTCTTCTGTGTGCGAGGGCCAGACCCGCACCCTTCCCCGCGCTGGTGCCCGATTGTGTTGCGCCGCGCTTGAAGAACTACATGTGGCTTGATTCCCATCCTTATGGGATACGTAGGAAAGCCCGGATGTTTGAAACTTCGGGTCCAGCCCCCACCTCTTAGAGATTACCCCTTCTCTGGGGAATCCGCCGCCTTCAGGCCACCCTCAAGGTGTGTCCCTCGACCCCTTGCAGTGGTCCACTGGTGTCAATAGTACTCTGGTTTATGTTCAGGAGGGTCAGGTTCAGCTTGGTCAGGTTCCTTCCATTTTCAGGCTTCGTGCTCCCTTTCATTCGGACCCATCGCCTACGCCCTGGGTGGAGCCCCCGTGAACGGTTTGGACACAATGCCTCAGTGCTCTCCCACCGACTCGGGCTGGTGCCCCCAATGGCCTCGGGCAGCAAATCGATATGAATCCTGCGATTGAGCCGTCGATGCTCATTTGCTGCCTCGTTCCATCAACGGTTAGTGCGATATTGATGCTGCTTTTCCGCCACGGTCGGCAGTACTCCCATATCATTACGTCGGTGCCCCCAGTCCTTGAGTGAATGGCCGCATGATTCACATCACATTTTCCACCTCCCATTCTGACCAGGCAAAATCTCGACACTCTTGACACTATCCCTCAGTGCATCTTCGCATATCCAGGGGATAGGACCACGATGCGGCGTACTTTGAGGTTCTTATGGTCCGAGCTCTAAGACCTTAAACTAAGATCTACCCCTATGGTCCAAGCTCTACGACCTTAAACTAAGATCTCCCCAAACGGGGTTCTGTGTCCTGCATAACGTTAAACTGCACTCGCAGAACTACGTATGGCTTGATCTCCAGCCTGATGGAGTACGTAGGAACGCCCGGGCATTTCGACTCGGGTCCAGCCTCAGGGATCGCTAAGTCCCGCCCCTCCTCGTCGCCGGCCGTCTGGCCTGACCTCGGGTAGAGTGGTGCAGTTGTTATATTCTCCCCGATTCAGCTCGGGATGCCCCATCGCAATGATGGGAAGCGACAGTTTCCTTGTCAAAGAGGTTCTGTCTGAGAATTGGGGTGATTCACGGCCAGATTAGTGCATCCGCCTAATACGCTTTCCCCACGGTGGCGCAATTTTGGGAGCGTTGGATTCTGTCCGAACAAATCGTCACTTCGCCCCACGCTTCGCATGCCCTGTTGATCTGGATTTCCACCCTTATGCCTGAAGGAACCCCCAAAGCGGCATTGATGATGACATGTGATCCGCCTCCTGCAATATGGATGATGACCTTCGGTCCGTCTATCGCAGTAGTATGGTCGATTGATCCATTGTCCGCTTGCCGTCTTGGGCATTTCCTGGAAGGTCAACCGTTGTGGATTTCTGAATTCGGGACACACGATTCACCCTTTCTCATTTCCCTATGTTCGGAAAAAATCTCAACGCCCCTAGCGTTGTCCCGCTCGTGTGTCGGAACAAGTTGGGGGGATGATACATTGATTAGGCTTGAGGTCTCCTTTCCTAGGAATGACCTCCCTCTTTTCTTTAGAAATCCAGGCCCAATTATGGATGTCTGAAGCTTGGTTGACGCTCCCTCAAGACAATGGATTATGGTTGAGCATGTTAAGCCAAAAGATGCAGATAAATATGGTGATTCATACAAATGGATCGAAATATTGAGGAGCGGAAGCAAATGTTCTGGGAGTGGAAAAAACAAAGCCTCTAGGGATTAGCGTGCTGGATAAGTCTTTCTAACGCCGCTACCCTTTGGCTGGCGGCCTCCAGGGCTGCTTCTCGCTCTCTGTGCGCCCTCTCCTCGTCGGCGGTCGCAACACGCAGTTCGTCGATTCTGGAATGTGCATGCTCCCGCTCGACTTGAATTGTGACCATCTGTTGGCCCGCCTCCGTCAGCTGCACCTGGGCGTCAACCAGCTGGGCTGCTAGTTGCTCCACAAGCTCATTGCACGCAGCGACGAAGGCCTCCTTTTCTGCCGCCTGCCCTTCGAGACGCCGGACTTCCTGCTCCACCACGAGGAGCGCCCGCGTGCTCTCCGACATGTCCCGACATTGTGCGACGTCGGCACGCCGGCGGCTCTCGCGCATCTTTTCGGCCATGAAATCACGGACCGTCAGATGGAGGCGTTGAGCATCAGCTCCCCCGGCACACAGAAAGCGCAGCCAGGTTTGGAGTGATCCCATGCGCCCCAGCCACTCCGATGGGTCTCGCTTGAGAAAGCGTTGGATGCACTTCCACCCCCTTCGGCGCGTTATCCGGCTCTCCTCGACCGCCTCCGCGTCTGAGTCGTCCATCTCCTCGGGGTCGGCAGGCCGGTAGGCAGGGAAGGCAGCCAGCAGGTCTGCTGCAGGGTCCGCCCCTGGGATGTCCTCACAGGGGATAGGTTCCCCAACATCTGGGCGACCTTCTTCTCCCGCCCCGGTGGCGTTGACACCCTCGTCAGCCCCCGACCTCTCTCCGATGGCAGCACTGCCGACGTCCGTAGCCCCTTTATCAGCAGTTGGTGGGGCCGGCTCGGTGTGGGAAGTCTGTTCCGGAGCATGCGGCATGTCTGCCACCGGTCCACTCGTGGATGGCCCGGGTTCGACAGCCCGACGAGCCTCCAGTGTTGAGATCACTGCGCATGGCATGCCGTGGTTAGTCACGGATCGTCAATGGCAAGAACCAGCAGTAAAGTAAGGAGACTTACGGGAGTTCAGAGCGTCATCTTCCGCTATCCCGACCGCCGCAGGAACAGTTGCAGCAGGGGACCATTCTGCGCTTGTCAATTCGATAATGGGTGCCTGGCCCCCGCCTTGTCCTGCTGGCGCCTCTCCTACTCCCGCTGAGGACGCCTGACCAACATCCGTGTGCTCCTCAGAAAGGTGGAGAAATGGGTTAGAAGCTGCATAAGTGAATGGATGAAGCAGGTTGAGTAGGGATAGAAGCGGACCTCGAGGAGCTCAGTGACGTCAACATTGTCAGAGCTGGCCACCTCGCCGCACTCCCGTGGGCTCCCCTGGTGGGATTTTCCCTCGGAGCCTTCATCCTCCCCCATTTCCTCCTCTTCCTCGGAGTCGTTGCTACTGTTATCATCCTCCGGCGGCATCTGTTCTGGAGCATGCTCTAGACCGAGAATCACCTTCACCAGGAGGGATGGCTCCGCACGCTGACCACGTTGGCGCGCGTACTCCTCCATGGCCGTCAGATACGCATACTGCCGGTTGAAGTCCACCCTGTCGGCGATCTGGAGGCGCCCGACCTCTGGCAGATGGATTCCTTCTCTGAGTATCTTTCGCCAGATGGCGTCGGACCCCAGTGACTGCCACAGGGTCATCCAGGCCGACCACAGCGCCGGGAAGACTGCATCGTGGGAGGGTTCGAGCAGATGCCTTACCTGCTTCCTGGGCCGCTCTTCGACCACCGCACGTGCCCCCTCTCTGGGCGCCGAGGTCGTAGCGGCAGCCTGCGATGTGCCTGCCGCCGAAGTCCCTGCTCGCGCCGGCTCCGCTGTTTGGCGCGCCTCCGTTCTCCCCCGTGTGGCGGCGCATCGCCTCCTTCCTTGACGCCCGGTCTCCGCACAAGTGACCTCGAGCCGCCGAACTGGCTTCCGTAGAAGCCCCTCGGGGTACGCGATGGCCCAGTGTTCGGCGTACTCGGTTGCCAAGCCTGCGTCGACCCCGGTAGGAGGGAGAGTGATAACGTCGCAAGAGCCAAAGGCAACAAACATCAGCCACATCTGGCGAAGGACGCCAGGGTTCATCTCCTCCCGGACAGCAGTGAATACCCTTTTCGGCATCCGTTGAAGGCACCCGAACTGCCTGGCGAACCGGGTTGGCACGTAGGGCTCGCAGATCACCTTCCCGTCGATCCGAGCCACGAGCACCCTGCCCCGCATGTTCAGGAAGTACTCGTGCTGCTCCAGCGGACCCTGCCCGTTGTCGATCATATGGCCAACGGGATTGGGGAATGGGCTGAAGTTGAAATTGGCATGATTGTCAATCCGAATCCTCACGCCCTCCTCATTTAGGGTCATCGGAGCGACCCCCGCAATGTTCAGCAGGGAGGGTCGCAGGCCGTTGCCCAGAGGAATGATGGCGTTCGGAAACGTGTACCCACCAAGGTGAGCAGCCACCCAGCCGTGGAAGAATTGGAAGGGCCCACAGATCCTTCGTGGCGACCCCCCTCGTGAGATGCGTCGCAGGATGGCATACAGTTCCGCCAGTACTGGGACCCCGAGGTTATATCTTTTGTTGGAGGCCATAGCACCCGCCATCGCCAGTGTCGCCGGGCGAACACCCATTCTCGCGTCCCGCACTGGCAGGAGCCACCCACTCAGAAAGGCGGCCAGGAACGCCGCGTACCGGACATTTGGGTCCCGGGCCTCGATGACGCGGTACCCCCATGAGCGGTAGTCGCCCGTCTCCAGGACCCGCCAGTACGACCCGTTCCGGCTCCTCTGAGCCGCGGTCGGGCACCGCTTCCCCCTGCCTGGCATCTTGACCGCTGGGTCATGCTCCAAGAACTGGCCGAACCACTCCTTTTAGGCTATGTCCTTCTGGAAATCCTTGACCCCGAGCCGCTCTGTAGCCAGGTCCAGCAGATGCCACGTCAGGATGGGAGTCTGTGACCTGTCGCCCCAGGTGTTCCTCGGAGGCAGGAACTCATCATACTGGTAACCCTCCAGCGGGATACCTCCGATGCAGTGCGTGTCCCAGAGACCGATGCCGACCTCCCCATGGTGAAGATGGAAGGTGTTGGTATCCGGGGACCAGCGGGTGAACAGCTCCGGCCCGAGCTCGGACTGCTGGTAGAAGTGGAACTGCGACGTCCACACCGCCTCAAACAGGCCGATGTACCACAGCTCCTCCGCGAAGTGATCGCAGGTGTGACGTACGCAGAACGCCCAGGCCCGCTCACTGGTGAAATTGCCCCTAGATCGCAAGTCCCAGTCCTTCAGCCAGCCCTTGGTGTCGTCGGTGACACTCTGGCGATATATGCTCGAGTAGAGGGCTGGAGAGTTCTCCGCAGTAGGCTCACTTCCGACGATGGTTCGCGTCCTCGGGTTCAGGACATAGACATCTAAATGTCTGGTCTCCCTGGCAGGATGCCCATTGTTGGTGATGTTATAGCGGGGAAGCTCGTCCTCCCGAGTCACCCAGGTCCGTGGCGCATCAACCTCGAACCCTGGCACCGGAACCTCATCCAGGATGCCGAAGTTCCAGAGCGGCAGTTTGTCCGATAGTGTATATGTCTTATGGGCCGGCGTCAGCATGTCGAACAAGGATTGATTGTTGGAAACAATCTCCTTGGCTCCGTAGACCTCCTCGTTCGTCGCCATCTCAGCTCTGCGAGTGGCGGCATCCCCCTCATTTCCTTGATTCGCGGCCATCTCAGAAGCTCCGGGAGTCGTGAGGGTAAAGGGATGAAGCGTGCGGGATCGGACGAGGCTGGTAGAGAAGTTTGAGAGTTGGCGCGCAATCCGAGTGGACGGCGCGCAATCGGGAAGTCCGTCGCGTAAAACCCCGGGTATTCGCGCAAAAGCAGGCCGAATTCCGGACAGGTTTGCGCGACGAGCGAATTCCGCGCCGGAAAAGGAAATTTCACGCACGAGAGCTCGAATGCTTATCGCGCGGAAGGCCAGTGTACGGTGCGGGGGACCCAGGGCCCCTATTTATAGGCGAGGCCGGGGTCCGTGCTGCGCGGAAAGCGCTTTCCGCGACCGCAACAGCAAATTTCGCGCCCGACGCCCTTTTTTGCGCGCCACAGTCCCGCGCCACCCAGGAGTTCGGCATTCCGGCGTCTCCCTCGGAACCCGATCGTTGCGACCTCTCGCCAATCAGATTCCGAGGGGGGGCTTTTGTAGACGCCGGAAAAGTCCGTTGTTCCCAGACAAAGCTCCGGATGCGGAAAGCGAGGTCCTATTTGGAGTCAGAAGCATGTTTCGGAGGGCCCGGAAGCCTTGCGCGGAATTTTGGAGATCCGCGCGCAAAGTTGATGAGCCGCGCGCAAACCTCCCGGGATGCGCACAATGCGCCGGTCCGGCGCGCAATTTTGCGCGCCCGTGGCCCGCGCGACTCCCTTGCGCGCAGGGCCCGATTCCGCGCCCGCGATGAGAATTCCGCGCCCGCGAACCGGATTCCGCGCCCGGGGTTGCCTATAAATATAAGGCGACCCCCGACGTTTTAAAGGATGCCGGAATTCGAAAGGTCTCTCGTGCGCGCAATCCAACCCCTTCCGCGCGCAATGTCGATCTTCAGGTAACCTTTTTTCTTTCGCGCAAGAAAGCCTCGGGGTTCGCCTTCGCGCAGAATCCCTTTGGCTCCTTTCCCTTGAATAACCCTTCATTCAAAGGCATTTGCACGCAAAAGAATCCTCTTGCGCGCAATTTCCCCAGGGTGCGCGCAATCCAGCCCGATTGCGCGCACCCCCCATTTTCAAAGTGGCCATTCATTAAAGAATGAGTCGTTGCCCCCGTGCGCTATCCGAAGCCCGGTGCACGCAATCTCGATCATCCGCGCGCAAAGTGCTGGCCCAATTGCGCGCCAGCCCGCCCATTTGCGCGCCGACCCACGGTATTGCGTGCAATGCTCCTCTTTTGCGCACAAACCGCCAGGGTCGCCCCCTTTGACCCCCTTTGGGTACCCGCCTGCGTGGCGCCCGATGACCCTCATCCCGGGTGCCCGCACCGTGCGTCGTCTTCCCGTGCGACCCCCCATAGGCTTGTGCGAAGTGACACGAACCTATCGGCGGATTCAACGTCCTGCACGACGTTAAACTGCATACGTCCTGCATGACGTTAAACTGCATACGTCCTGCACGACGTTAAACTGCATACGTCCTGCACGACGTTAAACTGCATACGTCCTGCACAACGTTAAACTGCACTTCGTCCGAGCTACAAGACGTTAAACTGTTCAGCATACGTCCCGCACGACGTTAAACTGCACATCGTCCGCGCTGCAAGACGTTAAACTGCCAAGCATCTTCGTCTTCAACACACGACGTTAAACTGTACTTCTTCCGGCAAGACGTTAAACCGTACGCTTCGTCCTCAACACACGACGTTAAACTGTATTTCGTCCGGCAAGACGTTAAACCGTCCGCATCACCCGATCCCGTGCCCCGCACGCAGGGTCCCCCCGGTTTTGATGTGGCCCCCACCCGCTCGTCTCTGCAGGGATGACGGGGTCGCCCCTCTTTAGGGATGATTCATGGAGTGGCCTTCACCCACGGGGGTAGAGTGTTACAAACAGAACGAACTACGTGGACTTTGATCCCTGTCTTCTAAACAGGGTACGTAGGAAGCCTCTCCGAGGATCAAGCCCGCCACCTGGTCGTCCCGGTCGTATTAACGTCGGTTCGTCCATCAGTGAACCCCTCCCGGGTTCACACTTGCGTTGATTCACCTATGAATCCGCCTCTGTGGGGGACTGCATGTGTGTATCTCCATTGTGCTACCCCACCGCCTCGATCTCTTCGTGTGTCGGCTTGCTAAGGTCCAGCATGACGTAAAACTGTGATCCACCCGGCCGTTCCATCCCCCTCTGTGCGAGGTGGTTCGGTTCAATCCTCCGCCCGGCGGCCTCGATCTCTTTGTGAGTCGGCTTGCCGACGTCCAACATGACGTTAAACTGTATACCCGAACTACACTGACTTTGATCCGCGCTAACGCACGGTACGTAGGAAGCCCCTACGGGGTCCAAGCTCTTCACTCCATCATCCACCCTGATCCTTACCCGGGCCGTCACATCCCAGTGGGGTCATGCCATTTCACTCCACTCCACTTCACTCGGGAAGCCACCCATGTGCTGGCCCCAGCGTCGGAGGTTCCCCGCAAGGGGTTCTGTCATCTGATCCACTCCTCGTGTTGATCAGTCTGATGCCGTCCCCGCTGGACGTTAAACTCGCGGCATACCCCGTGTTAAACATGGGAAGCTGAGGAAAACCTCAGGTAACACAGTTCCCCGCTCCAAGTGCGGGATGCCTCAGGCCA
The DNA here is from genome assembly GCA_963277665.1 of Viscum album. Taxonomy (NCBI): domain Eukaryota; kingdom Viridiplantae; phylum Streptophyta; class Magnoliopsida; order Santalales; family Viscaceae; genus Viscum; species Viscum album. The sequence goes on from CAUJRU010000934.1 coordinate 192,822, forward strand.
TCACGCCTTTGAGAAGCCCTATTAGGGACGGAAGGTAGACATGCAGAGGCGCAGTGTTAAGACACGCCCTCGACACCCGGAGCCACCCGGTCTCCTCACCGCAGGTTGCTGCCCCGACCAGACTCCTTGGAGCGTCCGGGCGGAAGCAGCATAATTAACCGGTGTCCATGAAGATATGGCGCCGGGAACGAGATTCGCGAACATTCTTAATTCTATGAGGGAGACCCGGATTAGGCGATGAGTTCCGAGGAGACGTCCACGGAAGGAGGAGCCGACATCCCATCATCCCGGTTTCGATCAAGGAGCAGACGCCCCTGAATAAGGGACGGATGCCGCCCGCCCTTGGAAAGCGGGACTGCTGGACTACAAGCCGCGCGCGCCCATCCCTTCGGGTCGACGGGTGCACGCGCGAACGCGTCCTGGCGGAACAGCGTAACCCGACGCACATCCGCACCGAAACATGGTGGTCATGGGAATGTCTTCTATCCACTAGTAGTAGCTAACATATAGATTAGGCCTACACTGGGAAGTGAGGATATTTCAAGGAGTAGTAGCATATGCCAGATATGATATAAACATCCAACACTAGAGTATTAGAGCATCGAACCATCTATGTGGAGAGGTATGATTTTAGTAGTCTATACATTAATACAATCCATTTTACTAAAGGTTCGTGACAATGTTGCATATCTTTATAGGTTTTCTTGAGCATTGTGATATTTTTTTACATTTTTGATGGAATAATGACCTTGTATACTCTGTATAGGATCATAACGGAAGATGTATGATAGTAGATAATGTTCAGCCTTGGGAATATATTTTTTAACAATGTATGATATTTTTTTCATCGAGGTGACCTAGTTTGGTTCCATACATTGGATGGATTAGCTAGTTTCATATTGAGTATATGCATACTTTTATCACTGAAGGATTAAATTAAAATCACAATATGGAATATTTTTTATTCAAACGGTTGAATGTGATGTATAAGAGAGATGAGATGGTCTAGGGCATCATTGGATTTCATGGGTGAAAACCTAGATTTTTTTTATATTTGGAAAATCATTGAATGAATCACGCTGTCATCCATCTATTGTTTGATCATTTTATGGTTTATATCATAGATGAATTTTCTTGTGTACCTCTATTGAGAGATTTGGGCTTCTCTATTAGTCTAATGCATGGAGATGCATCAGTAACCATTTTACTCTATAGGATGGCTACTACAGAGTTACATGAGATATATTTCTAGTTAATGTTATTAGAAAAAAATGGATTATATGACCTAGTACTTCTCTATGGGGTTCAGTGGTCCTTTTTGGAAACAATGTGAGTGGTTACCTTATGATGTGTGTTGATAATTACATATTGAACACATTGATGGTTAAGAACTAGTATCACTACCTACTAATAGATAAAATTTATTATCATATATAATGAGATATAATGTTATTGAGTATTACTTTCAAGTCAAGATATCACAAAGTGTGTATTCAAACTAAAAAATAACTCGTATATCATTTTTTAGCTGGTATGGTTTATATAAACATCTAGGTATGTTTTTTTGTCTAATGAATGAACCTACATTTTTCATGGCGTTGATTTACCAAGTTCCCCATCCATATCTGGATTTGTTTGTGGTCATATCCATGGAATATATCTTGGGGTATTCTCATAATCAATGTTACATTTAAAATCATCTTTATATCCTTTTGGATACATAGAGAGTGAATTAGTTATATGTTATTCACACGATGATCCACTTCTAGAAATTTAAGATTCTCTTCTTAGCTCACATTATATCTGAAAAATGACCAAATTTTACTTAGAGATGGTCAGGGTTGAATATTCAATGGAGAAACCCAATAATGTATTTGAAAATAATAGCATTGTGGGTCGAGGTGGATATTATAAGAATTTTAGAATAGAATTATAAATTTAAAAAATAACTTTTATGGGATTAAATAAATATGGACTATGGTTTTCATGTATTCTTACTAATAAGAGTACATTTTTGGAGTTGAAAGGTATATTTAATTTAGCACCAATCTTGATTCTTCTATATCTAGATATGAGTTACACATTGTATTGAGATGCATTACTTTTTAGTCTCGGAGTAGTTCTGATGTTGGTGGGTACAGTTATATCATACAAGTCTTGTCAGCTGAATCCAAACAATAGGAACTACTCAACACACAATATCGTGTTATATGATGTCTTTTATTCATTGTGTAGTCAGATATGTTATTTAATGGGAGATAATTTTGTGTTAAACATGTTCCACTAAATACTCAAGTATATAATATAAATGCATGATATGAATATGAGGGAGAGATTGTGTCTGGGCCACCAATAATCTTTTCATTTTGAGTTTTTCCATATGCTTGAAAATGGTAATACATTAACCAATCCACTTAGAAGGAGGACATAGATTTCTGTATTTTGGGAGGCTAGTTGTGAGTGCTAGCATAGGGACTTATTCTCTGAGATTAAATTGCAGGTTCTAGATAGAAAAGTCGAAATATATATATTTTATTTCCTATGACCACATCTCTTATGGGTAGAGTTAGGATGTGTTTGTTATCTAATTCAGAGGTCATATTCCTATTGAAGACTGTGTATAGAGAGGAAATACCTCATGGTTGAATAAAGTTTGAGGATGAGATTCTGCATATTCATGGTCATTTATGAGTTCCAGTGGACATACAAGTTGAGAATATGTGAATGTTTCAAGACTCAATTTGGGTAATGCATCCTAGAATTACCATGATTTATCATGATTTACATATCTAGTATTGGTGGTCTAGGATGGAACAAGAGGTAGCTGGTTATGTCATGAGGTGTCCAATAATTTGTAAATGAAGGAAAAACACTAATAAATAGACAATATTTAAGAACATTTCCCAATTACTATGTGGAATTGGGAACATTTATCAATGTATTTCTTTACCAGTTTACCTAGGACACTGTGAGGTAGTGATTCCATTTGGGTTGTTATGGACTTTCTCATGAAAGTTTCTCATTTCTAACTGATCATTGATACCTTCTCAGTGGATGATATTGGTAGGGTGTATATATATGTGGTAGTATAACATATTGATATTCTTATAACCATTGTATCAGATAGGGATTCAGCATAAAATCTTTATTAAGGTAGAGTTTTAATAGGGGATTGGGTACACAGATTCATTGAGCATAAAATATTGCCCTCTAATTTATGGATTATCATATCTCACTATAAATGTTCCTGTGGAAATTTTGGAGCATGTGTATTTGTGTTTTGGGGATCTTTGGAGAGGTATATTCCCCATGTTGAGTTCACCTAAAACAATTGATATAATGAGATGATGGAACCATTTGTGGATTTGTATGGTAGGTCATACTGCTCACCATTATGGTGGATATAGGCATGTGAGGTAGCACTACATGGACATCATATTCAGGAGACATGGGAGTTGATTAAGATTATTTGAAAAAATATGGATACAAAAAATTCGATACAAAATTCTGATGTTGATCTCCATCAATGACCTCAACAGTTCAAGGTTAGGGAAATGGTCTTTATGAATATCTCACTAAGGCTGGTACATAGAGATTTTATGATACATTGTAATCTTTTTCAACAATATGTCAGGTTTTTTGATATTCTAGAGATAGTCAGTCATGTATGCTATTGTTTGTAGTTACCTTAGAGGTACTAAGCCAGGTATGATTTCAATCGTGTATCTAAACTATGTTATTATCACGTAGATCAATATGACACTCAACATATGGATGATATAGAATTACAAGTAGATTATTCCTTTGATGAGCATCTGATATGATTCAATAACAGGAGAATGAAGGTTCTCTGAGACAGATCATTTCATCTAGTACAAATGTTATTGCATCATGGTTGTTTATAGGATGATACATGGGAATGGGATACAAACCTACATGCATAGTGGCTGGAATAATTCTAGGGAAATTCTTGAACTCACTTGGAAGAGAAATTCTAGGTTGAATTTATTTAACGGGGTAAGATTTTACATTTTTTGGTTTTTTATAAGTACATATCTTTTTTCAATTTGAAATCATTTTTTATTTAATGTGAGTACCCAATAAGATCAAAGAATTTTTGGGTGCATAAAGTTCTTTTTCAAATCCTTTATATCGTCATTATGGGGGAATAAATAAGGGAATATGATTATAGGAAACCATCTAGGATAGGGCAAATAGTTACTCATAATCATGAGAGGCATGACAGAGTGGTGCATGTGATCTCACGTTTTGAAGAACTTGTACATCTCCAGGTGCACACCCATGGGGAATGATAACCATTTTTCAATATAATACGAGACATGTATTTCACATGATATGATAAATGATGCATATGAAACGAGGAAAGGAAGTCATTATCATAGTGAGGGGTGCAGAGTTACTACACAGTTTTCCAAATCGTGCGACCTAGTTAAATGATGGGAAATTGACTTTGTAACCCAAATATTTATATAACATAAAACCATATTCAATTTCTCCTATAGGATAGAACCTTTTGGGCTTGGGAGATGATTTTAAAAAAATAGAAAGGATTTTATCAAGAAGATAAATTTGGACTCAGAATCAAACGTCATTAGTCTCATTATATATCTATTGCTGATTTATATATTCCATTTTCCCACCATTCCGTGATCCTATAATCAACAAAGTTAATTAAGTGAATCATAATATCCCTAATTTTAGTATTTTCATCCTTTCATCATTTTTCACTTAATATAGACTGACTCAAATCTCGATAATGGATGTGTTCTTTACTATGATCCAATGGTGCGTGTTCTATACCTTTAACTGGGGGATTAGTATTTTATTATCATTTTTTTTATTATGTTGCATGCCATAAATGCTCGATTTTCCCATAAAATTAATTAAATTCCCTATTTAAATGAATTGAGGCCTATTAGGATTTCCATTGAGTTCATTTGATATTGGTAGAAGTTGTTGGACCTAGTATAGGATGCCCATGGGGTGTAAATTTGTATATTACTATTATTGTACCACCCCATTGGGGTTGTGTGAGATATCCTTTCTAGAGGGAATATTTCAATGATAAATGAAATTGTATTTGGATGTCAGGATAAGGTTTCACCTTCTTTTCCTTATATCTACATGATGCGAATAGTTTTAATTGTTTAAGTGGGAATATTTATATGGGTTGGTTGATGTCAAGGAACGTGAATGATTGTGATGGATGAATGATTCATGATGATGATTTGATTATAATATGGGATACCCTAATGGCTATACTAGGAATCCTAATTTCATAGGATTCCATGGATGTTTCCCCCATTGACCTTGTTTAAGGTAGTGGATGGTGTAGACCTATTTCCTCCATTAATCCTAATTCACTATGATTTTTGAGGCCTTCACACCCCTTTTTTATGATTTGGACTGGCTCACAATGTACCTGGTCTATTGTCATGTTGCGTGGAAAACCCCAAATTCTTTACCAAATGTCCATTAAGGTGATCAATATACTAAATGTTTATTCCTTGGTCATATATAACTTGAATTCAACTGTTCAGGGTATAACACTTTTGATTTTATGATATAGACGTTTTGGATGTGATATAATTTATATTATTCAACATGGTTATTATATTATTATAAATTAAATTATATGGAATGGTAACGGTAGTAATTTTGTCATGTTTTTGAAAATATCCCTAGTATGGGTATCTGATTATAATGGCTAGCCTATATTATTTCCCACTTGTTTCTATCTGCTTTTAGCTTCCATATGGGATCTTGAATTTTTTTAGGAGACATGATCGGATAAATAGTATCCCTAGACATATATCAAATTACTCTAAGCAATCTTATACTGGTGATATAATGCGTACAAATTTTATTTAGTTTAGAGAGACTAGATATTTCATGGACACCGTAGGTGGTGGCCTTGAGATTGTTGAATTATAGAATTTTCTGGTAACCATTTGTTTCCTGAACAAACTTTTGGGATTTATGTAGGGAATCTAGAAAGCACCCATTATACAATTCTTGATCTTATAATTTAATAAGATTAAGAGAAAACAAGACTGATCTTGGGTGCTGATGGTAATTGATATAGTTTCTTTTTGGTCTTTTGGTATTTTCATACATGTATTATACTGGATTTTTTTTATACCTATTTTACTACATTATAGAGATATGACAAGAAACATCATTTGTATATGGGATATCATTTAGAATTTTTTATTTATCACTCTATTTTCTATTTATCTTCTATCTGGATGATTTACGACTTCTAATATTGAATATTATTAATTCGACCACTGTGTTACTCTCTAACACAAGGCTATAGTCTCCCAACGGACATTACATAGTCCATAGTTTCAAGTTGGAGTCCTCTATATCATGAGGATTCATGCTTTCTGATAGGTGACCCAGTACTTGGGACACCATTTTTAGTATTTCCCAGACTTGGATGCTGTAATTATCCAAATAGGGGTGTAATTTCCTATAACCATTCACTATATACATTACCAAAATTCTAGGATAATTATCAATATGTATCCCTTCCATTATAATTAACTCTTGTCTTATCACTAAATATATGTAGTCAAAATAAAAAATTTATAATACCTTTTTATGAAAAAATGATAGATACCCAAGAATTGGACACATTTTATGAGAATTTTTTTAATATAAATATCCATTAATTAGAACCTAATGATCATGTATCCTAGTGGCTTTGGAAGTCAATTTTCGTAATACATAAATGTTAGAAAAAATCCCTCCACATTTTATTGACTATGATCATCTCATAAATACTTTTCATCTTATAAAATAAAAAGTATAACTTGGGGAATACATAAATGAAAGGGGTGTTGCAAAATTCCGAGTTTGTAAATAAACATTATATAGAACTAAAAGTTCTGGGTCAATTTTATAACATGATATCATAAAAAAGATGTATCCTGAGTAGTAAATTGAATGAATAACATAATTAAAATGGTTTTATCAGATCAGGGTATGATTTAAAAATTTGAAGAAATATAAAATATGACATAAACTTAAGTCAAGGCTACCTACTCAGACCACGTCACATAGTTGACAGATTCATATAATGGATTAGGTTCACAGCCTAATCGATACATGAAGTCTCATGAGACAAGAAGATTACCAAATTCATTGGAGGGTTATATTATTCTGATCCAACATATCCCATTCCAATGATGTACATTCATATGTGTTCCACATAATTGAAATAAATCATAAGTGATTATATAAGTGTTACACATATGAATAAATTAATTTCATAATCATTCAACTACAATAACTAAAGGAAATTACTTATTGAAAATTCTTTGAGATAAGAATAAGTCATGTTCTACCCAAATGAAATACAGTATAATAAACTAGGTTTATATGTCAAGGACATATATATAAAAATTATAGATGCAACATATAACATCAATGGAAATCTTTATTAATGAAATACATTTAAAATATCACATGAAATATTTCCAATGGAAACTAACTTTTTCTCATTGAATGAAATTCATAAAAAAATAAAAAAAATTGTAAGGCCTGATCCATAAACATTTCATAATCATCATTAATGTCATGAATTTTACATTATTTCACAATAAGGATATTTTTAGGATTATAGAATTATATAATTAGGCTGTGACATATACATACCAATATTATTGTTAAAAATTAGACACTTGTAGTCACTGTATATTTTTTCATGAAATAAAAAATCATTAAAAAGAAACACAAAATCACTTCATGTTTCAACAACATAACATTTCATTGATACCATCCTTGACTCCATTCCTCATTAATTCACGTGAAAACCTTTTCATAACATGGGATGAGTGTAAAAATATCAGTAACGTATACATCAAAAAATTAAAACTTTTAGTCTTGTGAAAAAATGTAAAACATGAATACTTTATCATAATGTAATAATTTTAACCATTAATAATTAGTAAATATACTTCACTAAATATAAGATCATTGCTTACTCTTTTTGTAACTAAAATATTACAATAACGGTTGTAGAAAGAAACATATTATATATTAAGGCAACTTGGGAAATAAACATACTTAATTATAATAACCAAACAATCAAAATCTACAAATATCAATTATAATAACCAAACAATCAAAATCTACAATTATCACTACATGGAATAGCCTTATGGAAAATTTCCATACCCAATTCCGTTGATTTTATAACATAACCACAAATCTATGGTATATCACAAAACCTCCTATCTTTGGTTTATCACATTACCACTTGTCAATGGTTTATACTATAACCAATCATCAAATTTTCAATTACCATTATATAATCATAACACAAAAAATATTTTAATTATAAATATTTCACTCATTAAATTTCATTTTCAATCACAAGAAATCATTTCAATATATTAAAATAGTATGTCTACATTTAAGTCCATTTTCAATCCCAAAAAACTGAAAAAGGAATAATGTATTTCTATTCATTTTAAAAAATTATGACTTATAGAGGAATCCAAATATAAAATAACGGATATAGTAACAAAGGAGTCATTATTTCCACATATGTTAAAAAAAATTCCATTATGTCGTTTAGTAAAATGATTCATTGAAACAGTATTCCCTTTTAATGAAATTAAATGCCCAATTGGTTTATAATACACTGTATAAAAGAAGGAGGTGTATATTATGAGAATATTCCTCAATGAAAGGTGATTTTGATGAAGTCCCTTACCTTTAGTCTGACTCAACACATATAATTGTTATGTTTATAAATAATAAACATAGGTTAACTTATAATTTCTTGAGATCCCTTTTCAATTTTAGTATTCCTCTTATATCACATATTACAGGGATAAAAAATCACATAATTATTAATTTTTTTATATATAGTATATATATATATATATTTATTTATATTATCCTTATTATTTGGAGATAATAAGTGAAATGGACAATTAATGGAGACAGTATGTCGTATGTTCGAATGAACTCTACTTTCATTTCATTTTCATTTTAAATAAATAATAATAAATTGATATAAATGTATACTATAATTCAAATATTATATTTATTGTACATATGTTAATAGGTTTAATAAAACCATCATTTACATGTTACATGTATTTATTGAACATGTCATAATGCTTTAACGGTGAAGTAGTCCACACCTCCGCACATTAAAACATTGTATTTACATATCATGGAAAACATAAAGTTATATTGTAAAAAAAATTATAGAATCATAGAGAAAATATAAATATAATATATATCATATATAAATGATTTTCCAATGAAATTTCCACCATTAGAGGTATTAGGATAAATTAAAACAATCATCTTTTCATGCGGAAATCGTTCTGCATACACAGAAACAATATGTTTGTATCCATTAAATGGAGGTGTGTTTAAGTTTAGTTATAACCCATCGCCAAATAACATTCTGGAATATTGAATATGGTGAATTTGTTATGTAATAAAACAATTAAAAGATAATATGGAGTGGAGAAGGAAAATTATGGAAATGATCTTTAGGGATAACATTACCTCTAAATCAGGTAACTTCATTTGATTTGAGCCAAAAGGATTTCTAAAATATCATTCTTCCCAAAGTAAGTCATTTATGATTAAAAAAGATATTATGGGATCTTATTTTAGAAGCGGTTTTATGATCCATGGGTCATGATCTGTGTTAGTAAGTGGATAGAGGGTGTGCCTTTTTATAAGAGGGAGGAGGGGCACATTAGGAATATCTTGAAATATTATTTTGTAATAATTTTTTTTTCAAATTACAATAGATAAAAAGAGATAAATTTAAATTATAAGATGAGTATGGGTATAAATATTCTCATCCAATTTGTTTTATAGAAGTTTAGATCCCAAAGATAACATTATCTTTTGGCAGTATCCCTTAGTTAAAAACATTAACTCCTACCATGTCATCTTGTATTTTAATAATGCATTATTACTATAGTTACTATAAAATTAAAATATATCTAAAAGTATAAAATTTATTAAAATTTTAAGCTTATATAAGTATGTTTTAGGAATCCTAGATTTTTTAAATTATAACATTTAATTAAATAGTATTTTTTAAAACATCATTTTTTCTATTTTGAAAGTATTTAGTAATTGATTTTTGATTAAAAAACTAAAAACATGATTCAATAGAATAAATTTCATTATCCCATAGCTCATATGTCAATTTTATTCATAAAATTCGTTTATGACCAGTAAATTTAAAAATGTCATTTATTTTAATATTTATAATACAATTTATTTGAATATTTCATTAATAAGGTAATCATTACATCATCATTCTATCCCAAATAAATTAATATATTTAATATCTGAAAAATATAAAAAAATTCCATCATGTAATTTTTTTTTAAATTTCTAATGACTATATATAGTTATAGAGATAAATTATATAACTATATTAAAATATTGTTTTAGTAAAAAGATTCTTGTTTATGTCATATTTCACTTAAATTTAATTATTATAGCATTTCATTTTCACACCCGAGTGGCTCCCAAATGCCAAAAGTTCAGCCTAATGATGCTTATTGTTTAAAATATATCATCCAATTGGGATAGGAGACATTTAAGGGTAGTTTTATATTATTATAGTATTATTTTTTTACCCTTATTTACCTAATTTACAATTTTACCATGTTAAATAAAAATAATTAATGAAGTCACTATTCATAATGTTAAAAAAAATTCTACCTATTTAAAAAGGTTGTACCTTATTATTCCAAATATTCAATTTATTTTTAAAAATTTGAATCACATAATATGTAGTAATTAATTTAAAATTATTTCTAAATTTTGAAACCAAAAACCATGTTAATAAGAAGTGAAAACTACATAAAGATTGACAGGTTGTTATATCTAAGTTCAATGTGAAAATACATCAAAGGACCATAATTGGATTAAATTATAAACACATAATAAAATTACTCTTTAAATCGAATTAAATAGAAAACATAACTATATAAATAAATTTGATGAAATGTTTGTTTTAAATTAAATTGCAATATTTTTCAGTATCCATGAAAATATGAATTTCATTTGAAACATAACAATTTCAACCAATGTAAATTTTTATTTCTAGATTATAAATAAGAAGTTTATTTTTTCAAATAGAACATATAAAAGTTACAAATGCTCAATTTAAAAAATGATCATCATCAATAGGTGGTAAAATGTTATTTTATCATCCTTTTATATGGAAAAAGGATTTGTTCTTATATAATATCTATAAAACTTATAATGTGAATTTTAAACATTTCAATGAAAATATAAAATAAATTTTTCATTTAATAAAAATATATTATGAGTGAAATGATTTTATAACAACAATTATTATTATTTAAATAGGTTTTCATAAAAACACATCCTTAATATTTAATTGGTTGTAATTTCCATTTATATTTAAATTAGTAAGCAAAAGAATCATTATTTAAACATGTGTAAACCATATTTCCATAATTTAGTGAATAATATTCATTCAATTCATTCCAATGGGTAGGTTATAACTGTAACATTTAAATAATATTATTTATTTTTTCGTTTATTCTCTATGTTTCATATCATGTACTCTATTGAACAAAATGTTCCTCTTTAAAAGGTTAGAATTTTACATCCTCCCCCCCAATAAAAAATTAATTCTTCAATTTTGGAATTTGTGGTTGATAACTAGGATATGAATTTAATAAAATACCTTTATTGAAAACCCACATCAAGAAATGGGTCAATAAAACATCCACATTAAAAGATAGAAATTGAAGTATTAAGGTTAACTGAGATTATAAAAAAGGGTTACATTTACGAAAAAAATTGATATGGAAAATTGAAATAAACATTATGTTCTTATGTAGGGTGATAGAAAAAATGATTATGAGGAATTTAACAATCCCAAATCTATAATTATGGGATTGGTTAAATTTTTTTTGATTTCCTGTTATGTAAAGAAATCATATATAGTAATTTATTGGAACCTTTTCAAATTGTCGAGGAAATATTTTTATACATAGAATAAGATGATAGGGAAATATACAAACTTGAAAATTATAGTTTCATAATTTAATAAGTATCTATAAAAATATGATATTCTCACCAAATAATGAGTATTCAAGATTACTTGGTCATATCTGATGCACTAGAACCAACATCTAAAGAATAAATTAAACCATGAAAGATTTAATATCTATTAATCTTATCTTCAATTATTAACCAAAACCAAAATGGTTTGTAATGGAGTAGATAATCCAATTAAAAAATAATACATAATTATAATAATACTACATCGAATCTACAAGATTAAATAGTAATACCCAATTTTCAACAAGTACCAATCAACATATAATTATTCATAAAATTACACAAAAAATAAAAAACAATTTTTAAATAAATAATCAATAGGATTTAATAACATAATCTTCCAAGAAACATTTTAACAATTATCTATAAATAATTTAAATGAATCATAATTTCTCATACTAATAAGTAAATATCCTAATCACATATTCTACAATATATGATTACAAACTCTTTAATTATTCTAATTAAACAGAAGTCTACATTTAAAATTATAGAATATTCCCAAAATATAATTCAACCATAACTCCTCAATTAAATTTCAAAGTATTATATTTACCATAATCATATAATGTTCCCAAAATAGAGAACGTCTTCAAATATAAAATTTATCACTTAATACACAAATAATTTTTTCCAATACAAAGTATATCAACTTGATAAAATATTATTTCCCAAAATCAGCTTATTCTGATTGCATAAACTCATTTAACTAAAAATTAAAATTCACATTATCTAGGGGCATAAGGTAGGCCAGTGGTACGTGATAATGACTTGTTGCACAATATTTGTGGGTTTGACTCATAAGTCATTATACAATGTGGTGGGTTGTAACCCTTCCTTCGGGTTGCGCTTTTACTAAAACAATATTATTTATAAAACATTCCCAAATGAAATAAAATCCTAAATAACATCCAAAACATAATTTAACTGCAGTTTTTTTCTTAGGAATTTAATTTTTCATGTTAAAATTTAATAACCCATAATTATAACAAAATCATAGATCATATAAACCCCAATAATTATTTATTATTATGTACACAAAAAGGTAATTCATCCTCAAAAATCATTTTCACAAAACAAACATTAGGTCTACACATTCTAGAGAAAATTCATCGAATAAATCCCATAAATAAAATATCATTGATGCTTTTAAATATTTCCTCACCCATTGATCTAAAATAAATATTAAATTTCTGAAATTTATACATCATTATCATTTTGTATTCCTCATGATCCCTTTACCTTGTTTTTACAAATTATTCTTTAATACTTCTTTCCTAAAATAAATCATTAACTATGTCATAAATTTAAATAATTTCAAAACATAATCTATGATATAGTTATACCATTAATTGGTCATTTAGAGTTTCCTTTTCTTCAATTGGATATGGAAAAGGTATTGGTAAACATATATTTGAACGGTCCTACTAATCCCAATATCATACCATCTTCATAAGAAACCTATTTCAATAATTAATATACTCAGTACATTTAAAAAAATTCAATTGATAACTCAAAATGAACTTATTTAACTTTCTTGGACAGAAATAAACAATTCCTTTTCTGTGGAAGGTTAATGTTTTATGGCCTTCATTACCACATCTATAACATCTTCAAATCCCGTTAAAACATTTTCTTGGTGTTTCTTTCCACATACAAGACACATATGTTGTTGAATATAACTAATTTGTTTTATTACCTGAACTTACACGTGGGTTAGTTTTTCAAATATATGATGCATTAGAAAAATCAGTAAGGTTATAGTGGTTAATCATTAATCTAGGTAGATAGTTTAGATGAACCATGAGAGTTATCATTTCATCTCCCATTTCATTTGGTTTCTTATACAAGGAACCACCACATTTTCCATAACATCCATTATTAATTTGTTTTCTTCTAGATCCAACCATTTACTAATACCAAAACGGTTAGTGTGAATATATTTGAAAAATATTTATATAATATCATATTTGGAGGGTAAACCCTATGATATACTTATTTATGTTATCATAAACTCATTCAAATTATTGAAAATAACTATGAATATTTCTAATATTCTAACCATTGTTGTTATATATAACTTTTCTCTAATGATTAAATAACACCATAACATATAATTTTTTCTAATGTGACCATTTATACAAACTATAAGGACCCTTCCATAAATGTTTCATAATCTTGATTTATGTCCATAATTTGACTTTATTTCACATTGAGGATAATTCAAAGTTTATAGTTTTTGAGAATTAGGCCATAAAATATACATCACAACTTCATTATTACAAAGTAGAAGCTTTTCCTCACTAACCATTTTTTTAGAAAACAAAAAATATTTAAAAGAAACCTGAAATTGTTTCATGTTTTGACAAAATACCTTTTCTGTGATCCCATCATTGAGTCTTTTTCTCTATAAGTCGTGTGAAAAAACTCAATACATGGGATGAGCATAAAAAGATCAGTAAGGGATACATAAATAAATAAATATGTTTGACTATTGAAAACATGTAAACCATGAATAAATTATCATTATATAATACTCTTCACATTTAAGAAGTAGTTAATATACTTTACCAAATATAAGACCATTGCATACTCTTTTTGTAACCAAAAAATACCATAAATCCTATAGAAAGAAAATTATAACATATAATAGTATCTTGGGACATGAATATATTTAAATAGAATAACCATACGGTCGATGTACACACTTATTATTAAATGGAATAGCCCTGCAGCTGACTTCCATACCAAATGCATTGGTGTTTATAACATAACCACACATCCTTTGTTTTTAAGGAACCAACCCACATTGTATTATCATATAACCACTGGTCTTTGGTTTATTTTTTAACCATCTATCATGGGTTTATCATGTAACCACAAATCAAATTTCCCTGTACCATATATAAATCCTTACACATAATATATTCTAATTATCAATATTTCATTCATATAATTTCATTTTCTATCACATGAGTTTATTTAATGAAATTGAAATATAAATAATACATACAACCATATTTTCAATAACAAAACACCCCTAATTTTTAATAAGGGACTTCTTTTCCAATTAAAAACATTATTTCTTATAGAGGAAGGAAAATATTAAATAACAATTATGGTGGCAGATGAGTCATAGTCACCTAAAAATTTATTTTATGTCGTTTAGTAAAACAAATCATAGAAAAAACATTCCATTTTAATGACATTAAATGTCAATGTTTTTTTTATACACCATATAAATGATGGATAAGAATTTTTTCAGAATATTCCTTAATGAAATGATATTATGACTAAGACCCTTACTATGAGTGTAACTCATCATGTAAAATCATTATGTTCCTGAATAATAAAAAAGGATAATGCATAATTTATTTTGAATTTTTTTAATGATTATTATTCCATTTATATCACTTAAACAATGTTATAATAATTACATAATTATTTAGGTTCATATTTTTCATTTTTTCGATATTCGGTACATGAGTCAAAAAAGAACTTGTTTTGATGTACATTTTCCATATTTAAGAATTCCATAACCTAGAAAATACCATTCTTGATTGATATATTATATATATATATAGTATATAAGTCTTTATATTATCTATAATATTTGGATATGTGAACTGAAATGCAACGTTCATTGAGACAGAAGGCAGTACGTATGCATGAACATCACTTTTATTTTGTTATAATATTAACAGAAAAATAATCAAATGATATACATTTATATTATAATAACAGTATAATATTTATGACATGTATTTAATAAAGGTTTTATAAAACCATCCTTTATAAATTGCATGTAGATCATTAATTCGTAATATCACTTTGAGGGGGAGGTAGTACACACTTCTTCAAGTTAAATAATCGTATTTACACATAATGGAATCTATAAAGGTATGTTGTATATAAAAATTATATGTGAACATAGAATATATAAATATAATATATCTTATATATATAAAAATTCACATCATAAGTTCCACCATGATAGGTGGTTGGAAAAAAATGAACAATAATCGTTTCATGAGGCAGTAGTTCATCATACAAAGAAACAATTTGTTCATATCCATTATATTGAGGTGTGTGTAAGTGTAGTTTGAATAAATATAATAAAAACATCCTAGTATATTCAGGATACTGATTTTTATTAATTTAATAAAATAAAAAGATTATCTAAGAGTGTGTAGAAAGAATATAATTCAAAGGAACTTGAGACATGATTCTAACTATAATTTGGGTAACTTCATTTGATTTGAGTCTAACAGAATTCCTAAATTTCATTGTACCCATGGTATGGATTTCATATGTTAAGGGGATATTTTGGGTGATTATTTCAGTTGATGCTGAAGGAGTCAAAATTCTTGTTATGTGTTAGTAATCTGTTAGAGGGGTATGCCTTTTATAAGTGGGAGGAGGGGGACTTTAGGAAGTATTGAAATATTATTTTAATATAAATGGAATTTCAAATTATAATAATTACAAATTGATATATTTGAATGATATGATAATGATGGATCTAAAGCTTATAAACCAATAGGTTATATAAAAGATTATTTCATAATGTTAACCTAATTTTAAGGCTTTAACCATTAGTTATAAACATTACCTCTTACAATGTCTTCTTGTATATTCATAATATATGGCTGCTTTAGTAACTATAAAAT
Source organism: Viscum album (assembly GCA_963277665.1). Lineage (NCBI taxonomy): Eukaryota > Viridiplantae > Streptophyta > Magnoliopsida > Santalales > Viscaceae > Viscum > Viscum album. The sequence goes on from CAUJRU010000934.1 coordinate 209,609, forward strand.
TCCAAGAGAACAAATAGTGGATCATTAGGGACATTGGTAAAATTATATAATTATATTTTCCTATTCTATGATTTTTAGGACTGTTATATAAGTTTATAAAATAGTATTTGTTTTTAAAAATCATTTTTGTCAATTTTGACACTATTTAGTAATTGATTTTTGTTAAAGTCATAAAAAATGATTCAATTCAATAAAATGCATCAACTCATCCCTCACATGTTAATGTCATCCAAAAACATCATTTATGGAATTAAAATAGTCAATTTAAATATATTTTAATATTTATAAAATCATTTATTTGAATATTTCATTAATATGGTAATCATTGTATCATACCTATGTCATAACTGAATTTATGTATTTTACGTATAAAAATTATAGACAAAATACTAGTATGTAAATATAATTTTTATATTTCAAATCACTATTTATACTAATAGATATCAGTTATATATCATTAAAATGAAATTATCTTTGTCAACAGATATATATTATTGTTATATTCTCTTTACTTTAAATTAATTATTATAACATGTTATTTTCAGACTGAAGTTGATCCCAACTTCCAATATTTCAGAATAAATATTCTCTTGTTCTAGAATATCTCCTTAAATATGGATTTCACACATTTTATGGTAATTTTTTATTGTTATAATATTAATTTTGATAACCTTTTTTAGTTGATTTTCCATTTAGCAATGTTAAATATAAATAATCATTGAAGTCACTATTCATAATGTCAAAAAATAAGAGGTACTAATTTTAAAATTTTGGAGCATCTGACTAAAATATAGAATTCGTTTTTCTAAATTCAAATCATAAAAAATATTTTAATTTAATTAAAAATTAATTCATGTTGTCAAAAGTATAAAGTAGTTTTTTATGAAGTAAAAACAATCAAAAGATTGGATTATGTTTATTCCCAATTTCATTGTGAAATTAAATTATATGGCCAAAATTGGATCAAATGATAAAAATTTAATTCAATTAAAAATTAGAACCAATGAATAGTATAACATAACTTTATAGATAACTTATGAAAAACAACAGTTTTGAATTAAAATGCAGTATTTTCACTTTTCATTAAAATATAAATTTAATCGGAAAGATAAAATAATTTCAACTAAAGAAAATTATGATTTATTTATACTTAAAAGGGAGATATATTTTTCAAATATAACATATAAATGTTACAAAAACTCAATTTAAAAAGGGTTCTCCCTCAAAAGGTGGTGAAGTTTTTTTTTTCAAAAATACATGTTTTATCTGAAAAAATGGATTTGTTCTTATATCCTATCTAAAAACATATAAGAAAATTTCTAAACTTTTATTTTAAAATATAAAATATATTTTTTATTAAATAAACACCCATATATAGTGATATAATTTTATAAACATAATTATTCTCTTTTAAATAAATTTTCATAAAAAGACGTACTTTTTATTAAATTTGATTTCATTTTCATATTTAATAAATTTTGTAACCAATAGAATCATTATTTAAACATTTTAAAACATATTTTTATAATTTAGATGTTTTTCATTCCCTCCATTACAATGTCTTGGTTATAATACTAATTTTGAATAAAAATATGTAGTTGTTCTTTTAAGCTAGTTATAGCATATCATGTACTCTATTTAACATAATGTCTCTTTTTCAAATAATGGTATATTAAAATAATAAAATTATAGAAAATAAGTATTTAAGAATAACCATGAAATATTATAATGTAATCATAAAATAATTTATTTTTCATGATGGAATTTAATTTCATATATGTTATATAAGTTAAAAACATTCGTTTCACCTTATTATGAAAATGTTTAAATGCTCTTCATTTAAAAAATGACTAGCTGTTTCCTTTCAAAATATTTAGTAAAAAGTAAAACATGTGAAAAAATTTATAATAAATCATTTTTATAATGTTTGAAAACATTCTTGAAAATAGTTTTCGAATTCTTGTTTTGGGAAGAAATAAGATTTTTGACCAAATAGAGAAATGAAGTCAACATTTCTTATTTAATAATTCTTGAAAATTTTAAGTTAAAAAAGAGTAAAATTATAATATTAATTGAAATTTTATATAATTAATATTCAATAAAAAATTATATTGTTTATTTTAAAATTTTCAATTTATTTCCGACATTGGAAGTTTTAGCGTAAAAATAACAATAAATATGAGATGGAAGAATAAACCCTTTCTGCATTGGTAACTTCTGAATCAAAACTACCATCAATTATGTAAATTAATTATAAATAAAAAAGTATTTAATATTTAATTATTCATGATATAATAATTAATGGGGTACTATATAACTCATTTAAAATAATTTGCGACTATAAAAGAACCTGTGTCGCAAAAAAAAGAATTTTTTGATATGGAACCCATACCTCGAGTTTAGACTTTATATGTTTGAATTTTATATACATTATGATAAATATTTAACACATATTATTTTTTTTAATAAACTTATTAAACTTTAATACATTCTTAACCGACCATATATTTCATTTATATTAGTGTCATATTTATTTACATAATCATTAACATCCACAACTTCTGTTTTGAGCATGCACATTTCATAATTTCCAAATTGTATCGATGTGTTGACAATGATCAAATGTTTGATTATTCAATAATTTAAATTAAAATAATAAATAAATAATTATAACATTTATTAATAAATTAAAAATTTAAAACCATCCATGAAATATGTTAATGAAAAAGAATATACTTTACAGTCATAGAGATGGTAGGTCGTATATACTCAGGATAAACAGTTACATTTTCCAATGATCATTATAAAGTTAAGGTAAGTGTAATTTTATCAATCCATAATTATAATTATATCAAAATTAACTTATAAATTTTTTATGTACACTTGACTATACCATCCATGTGATTCTGTTAAAAGACACAAATCACGTCGCTTCGTGATGCGACAATCCTCCATACACAAGAATGAAGCTATCATTATCCAATGGATGGTAAGGTAAGAAGTTATATGATATGTTAAATGTAAATAATAATAAATATTTCACAAATATAGAAAATAAAAATTAAATATATCATCATGAAGATAGTAAATATGAAATTGTTGAAATGAAATTACATCAGATCATGATGCGATTGTTTGTTTCACAACGATCAATAGTTTTATTTATTATTTGATGAAAGTGGAAATGGATCAATTTAATAAACTAAAAATAATAACATATAAAAATATGTTGTATAATAGTTTTATTATACTGGAATTGTGTAAACCTAATTAAAGGAGGAAAATAATATTAAATTGAAGGAGCTTATTTAAGATTATGAAAATCTCTTAGAAAAAAATCATTTGGGACTTTAATTAAAAAACCAAAGGTTGGTATTAATAGAATTCTAGAAGATCTAAAATGTTAATATGGAATATATATATATATATATATATATTTTGTTGAGAAAAATTACTCGATATATGTGAATAATTGAGGGTATGAGATGACATTTATAATTTAAGAGTAGTGACATTTTTTTAAATATCGAAAACTATTAAATAATTAGAAGTCTCTCTCTATATAGGTTCCACAAATATTTATAAACAATGTTTTTTATGAGTAATAAATTAAAGAAACCATATAACACAATAAATGTATCTATTTTAAACACTTTATCCTATTTAACTCTAAGGTTTCCCACTTTTACCCTTTCAATTTGATTTACTATAACAAATATTTTTGAACATTTTTTACAATTAATTTTAAAAAAAATCAAGTTCAAATTATTAGATAATATAAATTATTTTAATTAAAACTTTGGAATTTAATTTATGAAATTAAATTCATAGAATTCCTGAATATGATTTAAAACATAACACATAAGTTTGATGAAAAGTTATTATCAGAAAAAAATAATTTATTTTTCAATGAAACAATGATCATTAATTAACAACATGATAGTAAATATTCATTATTTTAATTTAAATATATATATATATATATATAAAATAAATTTCACTTATTTAAGTTTCATATTTTTCGTATTATTATTAATTCATGTGGTGGAACATTAGACACTTCAAAACTATTTTTCAAAAAATTTGTTCTGGAGCCTAAAAATAAAGAAATGCTAAAATCCAGTATAAATATATTTGAAATTTAATTAATTTTATTATATATTTAATTTAAATTTAAATAAAAGATAAAATAATAATATGATTTTTCATTACTTAATTTATAAAATCAAATGATAGTTTAAAAAAATCAATATTTTCTATATTCATTAAAAAAAATTATTTTCTTAAAAGCTCCAAAAATATAAACCTATGTTGAAACAAATATTATTATTTCAAAATAATTTTCATTTCATAAAATAAATTTTATTAAAAATCCAAAAAGAATATTAAAGATACTCAAAAAATGTTGGAAAATGATTTCTTAAAATAAATATTCATATTATAAATTGGTTTTATATAGTAATCATTTACTAAAAAATGTAACTAAAAATTCATTTTTATTTGTTTTAAGAGACATATTTCTGGTTTAGAAATAACCAAAATAAAACATGGGAACAAAAAAAACCAATAACAATGTTCAAATTATAAAATCCACATTAGAAAACTGAGAAGATATTGATCAAGATTCACACACATCGACAGTAAGCACATCACCAACCATAAATTTCCTAATTCACTTTTTTAATCATCATGTCCTATCACCACCACTAGTGTCACTGACCAAACACCACACTAGATATACATAAATAGCATCTGAATCCTTCATAGACGAACATCATCACAAATATGTTTTCATCCCTCAGTGAGCCAAAGACTACTAGGGCACCTATAAAGAATGATCACACCTCATGAAATTACTTAAATCATTGGTTCTACACCACATTGAACCTCATAAATGACTATAACCATAATGAAACAAGAGAAATATAGATCTAAAAATAAAAATTAAAACCTTCATTGAATGCATCAAATGGATCAACAATCTTACAAGAAGAAATCAAACCATTAATAATGAATTAGGGATTTAATATGAAGAATTGAAACATTATGATGATGTTTTTATTTCCACCACTTAAATCCTCCCATATAAAATTACCACGTGAACATCACGAAGAAGACTGGAACAATCCGAAAGTGGAGCACCGTAAAATTCCAAACCCCGCATCAAAAAACCAATGAGTAACCACAACTCTAGATCTCACCAGGATAGAGAAGAGGAAAACAAGATCCGGGAAAGGATTTGAATGTTGTGATCTCAGATAGATGAAAATGTTCTGAGATTGAAACCCGAAGTTGAAGACAGTATCAAGAAAATGTGGGAGCTTCTCAAAAATAAACAACTTCCAAACCACAAATCCCATAACCACTGAGCTAACACCGCTCCAAACTTCTAATTAAATTTTTTATAATTGTAATTATTTATCACCTGGGCTATTATGATGTGTGTACTATACCATAAAACAAACATTTATGTGATTTTCACCACATTGTTTTAGATGGTTCCACTTATTAATAGTGAATTTTCGTCTTGGGATACACTAACACATGCATCAATAATACTGGTGTCTATATGGAGTAATCCTAAATAGATCTACTATATTATAAGATGAATTATTATTTGGTAGCATAGAAAAAGTGCATGTAATATTCTAAAATGTTCCCAATCACTAATAGAGGATAGGGCTACATTCGTTGGGGAGAATGTGTTTTCTAGTATGATGACCGTGGATGTAGGATAAAAAGAAGGTAAAAGGGATTATGGGTGTTATTCGACATATATTCTTATGAAAAAAACTATAATAACCACCATGGGTGGTACCAACCATGGTTGTTGGGTCCAAGCCACATAGACCAACCACAAACTGCCCTTTCGACCATAGATGTAGTGAGATAATAGAATAGAATATATCCTTTGGAATTAGTTCCCATTCCCATGGAACTATACCCTCACTAAATCCACTCTTTCTACAAATTGAATGTGGTTCCTAAATCTCCCTACTTCAGCAAGCCATTTTTAATTGGGTTATAGGCCTTAATCATGCGAGCATTTGATCATGGTCAATTTCACAAAATACAATAGATATCTTATATCCATATTAATGTTTCACCATTGATGATAGTAAAAACTATATCCTCATTTATTCTGAACATAGATGTATAAATGTGGTTTTTTTTTCAGTATTTATCCCTTTTAGTTTTAACACAAAACTTCCCAATATAATAATCTTATTCAAATAAATTCATATTCATATTGTTATAGTTCACGAGGGTGGGAAGTAGTGTTATACAAAAATATTTATCATGTATTACCTTCAACTAATTGATGTGTTAAAATACTAAATAAAATATTGTAACGACCCATCTATTGAGAATTAAAAAGTCATTAGTTTTACAACATATCAAACCATTGTTGGAGATTGTTTCATGAACCCAACTCCAATAACCTATATCCTGAGTCTAAATTAATACATTTTCATAAGATACAAGGGATCACATCACTGAGGATCAATAACTATAGTATTAAAATATTATTTAATCATAAATTACATCTATTTTACCTTGGGAATAAAAAAATCATTATAATGGATAACATTTCTTATCCATGAACTCTTTGAAGGAATTGATCATTATATCCAAAGGGAATTAGACAAGAGAAGGGTGAGATGAAATAGTCAGTACATGTTTTTCATAGAAGAATATATCATTAATCAATATGTAATAATAAATATGGGATGTTAAATACCTGAAAATACATTCCATTTAATCAATAATGTGACTATAAAGATTAGAAAATGAATAATCAATATGTGAAGGTAAATAACTGAACACACATTCCATTTAACTAATAAAAGGATACTAATATTAATCCATAGATAGAATCATTGTGAAAATATAATATATAATAATTAAAAATGAACATTATATGAAATTTTTTATTAATTATTGAATTTCCTGATTTCAGAAATAGTGATCCCTCTAATTTCAAGACCATTCTTATGATAATATGAAACTATTTGAAAACCCCATATAATATTTATATATGGATATGCCTCCTGATAAAATTGATGAAATAAGTTTCAATATAATCTTGGAAACTATTCATAATTTCATTTATAAGTTATTACTCACATATTGAGTAATATTTTTGATTCACGAATAGTATAACTTATCATGAAATATCTCCATTGAGAAAAGAATATAGAATTATCAATATTTCACTAGATAATCAAGAAAAATTCAATGTAAACATAATATGACGTAGATGTATATGGTTTATGATATAATTATTTCAAAGATTGAAAAAATGGATATTTATTAGAATGAATTGATCATATGAGGTATGAATGAGATTATTTCTTTAGCAAGAGTAAAAGCAATCACAATAGAATATTAGATTATTAAATAGATTTTTACATATTCAATAAAATTTAAATTATAGACCCAGAAAATTTAATTATGAATTTTAACATTAACCATCATGAATGAATATTTATTCAAGCTAAATACATCCAAGGAGTATTATATAACCCACATAAAATAGAAAGGTCTAAATTAAAAAAATCATTCTCAATGAAATGGATATGGAGATAAAATACCTCACCTCCGGATTCCTATTGGTTAAGTAAAATTTAAGCTCTAGTATAATGTTGTTATTTATTTTATTACTATCTTACATAACTACCTTCATTTTTATAATAACATATATTATCATTTTATCACATTTTACCACCAATTTCTTAATAATATTTTTATTTATTTTTATTTTTTCTTTTGTTAATTATATTGATTTCTCATTCATGTTTTGATAGGAAATTTTCAATTATTGTGTATAAGATATAGATATAACATCTGTAGAACGATATTAATGTTAAAAATTTAATGTATACTTTTTAGATGGATTATTTTTAAAATCATTTTGGATAGATAGATGGGAAAAATATATCACATTGCTATGTGGATATAGAAGGTCGAATATATCCATGAGTGATGATACAATTCCATTAATGATCGAAAGAGTAAGAATTTTGGTTATATAATAACATTAAATAGTAAATATAATTTCATATATACAACAGATAATCAGTAAATTTATCTTTATTACCATCTATGTAATGAATAAGTGAAAATGAATCACAAAACATTATAAAGTAGTATTCTACCCTACACATGAGATACAATATCATGTATTGAATAAAATTTAATGTAAGGAGGTATATGTGATATTATAGTTAATTATTTATAAAATTATCTCAAAAAATATACATATTTATATATTAAATCCATAATTATATAAAATCATGAGATTTGTTGATTGAAAATGACATACATCGTTTCACAAGATGATAGTAAATCATACACATGAGTGGTGAGTTCTTTTCCCATTTGATCGAGAAGTAGAAAAATAAGTATTATTAAATATTTTAATAATATCTCAGTTTGTAGTTTATATTGTTTTTATTATATTGTATGTGTTAATTATTAATAAAACATTTTAAAATAATAATAAAAATGAAATAGCTTCTTTAATATGATTTCATTCACCATGAGAAACCCCCATTGGATCTCCAAATAAGGACCCTTGGGTTAATATTTGTGGATGACCATTATATCTATCATGTTTATATAGATCTTGGGTAGATATTAATGTAGGATTTATTTTATAACATCTATTTATTTGAGTGAATAAGAGAACTGAGTGTGATTCATTTTCAATGTAGGGGAGATGACACACATTAATTTTTTATAATGAATATAGCATGGAAACATTATTCACATACCATAGTGATCTAAAATATTATATTATTTTACAAAAGAGTGTATATAGTCGAAATATGCTGAAAATATTTTTTTTAATGTTTTGGTAAATATGTTTACTTTATCTTCTTCTTTTAACCACATGGTAAACTCATATTCACCGTAACAGTGATAATTAATTTTTCATTTTTTTGTTATTATGGTTACCAAATAAGGTAATATTTTTAGATAATTTCAATTATTATGATACCAAATATGGAATAAATTATCTAAAACTAAACTCATAGAACAAAATGAATTTTTTTTAATATTTTTTCCATAAATGGGTCAACAATTTGTTTCTCCAAAGAAAAATATTTAGAAGTATAAAAGGATTTTACATCAAAATTAAATATTAAAATTATTACAAAGGACTAATTTAGATTATTCAATATATAATTTAAAAAATTTAATTTTAAAAAAAATATTAAATTTATTTTTTGAAATTTCATTAAACAAAAAAAAATTAATTTTTAATAAAAATTGGTACTTTTATTTATTCCATAAGAAATGATTATTTTCATAAACAAATTAGCATAATATAACTTTTGTATTTTGATATCCAATGTGATTTAAATTTTTTATAATAAATAACCAAAAAAATTCAATATTATATTTTCAATTATGTGTGTAAATCAAGAGTAACCTATCATTTAAAAAAATAGTATTTCAGAAAACCTAACATTTTATTTACAATTTAAATATTTTTTATAATATATATATAACCATTAAATTTATTTTATACATGTGTAACCATAAAAATTTCATAATTTATTTATTCATTAATAGCTTGGTTATAACTGTGAAGTTAGTATTTTAAATTTTTAATAGTGTATTTTCATTCATTTGAACTCAGTGGCATGTATATCATATACTAATGATGAAATTGATTTTATTTCAAAAAAATATTTTTCATTATGTATTTTGGAGTTACATTATAACATCCTACAACATGTTTATCCTAAAAGTTTTATTATATTTACTTTTAAATAATGTATAGTAATTATTCTTTATAACTTCCAATGATTCCCATGTTCCATCTTCCATTTTATGATTTCTCTGAAGTCCCTTAAATAGATAACTCATTTTATTCCTAAAAAAATCTCTATATTTTTAGGAATCAAGATGTGTTCATTATATTAAGATATAATATGTTTCAATTTTATCTCTATATTTGTGAGAATATTCACTGGTTTTACATGAACTTCATAAGTATTGGTAAATAGAACACATCGTTTACCTTAGAGGGGCTTGGTGGAATTTGAAAATAATAACCCAAAACATCAATCCATTCAAAAGTTTCTAACGTTTTTATGTTCATATGACTCATATTTCAATTCTAATTGAGCCTTATGACAACCTTCCATGTAGATACATTCAAGAGAACATGATCTCTCACATGGAATTCCAAATCCATCCTCGTATTTTAGACTTTACTTTATTCCTTAATTGGAGATGAATTTATCTATGTATGAATAATATTTACCATTTTTGTAGAATCATTAAAACATTATGGTCATACATTTTTTCTATCACAAGATTCATCCCAAAATGGTGGAGTCTGCAATATATGTCCATATAATGCTATATAAGACACCATTTGAATTCTTCAATGGAAGCAATAAATAATGTAAAATTCTAAAAAAGGTAAATACTGGTATCACATTTCTCAAATGTGAAATGATCATGACCAAAACATGTATTATAATGTTTCCATATTCCATGTAGAAAATCCTTTATTTTGATGAAGCTATATGGTGCTAGCTCAGTATCATGATCCTTCTAAATATTGTTCCATAATATTGATTTAAAATAAGGATCACTATTAGAAACAATTGAAATAGGTGAACTATGATGTCTCACAAATTTGTTAATATATAAATTCATGAGATAATAAATAGAGAAATATTCTATAAAAGTTTTCATATTTGATGATTTGGTTAGGTGAAAAATAATACTCATTGTGTTTATCCTATTTACAGCCATATCATCATACCACATTTCTTGTTCAAAGGGATCATGACATGTATTGGCCACTCAAGTCATTTAATAGATCCTCTTCTTGGAATATTCATGAATATGGTCATGAATTGTTTCATGACATGGTTCAAACTATGAAAATATTATAAATATTTTATAATAAGTTGTCACGATGTGTTATATTAGTGTTTCTCTCATTTTCATCATTTTCCCCTTTGAAGCATTGAAAACCTCATTTATGAAAATGTCAGGACATACCAAAAACATTATAAAATAAATCAATAAAAATAATTAACTAAAGGAAAAAATATATGTGATTTCATCTTGTTTTATACCTATTAAAAAATAAATCATCTTGATATATTGTCACAAATTTTTCACGTCATTATATCCGACCAAAATTTTCCCACAAATTTCAATACATCACGGTGCTACCATTGACTATATAGAAATTTAATTTATGGGCATCATCCCAAAATTTCATTTTTATCTCATATATATATAACAGAAGTTATCATCAAATATATCAATATTTATTATAAAAAATAATCTCTTTCAAATTCACATCATTCGAATATATTTTTTCTGAAAATTATCCCTATAAGATTGAGATTATTTAACCTTTCCCAATATATATGTTTTTTTAATAATTCAAAAACGTATTGATGTACCTTACCTTAATAATTAATATTTCTATATTAAAAAAATCTATAAGCATTGGATCCCTCTCAATCCCCATTTGGCTCATTACTCCTTGAATTTTTTATTGAATGCATCCACTACATTATTTTCATTGCTTGGGTGGTTTTTTATGGAGCAATAATAATCATTGAGTAGATCAAGGCTCCCCTTTTTCCTCATAATGAGTTATGTCTATGAAATTATGTATTTTAGGATACTGTGGTGTATGTATATCTCACATCATTCACCATATAGAAAATTTCATTATATCTGGAAAGAAAATATTACAGTTAAAAAGTAAAAATCAGGTATTTGATAGTTAGATTGGTGAGTAATCAACTAAATTGTTGCATATGTGACAAAATTATCATTTTTTAAAAGGGAAAAACAATTTTTTTTTCATTCATGAATCGCTATATATAAAAACACATAATTTGTTTAACGTAAATTAAAAATCTTGGCATTGACCGATATTTTTTTCAGTTAAACAAAATAATATTCACATTTCTTTTTCAAAACAACTTTAACCCTTTTTCTTGAAGGATTTGTTAATGGGTTAGATAATCAGAAATTTTTTTGAATGAATCACTACTAGTAACAAGAAAATACACTGAAACTACAAAATTTAGTAATGATCATTTGTGTCACACAAAATGTAAATTAAAAAATTATGTAATTCTTATCCTATAATTATAAACATGGATTATTTTGGGATATATTTCTTTTCAAGTCCTTCATAATGGTTTGTTAAGAAATATGAATTATCCTAAGCATATCCCCAGGGAGTTTCAAACCAGGTGCATAGTATGAAATGTTTCCATGCACGTGGGGAGGATTGGTTCAAGACCAATGCACACTATTATGAGTTATAAACCCAAGGTACATCTATGCCAGAACCAAATTAATATATTATATCTAAATAAGAATATATTGTATCGAAAAATCATCTAATATATTCCTTACAAAAACATTTGGAAGTTCTTCAAAACATATCCTAAAAATATATCTTAGGGATATGTTTGCAAATATATATTTTATTTAATATGGTTTTTAGTATTATAATAGACATCCCATGATTCCAACTCTAACAAATCTGACACTAGTAACATGGAAGAATTTTCTACTTAATTACAATATCATGGATATAATATTATCAAATCCAAAAGGACCAATCCATTTTGTATTTTTTGAGAAGTATATATATACATGATACCCATTTGAGATTGAGAAATTATAATAAAACATAATACATAATAAAATAGAATTAAACACATCCTTTAATACTAATTCCAATATTTCTTCTCCATAGTCTGCGGAATATAAGAAATATAGGATTGTGTTCAAATGCTCAGTAAGGGTTACATACAACAGAAGATACCATTAATATGTACATTATAATCAATATGGAAAGATAAATTATTGAAATCACCTTTCATTTAATAAAAACATGAATATTAAAATTAGGTACAACATAATAAATATTAAATGCAAAATAACAAAACAGACATGAAATTTAAGCAATAAACTGGGAATAGAATGACTTTAGATATAATAACATTAGTAAAATCTCATTGTTAATAATAATAAATGATTTATAAATGAAGGAAATGATTATTTTTTGGATTTAATGATCTAAATAGTAATTATACCTCTACCTACATGATTTCTCATAAGACAATTTAAACTACAAGTAGAAAACCGATTAATTTGGCAACATTGTTTCCTCATAAGACATGTTAATTCATTATAGAGTTATATATTTCAAGGCCTCACCCTTTCCTACTTGTCCAAATTATTCCTCATAAATTGAATAATCAATTTAATTCATGAATAATATACCTTACTAATAAATATCCATATTGAGTAACAGACACCAATTTATCAATATTCCCCCATTTAATGAAAGTACCTCCAAAGTGAACATTGTATATTAGAATGTAATATAGTTTAGGTAATATTCATATCCATGGGAAAGGAAATATCAATAAACTATAATTAAAATATTAACTATAATTAATATATATGTATTCATGTTAAATACATAAATGGTGTATTATATACAAAATATAAATGTGAATAGGTACATATTAACAAATATGTTTCACTCAAAAGAAAATTAAGAAAAAATACCGTACAATGATCATAATTTTGAACTAAGAATCAATTATTTTATTATTCTTATAAAATATCAATATTAAAACAATAAATACAACATAATATATTAAATATTATTTAAAAACCAACTCTTAGAATTTCAAAAATAATTAATATGTCATATAACCCATTGAAAAGAGATTGAGATTGAATATTATTTACCTCTTTGTACTTTTCATGCCTAGTTTTGTTAGATTTAAAAATTCTAATTAACACATATAATAAAATTATGTATTAATTATTCATGACGTTACATTTAAAATCATTATTATATACACCAGATAAGAAATTTACGTGCACTATAATAGAGTGTGCCTCAAGGATGTGAAATTTAGATGGTGTCTATTACCTCACACATTAATTTTTTTAATATTATTTAACACATATAGAATGTTTTTAATCATGACATAAATTTATACCAGATCCAGATTAAAAATTATAATATTAAAAATGATCATATTATTACATTTTACCACCTATGTTTAAATAATTTTAAATATTTTCATTATTTCAGGTGTTAATTGACATGATTTATTTTGCGCATTTTATCATGATAGTTATAGATATTTTCCATATATTATATATCCATATTATCTATAATTATATGATTCTTATAAATATCATATTTATTGATATGATTAATTCTTAGAACCTCTTATAAATGTTATACATGTAAAATGATTCATACCGCTTCGTGGAAATGATAATTCATATGTACACTTGTTTGATGTTGTCATTACCTTAATGCGTGAACGGGTAATGAAGTTGGAGATATATTTGTCATGAAAAATCTGAGTTTTTTCATATATTGATATATAATATATTCATTAATTCTATAATTACTACCTTTCATGTAATTTATAATTGAAAAGTGAGTCACATCACTTAAAGAGGTGGAAGTCAAATGTACGCTTGAGCGGCATAGTCTTATTTTAAATCGAATGGAATGTAAAAATTTATATGTGATATTAAAATTAAATAATTAAAACATATCATAAATAAAATATACATTCATATAATACATAATTATATCCATTCATGATAGGTAGTTGTGACAAATTAATTAAATCTATTCATGAGGAGGTAGTATGTCGTACACACGATTGAAAATTTGTATCCCCATTTAATGGAAGAGGAGATGAATATAGGACTTATAACTAACATAATGAAATCATAGTATATGATATATACTTCATTTTATATAATTGTTATTTAATGATATTTTAATTATTTTTATGAAAGAAATATAATGGAAATGCTTATTTAAGAACCTTACATCTTCATCGAATGACCTCTTTATGGTTACAATAGAATTCCTATGTTATATTTTTGATAAAACAAAGGAATATACTGTGAGGATAATGAATTATTAAATTTATTTTCGATTTTTATTTAAAAAATGAATATAGTGGGTGAATGGGGAAAGGGGTGTCACCTTTTAAAAATACGGGAGGTGAGAGACATTGAATATTTGATATGAAATAGTTACACTGATGTTTTCACCTTGACCTGGGAATCTAAAATTTTTCACCATTAACAATTTGAGATAAAAAGGTCTAAATAAAGTCATATGGCTAGTTTTATTTTTTTTAACAAATAGGTCATTTGGAAACATATTTTCTTAGTTTACCCCTATGTTAAATATTTTTTTTACGCTAATTACGGTATTTGTGATTTAAATCATATTATATTGCTAATTGTTAAAAATTAATTTTACCATATTCGAGAAATTAAATTATGAATATTCCAATTATGGAATCTATTTTTTCAAATTCAATTAACATAAGTGTAATAATTCAATTTTAACATATACACACAAATGTGATTAAAAACAGGTTACTAAAGTGAAAATTCTCATATATATGAAATGTTTTTATATTGAAATTTAACGCAAAAGTGATCCACATTAATTAAATTAACTAAATATTAATATTAGTTGTTTATTTCTATTTTAAAATATAATTAAAATTTAATATAAATTTTTAAACAATATAAACAAAAATTTACTTTTTAATAAAAATTAGGATTTTAATCTATTCATCGAAAATTGATAGTTTTCAGATAAACCAAAATTTTCACCGAAATATAATTATGATATTTTGATTTTAAATTTTAATTCAAATTTATGAAATATTATCTCTAAAATTTTAATAAATTAATTCTAACCTAATTTTTCAAGATGGTAAGTAATCATTCTCTATGGAAAAATACAGTTTTTGGAGAACAAATCTTTTACATTAAATTGATTATTTTATTGAAAGTGATATATAAATATTTTGTTTCTTGGAAATATATGTAATTTTTACAATTTAATTATCCATATTCGTACCTTCTATTTGAACAACCATTTTATAATGGTCATGTATAAATAAAATTCTAACGGACTATCTTATTTCAGTTAAACTCAAGGTTTCATTAATCAGAAGTTGTAAAATTGATTATTATTATTTACAATGAAATAAATCATTATGTTTTTTGTTGTTACATAGGTTATAACTATCAATTTGAAATAATATTATTTCCAATGAGAATTATGTTTCAATTAAACTAGACGTTACATATATCTCTAGCTATTTATGATATTACATTAATTATAAAATTCATATATTGCAAAGTTATAGGGTGTTACTAGTTTCATATTTGAGTGATTATTATAGTACTAATTTTTATCCATATTTTGTACAGATATAAAATATTTATAGAATTTATTAAAAAAATATCTAAAAAAATTAATTTGACACATGGTGCTTCACATAGTAGTGGAAGTTATATTAGTTTATATTAAATGTTAAGTGATTCTACTTCTATAAAATATCTAGTTATTTAATGAATTATGTAAAAACAGAGATTACGTATTTGTATTATTTCTAGGAATATATGAGATGAAAGTATTATTGATCAGTTTTATAACATGAATCAAATGTCCAAGTTACGTTATTCATTGACAATGACATATAATACTCCCTAGTTATTTTTCTAAATGATCTAGTATCATAGGTTTAAAATAGTTCATATAGGAGACTAATATTCAATAAAAATATAACATGAATTTATATTCATAATTAAATGAACAAAATTAGGAAAAAATTATATATATTATTTATAGTGTTTTAATAAAAAAATATTAATTTTGGGGCTCTCCATCAATAGTTCCAAATTTTAATAAGTCAATGGAATGTGTCAAATAATTTTATTTTAAAATATGATGCACATTTTAGATACTACATCATCCCCAAAAGTGTATTGAAGGATGAGAGTGTTCTATTTAAATATGTTTAAGAAAATAAAAGTTAAAATAATGTGTTTTAATTATGTTTCTAAATAAAAATACATAAATGAACAAGGAACTAACATATAATTTGATAATATATGAAGGGTCTTATGATAATTATGGGAATCTAGTCATTATAATTTTACAATTGCATTTGTAAAATTCCTTTTCTATAATATTAATATTAGAGATTCTATAAATTTTTTTTTGTATTTACTATAATCTATATAATCTTCATAGCCACTAATAAGATTTAAATAAATCCAAAAAAGTGATAATAATCCTATATTCAATTTAGAGGGAAAATAAATGGTATATGGTCTTTAAATGAACACTAAAATGTAACTTTTATTAGTAGTGTAATTATTTATTTATTTTATAATTATAAAAAAATATGTTTATAACCAAAATATTAAACCAATTATCTAAATTATAAAATCGAATTTCATAAATTCATAATTAAGAAATCATTTAAATCTTATACACATTAATATAAAAATATTTAATTAATTCAAATGAAAATTTATATAGAAAATGTAGCCAATTCTACTACATTAACACCCTTTTGAATTATATTCTTTCCAGATATCATTATTCTAATTCCTAGTATTCAATGTAGTGAAGAGGATACTTTATGGGATCATTATCGTCTTCCACATTCAATCATTAATGATAAATATATCTACAAATATAATGTTAATTGAAAAACACTAATAATCTCTAAAACACTTGATTGTAACTCATTTTTTCATTGTTTTGAATGAGGAATAAAATTGATATATTTGTAGACCAGAACAGAAATTTTTAACCATAATTTTATAATTCCACCTAGAACATTTTTTGTAGAAGTAAATTGACTTTACTATAATATAGAATATCTATATTTTTTATCACCCCCAATAATGTCTGTAGATTTTTTTTCTCATCAATGGAGTTGAAAAATGTGATATATAGTTGAAAAATAATGTCCTACTACAAATTCTGAATAGGTATGAATATCTCAAATTATTCAACTATTTATTCCTAAAAGGATATATTATCTTATAAAAATTAATTTTTTACAATGGTTAATATATCAATGATAAAAAATTTAGGGTACTCTACTAGATAAATCTCATTTTTAATGTTAAACCTAATAAATAACCTACACTTATATATTATTTGAACAATTTTCAATAAATTTTATTTTCATCACACCAAATCACCACAACTATCTTTGAAAACATATAGAATTTTTTATTTAAAACACCTTATAGTTTTTACAGAAAACAGAAGAATAATATTAAATGTCAATTTGATTATTTATTTGGTGAATTACAACTCTAATGAAATTTAAATCGATAATATTTGTGAATAAATAAATTATAAATTGTGAATTTATTAAAAACATCCTGTTTTATTAGGATTTCATTGAATACTAAAATTTAGATAATAATTTTAAACTCCTACTGAGTCTAATGATTTTATAAAGTTTTATAGTATCTATTGAATTTTTTCAAATTAATTCCACCTTGAAAACCCCATATACCACAATTTCATTGAATATATATGTCAAAATATTATTTTTATTGAATTGAAAATGTTGGGATGAGTTATTCAAATGATTAATAGCACTTTTTATTTCATAAAATTTTACAAAATGATTTTTTACATCATATATATACTCTTAAATAGTCGTTTCATATAAATCAATTGATTGACTTGTATTTTAACCACAATATATTTTCCTTTAGTTATTTTAAGGGATTTTTCCATTATCTAAATAACATATTTATTTTCATGGAAGATATACCACCACTTGTTTGTTTTATATAAAAAATTTATTTAAAATTATTCACAACAAAATCTTCCATAAAAAAATTATATTTCCTATAAACAGTAATCAAAAAATAATTAGGAGAACCATGAACAAACCCCATGATTTATTTAAATATGTCAATATGTTCAAACTATGAGTTTATTTCAAACAACATTGTGAGAAAAATTAAACAATTTCTATAGCCACCAATGTCAATTTTATAAAAAACATAGTTATTATAAAGTTAATTAATATATATATATAATTTCAATCTACATAATTCATAGGATCTGTTCCCCCATTGACATGGGAATAAATTAGTTCACAATATTTTTCTCTCAAAACATTTTCCTACTCCTTCACAATTTTTTTCATAAAAGATAAAAGTATGGAAAATATTTTATTAACATTGCACATGAGTAATTAATTAAAATTTTCAACCATAGAACTCTCTAAATATGATAAAATTAATATATAAAATTCATTCTTAGAATATTTATTTTATTTCCAAAAATGATGTTACTGATGGGGAAATGTTCTATTAAATGATCTTATTTAGCTGATATCATATAGATGTTGTGATCAAAACCACCTCTATTTATTTATAAATCCTTAAATATGAAGTTAAATTATCATACTAACATCACGATACCTATCTTTAACAATCTAAATATTTTTTTTAAATGAAATGTATTTATTTTGTTGTACCCAACATAATATCATATCGGTTATTCATTATAAACATCCACCATGAACCCTATATAAAATACTATAATCATATTATCCACTTTTAATATCTTGGTAAATTTTTAAATATAATTTTAAATTATTTTATGGATTGAAAAGTCTATCCGATAGTGAAAATATCACATCACCATCGATTCATTCAGTTTGAGATCATCCCTTGAAAAATAAAAATTATCGAATGTGAATCAATTTAATGGCATATATGTTTTGTTATTCTATATTTTAATAAGCACATACATATTATACTTTAATCAAGATTCATCATTAAATATTTTCTGAAAAGATATTTATGATTTTATATAAAATTAATGTTTTCTATATTCATCTCATTCGTTGAATCCATGTTATAATTATATAATACCCTATGAAAATTTTCTCATCAAATTCATATATATTTTTATCCGTTGGGTTGGTGGTAATATTTATCAATAATCCATTTCCCCTTATGATTCAACCATGGAATCTTCATCTTGAGATAAAACTTTTAATACAATATATTGTTTTAGTAACATCCTCTTGATAATAAGATTCAATAATGTATAAAGGTAATAACATACAACTATATTTTTGTTTACTCACTTTGAAATCAACAATTCTCAGAATATTTAAAATCGAATTGAATAATAACTTTCATTATTTTCTATTTATTAAATAATTTAGATTATCACCACACTCTTTGTCACTATATTTCACTTGAATAAAGTACTTATTTAAAATATCTAAACTATTATTGAATTTAGAGACCCAAAGTATGACGTACAAGGACATTACATTACTTTTGCGGAATACTTAATACATAACAAAAACAGACACACAAGGACCATAATAGTTTAGTGTATTTGGAAACATGGAACGTAATCTTCTAATCGAGGTGAAAGATCTTCAATATCTCCCAAAAAGATCTTCCACTTTTTGTTTCATGACATAATACCTTTCTTTTGATCCTGGGGGAAAATAAATCATAAAAAGGGTGATCTCAAATGATCATTAAGGGTAAGAATGGATAAAATAAAACATTCCATATACATTTGAACTTAAATACATGAACATAATGTTTAAAAATTAAAATCTTGAGCAACGACATAAAACATGGAAGTACATAAGCCATAGATATAAGGCCCCAGCCTTAAACCTTAATTAATCTTGAGTTATTACAAGATTACACATTGAGGATCTTTTCAGGTTTAGAGTTTTAGAGAATTAGATCATGAAACTTGCATTACGTTACACATTTAAACAAAGTGGTTACATAAAAGACAGTATTCATTCTTCCCATCAACGGAAACATATTTAAAATAAAACATGGGTTCTTTCTTGACACATCCTTGACACTATCATCACATCATGTACCTTTCCCTTGACCTATGAAAAACATTTCAAAAACTTGGGATGAGCATAAAAAGCTCAGTAAGAGTTATAAAAATATGGAAAGGAAACATGAGTTCATATATACATTAGAATAATATCACACTTTACCCATAAAACATAGGCATATGAAATCATGAATAAATCATAGAAAACATAAGACATAAAGGTAACTTGAGGCATTCATAACATTCTTACGTAGGGAGTAACCCTCTTGGTTACATTTGGAATACCCATCACAGTATATTCCCTAAATGTCTTCGGAGAAACCTTAACGTTTCACTCCTTCGCGTTACCCAATGCATTGGAGAGCTATATCGGGCTCACCCGCCCTTAGTTTATCACGGAACCACCCATTTTCATAACAATGCCCACGAACCATAACATAAATGTATCACATAGAACATTCATAAAGGAAACATAACATATCCACATTTCAATCACAATATAACATTTTAGTATATTGAAATAATGAATCCATTCAAAAAGAAACCATTTCCAAAACCATTTAAAACATTTAATGAAGATATTTTTGAATCAAAGTGTCCCATACCACCTTGAAGCTTAAAATTTTAAACCATTAATATCCATATAAATAAATCCTTAAAACCATTTTGAAAACATGGATATTAATAAGAACAAATAATTAAAACATTTAAAACGATATTTTGGTTAAAGGGGTTTTACCAAAATTAGAGACACTTGAATACAATAATTGAGGAATAACATTTAGTCAGAACATTATAATATCATTAGAATAAATGGATTCATGATATAATACTCCAAAGGATAGTATATACACCATAGAAGAGTGAATTGGTGCATAACAACAATGAACCCTCAACAGAAATGTCAAATGTGATGAAATCCATTATAAAGAAGGTATCCTTAAATTAAGGACAATTCAATCTCAAAAATATGTGTGAAAAATATAAATAAACCCAATATAAGTGGATATTAAGTGTAAAAAAATAAAAGGTCATTCACACATATTCAATGGATGACATATTCAATGACTACATGTTAAACCCAAAGAAATCGAAATTGGGTTAAAAAGTTCCCTTGACAGCCTAACGGCATCACATCAAAATGAGTTGATGAGAGATAAAAAGTGTATCTCATCACTTGGACATAAAATTTAAATCAATAAGGATATATGAGAACATATCCTAACATAACAATATGTAAATTAAAAGACCCAACAAAAGAAGTCTTTTAAAAAAGCGGAGGGTGAAAGGTTCCCTTACCGACTTGGGTGTCTTTCAAAACATACACCCCATGAAAGAAGGACAATAGATCATTGATGTAAATACTCATAAACGAAATTATATTACACAAAGAGTAGAATAATGGACAGTACATACACCACTCAATGGAATTTGTGGCAAATGTATCATAAATCTCACGGGAATAAAAGTGAGATGAAAAATCCCTTAAGAAAACTCGGCAGCCTAACGGCGCCACATAAAACTTCCGAATATGGATTGATGAGATCAAATAGGGTATCTCATCACATTACAATAAAATTTAAAGTAAGAGGAATATAAAATAATATCCCCCAACATTACAAAGAGGAGCTTGAAAGAAGTGACATAAAGGAGAGTACTTAAAAAGAAAGAGAGATGTTAGATCTCTTACGAAAGTTCGGCAGCCGAACGGCGCCACTCAAAACTTCCAAAATGGATTGATGAGAGAGAATAGGGTCTCTCATCACATGAACATAAAAATTACAGTAAGTTTAATATAAAAGATCATCCCAATAACAAGAAATATGAGCTTTAAAAGGAATGACATAAAAGTGTGTACTTAAAAAGAAAGAGAGGAGTAGGATCCCTTACCTTGGGTCCGACTTGACTCGATCGTTCTTTAATCTCCTGAATAATAAACTTGAGTTAATTTATACTTCCTTAAGAAACTTTTTCAAGTTCATTATTCCTTTTATATCTCTTATTACCATGTCATAAACATTATGTAATCATTTAAGTTAATAATATTTGTTTTGCCGATATTTGGTTCTTAAGTCGAAAGTGAACTTCTTACAATTACATGTTGTTCGTGTGGTAAAAGGTTCTTTATATCCAGAATGAAATTACTGATTTGGATATCATATATATAATATATATCCAGAATATACATGTATTTATAATATTACATAATCATTTAGAGGTAAGAAATGAAATGCACCGTTCATGAAGACGGTAAGCGGTACGTACGCATGAACGCTACTTTCATTTCTATCTCATATTTTAATGGAAAGAAAAAATGATGATATAGAGGTATATAATAATTCCAGTATAACATCATATATAATAACATTAAATCCATCCTTTATACGTCCCACGTATGGCATTAACGAATCACATCACTTTGAGGGGGCGGTAGTCCGCACTTCCTAAAATGAAGATATCGCGTATACCCATAATGGAAGCCATAAAGGTAAGACAAAAATGAAAAATACAGAAGCATAAGTAAAACATAAACATATTATATATCATATATAAAAATAGTGACATCACAATGGCCACCTTTGAAGGTGTTAAATGAGTATTGAACAATCATCGTTTCGGGAGGCAGAATTTCGCCATCCACGGAAACCGTATGTTCTTTAACCATTTGATGTAGTTGTGTGAGAGTGTAGGTCGAATACATATTATAAAAACATCCTTGTATATTTAAGATACTGGTGTTTTTACAAAAGAAGTAAATAGAAAGAGTTTAGGGGGTTGGAGAATCAAAATAAAACAAATGAACATGAGAGAATGAATTACCTTTAAAAGTGTAACTCCTTTTGATTTGAGCTTAAAGGCTTCCTTTGAAAGGATTCTGCCCAAAGGGGATCCACTAGGATGAGTAGAGGGATTTGGAGAGAGTAAATGGGAAGGGGTTGGCCGAGCCAAAGGCTTGAGGAGTGTGTGAAAAGAGGTAGAGGTGGGGGCCTTTTATAAGAGGAGAGGAGGGGCACTTTTGGAAAGTAATGAAATATTACTTTATTTGAAAATGTGTTTCGGTTTTAAAAGGTCCCACATTGATATAATTCGTGGATAAGGTTATAAAGGTTCGAAATCCACCCATCCAATATTTTTTGGACATGTGTAGTTCATATATTTTACATTATCTTTCCATTTTATTTTAATCGTTAAATAATGATGTCATCACTGCTTCATTATGATGTCATAAATAATTTAATTTATTTAATGACTAAAAATTATAAAACAAATACTATGATTTATGAAATCCTTTTATCTTTCCAATGAATATTTATAATCAAAAAGATGACTTGTATAACCCCACTTAAAAATTGTATTAGTAAAACATATCATGTTTGTGTCAATTTTACTTTTACATTAAATAAAATGTTATTTATGTCATTTCCCAAACAAAATGTCTCCATGGGGTCCCCAAGTTGACCCATGGCTTGTCATGGTCGGACATGATACAACCAATAGGTGTAGGACAAGTGTCATGGTGTTTTCACATTCTTATAATATCATTTTTACCTTAAACTACACTAATTACCTCTAATCGCGATTAAAAACTTAATAAGTTACTATTCACCAAAAAATTATTTTAATCTCATTGAACCAAATTTTACTTCTTAATGACAACCATTTATGTCGGATTTTTGAAAATCAAAACACACTGATGGCAAAATTTCATTTAAACAGAAAATCAGTTTTTATAAGTACCACTTAGTGGTTTCACTATTCATCAAAAATTGAAGTTTTTCAGAAAAATCCCAAAAATTCACCCTAAGCTATATTTGATATTCTGAATTCAAAAATGAAGTCCGTTTTACAAAATTCAAAACATATAAGTCACATTAATTAATTTAATAATTAATTCCCACTGTAATGACAGATAGCGTGTTTTATGAAACAATAAGTATCAAAAGATTGACACTAGTTTATGTCTGATTTCAAAGTGAAATTGATTCCAACGACCACTATTGGATTTAATGGTAAAAATATTTTCTAATTTCACTTTAAAACCAATTCAAAATATAATATAATCATATAAATAAATTAGATTAAAAAGTGGTTTTGAATTAAAATACAACATTTTAAACTATTCATAAAAAAAATGAACTTTATCGGAAAGATACCAAAAATTTACACAAAGTAAATTTTGATGTCCCAATTATTAATAAGAGTTTTATTTGGTCCAAAAGAATGTTTAAGAGTGAACAAAACTATATTTAATGACGGTTCTCCATCAAAAGGTGATAAGTGAACTTTTAGTGAAAACTAGGGCATATACGCCTAAAATTGAATTCTTTCCGTATTTTAAGCCTTTATCTTTTATTGTATAAATGTAAAAATATTTAAGAACATATATAATCATATTTTAGTTATTTCTATCCATTCCCGCCATTACAACGGCTACATATTAACTACCATTTAAAATAATATTATTTTATTATTAGAGTGCAACATAAGATTCCCAAGAAACTCGTTGTTGCGTGTTGGGTACACCATCGAGCATAGCTTCGCCTTTAAAGTCATTTCAATATTTTATTCACAAATATAGATAAATATGAAATGTCATATTCTTTATTTACCTGGGGTGTTACATCCTTCCCCCCTTTTGGGAATTGCGTCCTCGCAATTTTAAAATTGTGATTGGAAACATCCTTGAAAGTCCCACATCGGAACAAGAGTTGGTAAAACAATCACTTTAAAATAAAGAAAGATAAGTACAAAGGTCACCCGAGTTAACCAATTCTAGCATTCCAAGTATGAAAATATGGACATGGAGGAAAAAATGAAGGGTCATGTTCTGATGGAGAGTGATAGAAAACATGTTTAGGAGAAAGTTAACCATGAGAAAATCACAAACTTGTGATGGGTTAAAGGGTATTTTATTCCCCAGTAGGAAAAGTTAATAGACAACATTTTTGTTTTAAGTTACTTTTTATTGAGGAATTTATTCATAAGGAAACATAATCACTTATCATATTGACTTTCAAACTTTAATTATATTCCTTACACAAACTCACATTTTCTCCAAAAGACGAGTATTTAGGAAGACTTGTTCACATTAAGAGTACTATAATAAACTTCTAGAGAATCACCTAATCCACAAAATAGAACTATATACTTCCCATGTCTTTAGACTTTAACCAGAACCCAAACTAAAAAAGCTAGTACAAGATCAGATATTCCAGAAAAGGATAACCCTTTATAAAAAGAAAATCTATTCTTAATCTCCAAAATTTGTCCAACAAAACCCAAAGTTCAACGAGGACCATTCTATAATCAATTTGTCCATAAAATTCTTCAAAGTAAACCAATATAAGATTGAAACCCAAATATTTGAAGGATTTAGTCGCATAGTCTTCCAAGTTAAATCGTAACATTTATCTCCAAACAACAGTAGTTGCTCATAAAGTCTCGTATTAAAAAGTAATTAACCTAATCACATATTCTCCATGATAGGTTATTCATTTTCATAAATAACCCAAAATCAACTTACTCTTAATTCATAAAATCATATAACTAGAATGAATCAGTCAAACTAACCAGGGACTTCATGTAGTCCAGTGGTAGGCGATAAATACCAGTCGCACATTGGTTGTGGGTTCGATTCCCGCAGCTTTGTCCGACGCGACGGGATGTCACACAGTCTGCGTGTTGTCCTTTTTACAAAACTATATAATTTTTAAAACATTCCCCAAAATGAGATAAAATCTTCAAGAATAATCATAACATATTTTAACCTCAAGTTTATCTCATTCCTTTCATTTTACATCATAACATATAATAACCCATAATTACCTAAAAATTAAGTATCATATAAACCCTAATGGTTACCTTAATAATTATTACCTGAATTTCCACATCGGGTTGGCCATCTCATACATGATGCATTAGAGAACTCACCAAGGTTGAAGTGGTTGATCATGACTCCTTGATATTTGGTTTAGAACAACCACGAGTTTCCTCATTGAATCCTCCATTTTATCTAGTATCTTAATCAGAGAACCACCACAGTTTCTTTCAAACCTGTTGTCTCTTTGGTGCCTTCTAGATCCATCCATTCACTAAAAAAAGAAATGTCAGTTTGAGTATATCAACAAAACCATCATGTACAAACGATGAAGGTAAACACTAAGATACACTTACTCATTTACATTATCTAAAAATAGGACTCTTTCTGAAATCCTAACCATTATGGTAATTGTCAATTATTCTTAAAGAATACCCTAACCTCTAAAGTTATCTAAACCGACCTTTGATACTAACTATAAGGCCCCAGCCTTAAACCTTAATTAATCTTGAGTTATTACAAGATTACACATTGAGGATCTTTTCAGGTTTACAGTTTTAGAGAATTAGATCATGAAACTTGCATTACGTTCCACATTTAAACAAAGTGGTTACATAAAAGACAGTATTCATTCTTCCCATCAACGGAAACATATTTAAAATAAAACATGGTTTCTTTCTTAACACATCCTTAACACTATCATTACATCATGTACCTTTCCCTTGACCTGTGAAAAACATTTCAAAAACTTGGGATGAGCATAAAAAGCTCAGTAAGAGTTATAAAAATATGGAAAGGAAACATGAGTTCATATATACATTAGAATAATATCACACTTTACCCATAAAACATAGGCATATCAAATCATGAATAAATCAGAGAAAACATAAGACATAAAGGTAACTTGAGGCATTCATAACATTCTTACGTAGGGAGTAACCCACTTGGTTACGTTTGGAATACCCATCACAGTATATTCCCTAAATCTCTTCGGAGAAACCTTAACGTTTCACTCCTTCGCGTTACCCAATGCATTGGAGAGCTATATCGGGCTCACCCGCCCTTAGTTTATCACGGAACCATCCGTTTTCATAACAATGCCCAAGAAACATAACATAAACGTATCACATAAAACATTCATAAAGGAAACATAACATTTCCACATTTCAATCACAATATAACATTTTAGTATATTGAAATAATGAATCCATTCAAAAAGAAACCATTTCCAAAACCATTTAAAACATTTAATGAAGAGATTTTTGAATCAAAGTGTCCCATACCACCTGGAAGCTTAATATTTTAAACCATTAATATCCATATAAATAAATCCTTAAAACCATTTTGAAAACATGGATATTAATAAGAACAAATAATTAAAACATTTAAAACGATATTTTGGTTAAAGGGGTTTTACCAAAATTAGAGACACTTGAATACAATAATTGAGGTATAACATTTAGTCAGAACTTTATAATATCATGAGAATAAATGGATTCATGATATAATACTCCAAAGGATAGTATATACACCATATAAGAGTGAATTGGTGCATAACAACAATGAACCCTCAACAGAAATTTCAAATGTGATGAAATCCATTATAAAGAAGGTATCATTAAATTAAGGACAAATAAATCTAAAAAATATGTGTGAAAAATATAAATACACCCAGTATAAGTGGATATTAAGTGTAAAACAATAAAAGGTCATTCACACATATTCAATGGATGACATATTCAATGACTACCTGTTGAACCCAAAGAAATCGAAATTGGGTTAAAAAGTTCCCTTGACAGCCTAACGGCATCACATCAAAATGAGTTGATGAGAGATAAAAAGTGTATCTCATCACTTGGACATAAAATTTACATCAATAAGGATATATGAGAACATATCCCAACATAACAATATGTAAATTAAAAGACCCAACAAAAGATGTCTTTAAAAAAAGAGGAGGGTGAAAGGTTCCCGTACCGACTTGGGTATCTTTCAAAACATACACCCCATGAAAGAAGGACAATAGATCATTGATGTAAATAATCATAAACGAAATTATATTACACAAAGAGTAGAATAATGGACAGTACATACACCACTCAATGGAATTTGTGGCAAATGTAGCATAAATCTCACGGGAATAAAAGTGAGATGAAAAATCACTTAAGAAAACTCGGCAGCCTAACGACGCCACATAAAACTTCCGAATTTGGATTGATGAGATCAAATAGGGTATCTCATCACATTACAATAAAATGTAAAGTAAGAGGAATATAAAATAATATCCCCCAACATTACAAAGAGGAGCTTGAAAGAAGTGACATAAAGGAGAGTACTTAAAAAGAAAGAGAGAGGTTAGATCTCTTACAAAAGTTCGGCAGCCTAACGGCGCCACTCAAAACTTCCAAAATGGATTGATGAGAGAGAATAGGGTCTCTCATCACATTAACATAAAAATTACAGTAAGTGTAATATAAAATATCATCCCAATAACAAGAAAGATGAGCTTTAAAAGGAATGACATAAAAGTGTGTACTTAAAAAGAAAGAGAGGAGTAGGATCCCTTACCTCGGGTCCGACTTGACTCGATCGTTCTTTAATCTCTTGAATAATAAACTTGAGTTAATTTATACTTCCTTAAGAGCCTTTTTCAAGTTCATTATTCCTTTTATATCACTTATTACCATGTCATAAACATTATGTAATCATTTAAGTTAATAATATTTGTTTTGCCGATATTTGGTTCTTAAGTCGAAAGTGGACTTCTTACAATTACATGTTGTTCGTGTGGTCAAAGGTTCATTATGTCCAGAATGAAATTCCGGATTTGGATATCATATATATCATATATATCCAGAATATACATGTATTTATAATCTTACATAATCATTTAGAGGTAAGAAATGAAATGCACCGTTCATGGAGACGGTAAGCCGTACGTACGCATGAATGCTACTTTCATTTCTATCTCATACTTTAATGGAAAGAAAAAATGATGATATAGAGGTATATAATAATTCCAGTATAACATCATATATAATAACATTAAATCCATCCTTTATACGTCCCACGTATGGCATTAACGAATCACATCACTTTGAGGGGGCGGTAGTCCGCACTTCCTAAAATGAAGATATCGCGTATACCCATAATGGAAGCCATAAAGGTAAGACAAAAATGAAAAATACAGAAGCATAAGTAAAACATAAACATATTATATATCATATATAAAAATAGTGACATCATAATGTCCACCTTTGAAGGTGTTAAATGAGTATTGAACAATCATCATTTCGGGAGGCAGAATTTCGCCATCCACGGAAACCGTATGTTCATTAACCATTTGATGTAGTTGTGTGAGTGTGTAGGTCGAATAAATATTATAACAACATCCTATTATATTGAAGATACTGGGTTGTTTACAAAAGAAGTAAATAGAAAGAGTTTAGGGGGTTGGAGAATCAATATAAAACAAATGAACATGAGAGAATGAATTACCTTTAAAAGTGTAACTCCTTTTTATTTGATCGTAAAGGCTTCCTTTGAAAGGATTCTGCCCAAAGGTAATCATCTAGGATGAGGAGAGGGATGTGGAGAGAGTAAATGGGCAGGGGTTGGCAGAGCCAAAGGCTTGAGGAGTGTGTGAAAAGAGGTAGAGGTGGGGGCCTTTTATAAGAGGAGAGGAGGGGCACTTTTGGAAAGTAATGAAATATTACTTTATTTGAAAATGGTTTTCGGTTTTAAAAGGTCCCACATTGATATAATTCGTGGATAAGGTTATAAAGGTTCTAAATACACCCATCCAATAAGTTTTGGACATGTGTAGTTCATAGATTTTACATTATCTTTCCATTTTATTTTAATCGTTAAATAATGATGTCATCACTGCATCATTATGATGTCATAAATAATTTCATTTATATAATGTCTAAAAATTATAAAAACAATACTATGCTGTAGGAAATCTTTTTATCTTTCCAATGAATATTTATAATCAAAAAGATGACTTGTATAAACCCACTTAAAAATTGTTTTAGTAAAACATATCATGTTTGTGTCAATTTTACTTTTACATTAAATAAAATGTTATTTATGTCATTTCCCAACCAAAATGTCTCCATGGGGTCCCGAAGTTGACCCATGGCTTTTCTTGGTCTGCCATGATACAACTAATAGGTGTAGGACAAGTGTCATGGTGTTTTCACATTCTTATAATATCATTTTTACCTTAAACTACACTAATTACCTCTAATCGCGATTAAAAACTTAATAAGTTACTATTCACCAAAAAATTATTTTAATCTCATTGAACCACATTTTACTTCTTAATGACAACCATGTATGTCGGATTTTTGAAAATCATAACACAATGATGGCAAAATTTCATTTAAACGGAAAATCAGTTTTTATAAGTACCACTTAGTGGTTTCACTATTCATCAAAAATTGAAGTTTTTCAGAAAAATCCCAAAAATTCACGCTAAGCTATTTTTGATATTCTGAATTCAAAAATGAAGTCCGTTTTACAAAATTCAAAACATATAAGTCACATTAATTAATTTAATAATTAATTCCCGCTGTCATGACAAATAGCGTGTTTTATGAAATAATAAGTATCAAAAGATTGACAATAGTTTATGTCTGATTTCAAAGTGAAATTGATTCCAACGACCACTGTTGGATTTAATGGTGAAAATATTTTCTAATTTCACTTTAAAACCAATTCAAAATATAATCAAATCATATAAATAAATTAGATTAAAAAGTGGTTTTGAATTAAAATACAACATTTTACATTATTCATTAAAAAAAATGAACTTTATCGGAAAGATACCAAAAATTTACACAAAGTAAATTTTTATGTACCGATTCTTAATAAGAGTTTTATTTGGTCCAAAAGAATGTTTAAGAGTGAACAAAACTATATTTAATGACGGTTCTCCATCAAAAGGTGATAAGTGAACCTTTAGTGAAAACTAGGGCATATACGCCTAAAATTGAATTCTTTCCGTATTTTAAGCCTTTATCTTTTATTGTATAAATGTAAAAATATTTAAGAACATATATAATCATATTTTAGTTATTTATATCCATTCCCGCCAATACAACGGCTACATATTAACTACCATTTAAAATAATATTATTTTATTATTAGAGTGCAACGTAAGATTCCCAAGAAACTCGTTGTTGCGTGTTGGGTATGTCATCGAGCATAGCTTCCCCTTTAAAGTCATTTCAATATTTTATTCACAAATATAGATAAATATGAAATGTCATATTCTTTATTTACCTGGGGTGTTGCAATAGATCATAATGGAACATAAACCATGATAAAATATCATGGGAATAAAACATGTAATTGTGCCATCCATTAAGCACATGTAAGGATTTCCATAGTAGCCAAGGAATTTCTTCCAATACCATCTTAGTGGACAAAGTCCCATTCTGAATCGAGTTCACTCCTCATTTCAGTCATGTAACACTGAACTGGATTTACTTACCGTTCCAGCCATGTCTATCTCATGGGATATAAAATCTTTACCCAATGCATTGGAGGGAGATATAGGTCCCACCCATCTCATAATGAAATCATTCTTACTTGTGCCATAAAAAAACTTAAAACATTCATCATAACCCAAAGAATAAAATGGGTTTCAAAAACATCATCCCATCATTTCAAAATCCATATAAAACAAGTGGAAATTTAATCATAAGAAAAGTGAACCATTTAAATCATAGATACATTAAACTTGAAACCCACACATATCAAATAATGTCATCTTAGATAGAAAATGGTTTTTATAAAACATTTGAAATGAATTTTTGAGGGAAATATCCTTTCTTCGTCAAAATAATTTTCTTTTCCAAAAAAAATGTCATGCACATTTAAAATAAAAGTATTTTTCTGAAAATAGTCATAAAATCTGGAAGAGTATGCTTCATGAAAATGAGGTGTTATGAAACCATAAAAATCTGTTCACGCCGTATAAGTTAGAAATAATATTCTCCTCGTACTTTTGTCGGAAAAGTCAAAAAGTACCTAGTAACGTAAAAAAATAAAGATTCCTTACATACCATGTAGTAAAAGTAAAAAAATAGTAAAAAGGACTTTAAACATACATGAAAACGCTTTTATAAAACATGTACTTGGATGATACAAAATAACCCCACTAAATACTTACGAATAAGCAATCTCAGATAAAAATGAGATTTGAAAAATTATCCCTTACCTTATGTCTGATATGCTTCGTATGTATCCGAACCTCCTATATAATGATTTAAATAATTTCATTGACTTATTAAAGAATCATATTCATTGTTATGATATCATATATGGTTCACTTATTACTTTATATTACCCATTCTTTTGTAAATTCCATGTAGAAGAGTGTTTTGGGTAAAATCGTTTCATTTGTCGTCCGTGTTTTGACTTGTAATTATTCATATGATTACATAGATCATGATTAAATAATTCAAGAATATAAAACATGATTTATATATAATATATATTCAGAATATACATATTTATAATAGATCGATTAATGGAAAGAAATACACCGTTCATGGAGACGGTAGGCCGTACGTACGCAGGAACGCTGTTTTCGTTTCCTTATTGAGTTTAATGGAATTTAGTATATTAAATACATATATACATAAATCCAGTAACTTTATAATGTCATATATTTCATTATTATTGCTTATATATACTTTATAATCATTCTTAAATGTTTAACATGGAGAATGAATCTAATTGCGTCGTGGAGACGGTAGTCCGTACGTATGCAGGAGCGATGATATCGTTTCCATAATTATTGAATTGAATTGGAGTGGATGATACAATATACCAGAATCAGTATGATTCTATAATAACTATGTATATTTTTTCTTTACACCATTATACCCATCCATGTAAGGTGTTGGTGGAAAACAGATTACACAACGGCGTGGAGACGGTATTCCGTACGTATGCACGTGCGGTGATTTTGTTTTACGTTGGATGGATAGAAGGTGAAATGGGGGTTTTTAATATTTATCATTACAAATAATTATATTATTGATACTGATGTTATTACTTTTTAATGAAACAACTATAGAAGAACAAGTTGAAGAAGAAAGAAGCTTGAATGAATCGGGAGAAGAAATTACCTCTTCTTCGATACACCTCTTTGAAACATCCTCTTAGGGCACTAAGATTGATCATTAAAGTAGACCAGAACCTCTTGGATGTTTCTTGGGAAGTGGAGAAGATAATGTTTCAGGGGTTGTCCGAGCATGAAGGCTCAAATTGGTGTGAGGAGGAGAGGGAGGAGGTTCCCTTTTATAAGGGGGGAGAGGGGCACCTTTGGAATTCATAAAAATATTAATTTATAATAAATCTAACCCCACTTAAAAACATCCAAAAATGACTCATATATAAATATTAGATGCGATATGGTTGTAATCTCATCAACCAACCAAATTTAGACATGTTTGGTATTTATTTTAAACAATATCAACTTGATTTATCCTTATTTAGTCAATTTAATTTTATTTTTGGTAATAACATTCTAGAATTTAAATTATAAAAAATAATTACTTATTTGTTGTTAATTGTACATAATGGTTTACTGTATAACATTATAGACCATATAAATTTAAATTTAAGATTTTTAAATATTTTTGTGATTTTTAAACAATTTTATAATATGTTATTTTTAAAAAATAACAATACTGTCAATTTTGAAACTATTCATTTATTTGAATTTAAATAAAATATATACAGAAGATATGTTCTAACTAAAAGCTTTAATAGATTCATAAAATATCATAAGTATCTATAAAATTAGTGGAGAACATTAAATAGTTCATATGATATTTATTTTCTTATTTTTAAAACCATTTATTTGATATTTTAATTAATAAAATAATTTCAACATCACTATTGTGTCATAAATAATGAAAATTATTTAATCCCTAAAAATCAAATATAAATTACTATGATGTAGAAAATTGTAATATCTTTCTGGAGACTATTCATGTTCGATGTTCATGAAGTTTATCACTATATTAAAATTATTATACTTATAAAATTTAAGAAAGTGAAATGTTGTCACATTCTTTGGTTTTAATAATAATTAAATTATTTTCATGGACATAAGTCCATTAAATGAATCTAATCTGACACTTAGGTGATATGGGTATACTTTTAGTGATCCAATAGGATTTTGGCAGGTGTTAGGGTAATTTTATAATCTTATATTTACCCTTAATTACCCGATTTACCTTTAACTATGCTAAATAAAATTTACCGTAGTTACTAATCATAATTCCCAAAAATAAAAAGTAGCTTATTAACTTAATTTGGACCCAATGATTCCAAATATGGAATGAATTTTTCCAAATTCAATACAAAAAAGTTGCAGAAATTAAATTAAAATTAATCCCGTTGTTGAAAGAAAACGGGGTTTCCTTTAAAACATTGCAGATGATTGAATTGATTTAACCTACGACATCAATGTATATTAAATGCTAATGACATACATTATATTAAATTGTAAAAATAAATTATATTTATACTTTAAAACCACTCAATATTATAATTTAACCATATAAATTATTACGATTATAAAAAGTTGTTTTTAATTAAAATATAGCGTGTCTTTACTATTCATCAAAATATGAGAGTTACAAGAATAATATGAAAAATTTATCCATAGTAAATTTTTATATCTTGATTTAAAAGAAGAATTTTATTTTGTAAAATTGAACATATAAACTTTTCAACAACTAGATTTAAAGTGGGTGCGCCATCAAAAGGCGGCAAAACTGCATTTTTTTAAAAATACATATTTTACCTGAAATATTTATTTCGTTCTTATACCATGTTCTAGAAAACGTGTAAGATGAATAATAATGTTATAAAATTCAAAATTTAGATAATACTATTTATAAAGGCTAGTTCATAATAATATTATAATAATATATCGTTGTTTAGTAAAACCCGGTATTGCGTACAACACACGCTATCGAGGAAGGTCGCGATTGTGTGTAATGCAAGCTAAGTCAGGGTTGTGTGTTGTGAAATAATCCTTCTTTGTTTCGTATAACAGAATCCAACCATATTTCATTTATACATTGAATATATATAGATATATATATATACTCAATGTTGTGTAGAATAACTATTATCAAAATTGTGTTTAACATGAACCAAGAATTGTGTTGCATATACTGTAAGCTAATACGGTGTTGCGTATAGCGCAAGGTAATCTTGGTGTAGCATAAAAAACAATACATTAATGAAATTAAAAGAATATTTTTCATAAAATCTCAGGGTGTTACATTGAACATTGTAGATTAATTTAGAGTCAAATCCCTTCTACTCCATATTGATTATGGTGTAACCTTTTCTAATTGATTTGAAATCGAATCATTTTCTATATTTACCACCAATTACAACAATTCTTTATAATAGATCCATGTGATACCACAATTAATGTGTAATACCATCACCTTGATCTTATTAAATTTAACTATTCCAAAAAATTATATTGTTAAATTGTTCTCAAAAGTGATAACATTATATTACTATATTAGTTCTTCGTTTTAATGATAAAAAATTATGATTATTGCAATTATAATATATTTTATGTTTCATTAAATAAATGTATATTTTTTATAAAATTTTCTATTTATGGATATTCCATAAGACAATGTATTTCTTTATGTGAAGAAAATATATATTAAATAAAACAAATAAATCATTAAGGAAAATAATAAATTTTTTGTAAAGAAAATTTAAATTTGATTGTGATTACAGATCATTGGTAAATGATTTATTATAATATTAAACTAGAATCAATGATGGCAAGAATCATTAAAAGATATAATCCATGATGAAAATATTAGTCCTTTAATTGACCATTGGCGTAAGAATCTAAATTTAGACTATATTGATCAATGAATACTTGATGTAAATCGACTATGCATACTAATGGATAATCTATGGTATGATAAATGTTCATGGAAATGAATCAAATACCTTCTTTATTATAAGGTCCTGATCTAAAAAACTACATAATCATGAGATTTAGTTAGGAAATTGCTTTTATTAACATTTAGGGTCATTTCTTGTGTAGGGTTTTAGAAAAACAGTTCATAATTCCAACATAACATCCCAATTTTATATAAATGGTATAATTTTAAAACATTATCCTTTTTTCAAAATAAAAAACATTTAAAATACACATGATATCTTTTCCCTGAATAATCATCATAACTATCAAGTATACTTCTTCTTTTCTCTTATCCTACAGTATAACCTGTGAAAAACATTTTAAAACATGGGATAACAAAAAAGTGATTAGTAAATGACATAAAAAATAAATAATTAATACATTAGTCCATGGATAATTTAAACCCATGAATATGTTTTACAATATTAAACTTTTAACCCATAAATCATAATCTTGTAAGAAAACCTCATGAAGTCATATGTTTTCTATATTACTACAATTTTTAACATAAATTATAAAGGTAGATTGTGGAATTAATTTAACATCACTGTTAAATTTACTTAACATTTATGGGTACATATGTAGTAACCATCAAGGTCACATTTGGAAGTCCCACTGTAGTATATTCCCTTAATCACTTAAGAGAAACCCCATCGAATAAATATGTCTCATTACCAGATGTATTGGGGAGCTATTATAGGACCACACACCATCAGTTTATCATTGAACCATACATACTAAAAAAATATCAAATAACCAAAAACATAATAATGATACATTAATCATGCACTAATGAAAATAATTTTTCGACTTTTAAATCAATATTCATTTTTACAAAGTGGCTCACTAAAAAATGGAAACACTATATTTCAAAATTAAATTGTGTACTTGTAACAGAAAATAATAACATTAATGTGAAATAAAATATATTATTTTTTCATGATATATATGTTAAAAACATCTTTTTGAATTTGGTAAAAATAATTGAAAGTGTAAATTTAAATGAGGCTTTTTATAAAAATTTCATTACATTGAGTCTGACTCTTCATGGACAATATTAACATATAGAATAACAATAATAGGTTAATTATTTACTTTCATTAAATCCGTTTTAAATCCAATCTTTCCTTTTATTACACCTATTATCGTGTTATAACAATTACTTAGTGAATTTTGTACATTTCATATGTTTTGACGATATTTGTTGCATGATTCCAAATTGAATACAATATAATGTAAATAGTCTAGGTGGAAAAAAATATGACATATGTAGAATAATATTCCTAAAATTATAATAACTTTTATAAATCAACTACACTTATAAATCATACCATTTTTGTATACTTATGAAAAAATGGACAAATTTATAATTATGTAGACTGTATGAAATACGTACATCAATGACGTTTCCATTTTACAATGATCATTATAAAAATAAGGTAATTACTATTTTAAATATCAAAAATTATAATTATATGATAAATATCAGATTAATATAATAAATATACTTATATTTATCATCTGTTATGTTTACTGATGAAAAATGAATCACAATGCTTCGTGGAGGGGGCAGTTCACAAGTACACATAAACTATAATTTCATTATTATGTGAATGGAAATGTATTAACATATATAATTTATTTTATTCATAATGATAAATATTTAATCAATACCCCATATAAATATTAATTCCCAAATTATAACTATTCTTGATAGAAGGAGATTGAAAATGAATTATATTTGTTTTCAATGTAGTAGTGCGCCATACCAAGGAACCAATAATTATTTTAACATTTGATAAATTTAGAGTTTTATTTAGGTGATGTTATTAAAATTATAACAAATAAATATATTTAGGAAACTAGATTTATTTTTTCCTCATGTATTAAGAAAATTTTATGGGTGTTAGAGAAGAAATAAAATAGATACACTTAATTAAAAATGATACATATTATTCGGATGATCTCCTTTTATTAATAACATAACACAAAAAAAATGTTTTTATGCTTAAACTAGGACCTCTACATTGTGTGTTGGGGTTCTTAAAAGGTATTTGTGATGATATATTCAAATCGGAATAGGTGTATATTTTTAATCAATTGTGAAAATTTAGTTCCCTTTTATAGGAAGGAGAAGGAAACTCTTTGTATTCGTGAAAATATTAAACTAATATAAATTAATATTCTATACAAAAAGTGTAAGAAACCAGCCCTAAAACATTACATATTCTTGAATTAAATGAATAATTTACATTGGGGATCATTTAGGTTTATATTGTTAGAGAATTATGACATAACTATTACATCTCAACGATTACAAAGTAGACCCATCTACTCAGTTTCCATTTTTTAACAAAATAAAAACTCTTGAACAAAAGAGTCATGTCTAGTTCCATGTTTTAGATAGCATGACATTTCGTTGATCCCATAATTGACCCTATTCTACATTAGGCCCTGTGAAAAACATTTCAAAAACTTGGGATGAGCATAAAAAGCTCATAAAGGGATATAAGAATACAGAAAGAAAACATTAGACCATGTATACATAAGAATCAAAGAAATCATACTTACTCGTAAAACATAATCACTTTAACATACCACATGAAATCATTAGATTTTTGAATAACTCATAGAAATCATAAGACATAAAGGTAAATTGAGGCATTCATAACTTTCTTACGTCGGGAGTAACCCTCATGGTTATGTTTGGAATACCCATCATAGAATATTCCATAAATATCTTCGGAGAAACCATAGAGTTTAACTCCATCATGTTACCCAATGCATTGGAGAGCTATCTGAGGCTCACCAGACCATAGTTTATCACAGAACTACCTGTCTTCATAAATAATTCCCAAGAACCATAACATAATCGTATCACATAAAACAAGCCTAATTGAAACATAACATTTCCACATTTCAAAAATAAGATATCAATAAAATACATTAATATAATCAAAGCATTATCAAAACCATTTTCAATACCAAAATAATGTAAAACATCCTATATATTTTAATTAAAATAATTTATGGCTTGTAGAGGAAGCTGAAACTCAAATAATGGTCACGACGGCGGAGAAGTCGTTGTCACCACATACGCAAGACAAAAATATGCCCTTTGTCATTTAGGAAAACTCTTTGTGTGAAAAGATTTCTTATGCCTGAAATTAATAGTCAAAACTGTTTTATACACCGTATAAAATAAAGTCGTGTAGAAATCAAAATATGCCGCAATGAAAGGAGATTGAGACAAAGTCTTATGCAAAGACGGTATCCTTAGATTACGGATAAATCAATTATATAATTATGTGTGAAAAATATAAATACACTCAATATAAGTGGATATTAAGTGTAAAACAATCAGAGGTCATTCACACATATTCATAGTATGACATAATCAAGAAGAATAGTTTTAATCCAAACAATTGAAATTGGGTTAATAAGTTACCTTATAGAAATTCGACTGCCTAACGACATAACTTTAATATTCAGAAAATGAGTGGATGAGATATAAAAAGGGTATATCATAACTTGGACAGAAAATTTACAGAAATAAGGATATATAATAACATATCCCAACTTATGAATATTTAAATTAAGAGACATAATAGAAAGAAGTCTTTTAAATGAGGAGGGTGAAAGGTTCCCTAACCAAATTGGGTAACATTCGAAACCTACACAAGGTGAATGAAGGGTCATACAGTGAAGGTGTAAATCCATATAAATTAAATTATATTACACAAATAATAAAAACTTGGGCAGTACATACACCACACAAAAGGGAATAGGGGAAAATGTTTCATGAATATCACATGAATACATTCTGAGATAAAACCCCCTTACCTTGTTGTAATAAATCGAATCGTATGAACAAAAGATAATAAACACCAAACTAATCATAGAATACCATGAATATAAATAGAATCATGATAATATATATCAAATGGAAGTACAAAATACGAAACAAGCAATAAATAAGTGGCAAACAATGGACATCTCATGGAATTAAAAGTGAGATAAGAAATCCCCTTATTCTAAATTACTTCGTTCTTAAAAAAAATCATGAATCATATCCTAGGATTTCAATAATAGGAAAACATTTGTTATGAAATAATCCATACCATTCATTAGCCATTGTCCTTTTCTACATCATCAATCGGAATGGCATTAGGTATTGGGAAATCAATATTTGTACGATCCTGGTGATCCCATTCCCAAAACATCTTCATAGGACATGTGATTGCATAATGACCATGCACACCACATTTAAAACATTCAATGGATCATCCAAAAAGAAATAATTTCTCTTTCTTAGAGTCAACTAGACACTTACTTTTTCCATGGTATTTTCTTCCTTTATAACCTTCATTTCCACTTCTATAGAATCTTTCTGTTCCTTTGAAACATTTTCTGAGGTGTTTCTGTCCACATTTTTGACACATAGGTATTTGAACACACTTACCTTTATGATTATAACCTCAACATCCATAGGGATTTTTTTCTCGCATATAAGATGCCTTATAAAAATCAATAAGGCTCAGGTGGCCAGTCATGACTCCAGATTATTGGTTGAGAATAACCACAGGATTTCTCATTGTAGTTCCCATATCATTCAGTTGCTCGTTCAGAAAACTGTCAAAGTTTTCTTCACATCCACTGTTACTTTGGTTCCTGTTAGATCCATCCATTTACTAAAACCAAAAATGTCAGTGTGAGTGTATCAATAAAATAATTATATAATATTAATATATAATTATTCATGTTATCTTAAACTCATTCACTTTATCTAAAAAACTATGACTCTTTCTGAAATCCTATCCATTATGGTAATGTCGCTTAAGATTAAAGAATACACAAACCGCTAAAGTTATCTAAATAGACCTTTGGTACCAACTATAAGGACCCAGCATTAAAACATTACATAATCTTTAATTAAAGGAATAATTCACATTGAGGATCTTTTCAGGTTTAGATTTTTAGAGAATTAGGACATAACTATTACATCTCAATGATTATAAAGTAAACACATCTACTCAGATTCAATTTTTTTCACAAAATAAAAATTCTTGAACAAAAGAGTCATGTCTTTTTCCATGTTTTAGACAGCATGTGATTTTCTTGATCCCATCCTTGACACTATTCCACTTTCTGTCCGGTGAAAAACATTTCAAAAACATAGGATTAGCATAAAAAGCTCAGTAGGGGATATAAAAATACAGAAAGAAAACATCAGTCCATGTATACATAATAATCAATGAAATCATATTTAATCATAAAACATGTGCACTTTATCATACCTCATGAAATCATATGATTTATGAATAAATCATAGAAATAGTAAGACATAAATGTAACTTGAGGCATTCATAACATTCCTACGTAGTGAGTAACCCTCATGGTTACGTTTGTAATACCCATCACAGTTTATTCCATAAATATATTCAGAGAAACCTTTGAATTTAACTCCTTCATGTTATCCAATTCATTAGAGAGCTTTCTCGGGCTCACCTTCCCTTAGTTTATCACGGAGCCACCCATCTTCATAAACAATTCCCAAGAACCATAACATAATCGTATCACATAAAACATGCATAAAGGAAACATAAAAATTCCACATTTCAATCACAAGATATCAATACAACACATTGATATAATCAAAACATTATAAAAACCATTTTCACTACCAAAATAAAGTAAAACATGGTATTTATTTCTCATTTAATAAATGTTATGGCTTGTAGAGGAATTCGAAACTCAAATAATGGTCCCAGTGAAGAGAATTCATTGTCGCCGCATACATAAGACAAAAACATTATTTTTGTCATTTAGTAAAACGTTTCATTTAAAAATATTAATTTTGAAAGAAAATAAAAGTAAAAAGGGTTTAATACACCGCATAAAATAAAGTCGTGTAGAAATCAAATGATCCCTCAATGAAATGAGATTAAGTCGATGTCCCATACAAAGATGGTATCCTTTGATTAAAAATAAATTAATTAAATAATTATGTGTGACAAATATAAATACACCTAATACAAGTGGATATTATGTGTAAAACAATCAGAGTTCATTCAAACATATTCATATTCGACATAATCAAGGAGTAGAAATTTAACCCAAATAATTGAAATTGGGATAAGAAGTTTTCATACAGTAATTCAACAGTCTAACATAGTCACTTTAAAATTCAGAAAACGAGTTGATGAGAAATAGAAAGGGTATAAAATCACATGGACATAAAATTTATATCAACAAGGATATATAAGAACATATTCCATCATAATAAGATGTAAATTAAATGTCCTATCAAAAATAAGTCTTTTGAAAGTGGATGGTGAAAGGTTCCCATACCGTTTTGTGTAACTTTTGAAATGTACACCCCATGAATGAAGGGCCATAAAATGAAGGTGTAAATACCCTTAAATTAAAATATTTTACAAAACGTATACAATCATGGTCAGTACATACACAACACAAAAGGAAATAGTGGCAAATGTAGCATGAATCTCACGGGAATAAAAATAGAGTTAAAAACCCTTTACCTCAATGTACTAAATCGATTCGTATGACCAAAAGATAATAAGCAACAAATGAATCACAGAATACCATGAATATAAATTGAATAATGATAATATATATCAAATAGAAATACACAATACACCACATTCAATATATAAGTGGCGAATAATGGAAATATCACGGAATTAAATGTGAGATAAAAAATCCTCTTAACTCAAGTCCGACTTGTCTTGTTCATTTCTTTATATTAATGAATAATAAAACGTGGTCAATTTATAATTTCTTAATTACTTAATTTAAATTTTATTATTCAATTCTTATAATGTATTATCATTTTATAATAATTAGTTTATTATGTGAGTTCATATCATACATTCTGTCGATGTTCAGTACATGAGTCAAAAATGACATTGTTCGAAGAGAATTGTCCTTGTAGTTTTAAGTAAATCATATCTAGAATTATGTTAATGATTTAAATATCAAATATATCATGTATATATTTATTTAATAATATTCCATGATGTTTGGAAATAAGAAATTAAATGTAAAATTCATGGGGAAAGTAGGTCGTACGTACTCATGAACGCTACCTTCATTTTTTATCATATTAATGGAATTTCAAAATAAAAGAGAAATAGATAAATATAATTGCAGTATAATATATATGTTATATAGGTAACATAAGTTAATTAATTAAATTATTTTTAAATTCCATGTTTTTCATGAAGGAGTCACATCACTTAAGGGGGTGGTTGTCTGCACTTCCTCATATGAAATTATCGCATTTGCATAACATGCAAAGCATATTGGTATGTTTTAAATTTACAATACAGAAGCATAGAGGGGACATAAATATAATATATATCATATATAAATATAGTTCTATAATAATTACCACCATGATAGGTGTTAAATGAAGATTGACCAATCATCGTTTCGTGAGGCAGTAATTCACCACCCACAGAATAAGAATGTTTTTTAACCATTAGACGGAGGTGTGCGTAATTTTAGGTAGATTACATATCATAACAACATAACAGTATATGGATAATACTATTTTATTATGGGATCAAATAATAAGAAGATAGTGGTAAGTTAAGAAGTAAAATAAAAGAAATAAACTCAAGAGAAGACATTACCTCTAAATCGGGTAACTCTTTTTGGTTTGAGCCAAAGGCTTCCTAAGAATGACTTCTGCCCAAAGTGAGGCTTCTTGGAGTAATAGAGGGATGTGGAGATATAATATGAGTATTGGTTGGATGATCCAAGTTCATGAGAGGTGTGGGAAATGGGGTAGAGTTTGGGGCCTTTTATAAGAGGGGGAAGGGTCTCTTTTGGGATGTCTTGAAATTTTACTTTATTATAAATTGCTTTTCGGATTTTAAAGGTCCCAAAATGATATATTTCAAGGATAAGGTGAAGAGGGTTCTAAATCCACCCATACAATATATTATTGACAAGTGT
The DNA here is from genome assembly GCA_963277665.1 of Viscum album. NCBI lineage: Eukaryota > Viridiplantae > Streptophyta > Magnoliopsida > Santalales > Viscaceae > Viscum > Viscum album. The sequence continues at coordinate 254,141 of CAUJRU010000934.1, forward strand.
AAGTCTTATATTTTTTCTTATCTATTGATTTTATTTAAATTGTTCATTAATGAGATAATCACTCCATCATCATGGTTTCATAAATAAATTTATTTATTTAATGTCTAAAAATTTTAAAACAAATACCATGATATATGAAATATTTTAAGATTTTCAATTAATATTTATAGTCTATGATAACATTTATTAAAAAAAAAATTATTTTAATTATTATATATAAACAATTGTTATATGTTTCTATTATTTTTAAAAAAATAATGTCAGTAATGTTACTATCACACCCTTGTGAATCTATGGGCCCTCAAGTTCGGTAAAAATATTCCAATGGTCATAAATGACTCAAAAAAAAAGATTTGGATATATGTTGGGGTAATTTTTATTATGATCATATTATTTTATTACCCTTAACTAAACGATTACGAATTCATCACGATAATTAAAGATAATTACCATCGTTACTATTCATAATGTCCAAAAACAAAAGCGACTAAATTACATAATTTGGAACTTCTGATTCAAAATATGGAATCAATTTTACCAAATTTCAAACACAGAAATTTCGGTAATTAATTTAAAAATAATTTCAATTGTCAAAACCAAAGACGGGTTTTTAAGAAGTAAAATTTATCAAAAGATTGAATTGTTTTCATCCAATTGAAAAGTGAAATTACATCCAATTAACAACATTCTATTAAGTTATAAAAATATAATTCTATTACACTTTAAAACCAATTAAATGGAAAATCTAAATATATAATTGAATTAGATGAAAAATAAGTTTTGAAGTAAAATGCAGTATTTTCACTATTCATTAAAATTGAAAATTTGTCAGAAAAATATCAAAAATTTATCCAATGTAAATTTAATAATCAAAATTCAAAAATTAGGTTCATTTTTTCAAATTATAAATATAGATGTTTCATTAGTTGATTATATAATTAATTCCCTCTGTCAAAACAAATAGCGTGTTTTTAGGAAATAATATCTATCAAAAGATTGGCACTTGTTTATGTCCAATTTCAAATTGAAATTAATTCCAATGACCACAATTTAATTTAATGGTAAAAATATATTATAATGACAATTTAAAAACAATTAAATAAATAATATAACCATATAAATAAATTATATTAAAAATAGGTTTTGAATTAAAACGCAACATTTTCATTATTCTTTAAAAAATGAACTTTATCAGAAAAATAACAAAAATTTACAAAAATTAAATTTTGATGTCCCTATTCTAAAGATAGATTTAATTTTTTCAAATATAACTTATAAAATTAACAAAAAGTAATTTTCAAAAAGTTTCACCATCAAAAGGCCGTTAATCGACCTTTTCAAGAATATTAGAATATTTATGCCTAAAATTGGATTCATTCGCATTTTAAGCCTCTATCATTTATTTGGTAATTGTTAAAATATTCAACAAAAATCTATAATCATTTTTTATTTAGTTCTGTTCATTCATGACATTAAAACAGCTAGGCGTTAACTACAATTTAAAATAATATTATTATATTTTTAGTGTGCAACGTAAGATTTCAAAGAAACTCGTTGTTGTGTATTGGGTACGCCATCGAACAAAGCATCCCCTTTAAAGTAATATTAATATTTTATTCACATATATTAATAAATATGAAATGTCATATTGTTTATTTACCTGGGATATTACAAAAATTGTACAAAAAAAGTACTAAGAATACCATGTGATTATGGGTCTAAATTCATTAATCTAGTGATTTTTAAACATGTTATTATTATCATTCTAATATATATAACTTTGTTTTAAACCTTTTAACTCATACCATGATTTCATTTAAATTACATTTTGAAGGTTAATATAATTACTATTTAATGAAAAATAAAAAAATGGATCATTGAATAAATTTTAAACCATATCAAAATAATTTTTCGAAATTTTATATTTTTATAAATTTTATATCATTTAATATAATATTATATTTGGTAAAAGTATCATTTTTTATGATTTTTACACTATTCCTTACATGAATTTCTAAAAATTTCATAACAACAAGTTAAATATGAAACAATACATCTAAAACATAAATAAAATGTAAAATTTATCTATAAAATTCATGGATGAAAATAATCTTCTTAAATTAAATTTATTTTTAGTATTTTTAATATAATTTATTTGATATTTTCTTTAATTAATCAATTATCGCATCATCATTATGAAAGCCATTAATTTAATTAAATCTTTTCTTAAAATCATTAATAAATAATAATGATAAATATAAATTTATTATCCTTAAAAATAATATTCATAGTCAAAAATTTTCACCATATAAACCCTAATTTAAAATCTTTTTCTTCTTAAAATAAAAATTGTGAAAAATATAAATACCTCTAAATATAATATTATAAATGTCAAAATCTCTTCTAAGTGGCTTACAAAAGTTAATATTTTAACACTATGATTCTTTTGGTCAAACCATACTCATACAATGAAATTATTAAAAGTGTTATGGTGATTTAATAATATTTATAAAAATATTTTTATCCTTAATTAACTGAATTACATTAAAAAATGTTTGTAAATAAATTACTAAATTTACTATTGAGGTTGTCAAAAAATAAAAGAAATATATTTAAATAATTTTGAACATATAATTAAAATATATATTCCATTTTACAAATTGAGAACACAAAATTGGAATATATTATTTAAAAATAAATCCCATAGATTGGAGGAAACTAAAGGATTTAAAAGTGAAAATTACCAAA